>CM042316.1:10242326-10644826 GCA_023566125.1 Zingel zingel | reverse complement strand
AAAATTTAGAGAGGTCCTTATTTATTTTTGGGATATTTTTAGACAGAGAAAGGGTGATTTTAGCAGTCTTAGGCAGTGGTGGGACCATGGTAAGACAGAAATCAAGCTTCTATGTCAACAGCACACCCTCAATGTCACACGTGACATCACCAGATCTATGCAGGACCTGGAGAGTGATATAGTGGAACTAGAGAAATTAAGTGAGTCCATATGAGTTCGAGGACATTTTGAAGTCCTCAAAATCAAAAAGCTAGCTTTAGCCGACCTGCTGGATATTAAAGTACAGGGTGCACTGGTCGGGTCCCGATTCCAGACCATCTCGGAGATCGATGCTTCCTCTAGCTTCTTCTTCGGCCTGGAGAGGAAGAATGGACAGAGGCGGGTAATCCACACACTGCTTTCAAACACAGGGCAGGAGATCGTGGAGCCGAGGCAGATCCGAAGGCGAGCCGTAGAGTTCTACTCCTCCCTCTACTCAAGCGAGTATGAGGAGCAGGAGGCTCTGCAAGAGGAGTTCCTGAGTGGGCTACCTCAGGTCTCTGCAGAGACCAACTCCTGTCTGCAAGCGCCCATACAATTGCAGGAGGTCCACGCTGCCCTGCAGAGTATGCAGGGGAGACGTGTCCCAGGCATTGATGGCCTCACAGTTGAGTTTTTTAAAAGCCTTCTGGGACATATTTGCACATGCTGTTTTAGATGTTTTTAATGAAAGTCTGGCCTCTGGCTCCATGCCCATGTCCTGCCGCAGGGCTGTTGTTACGCTGTTACCAAAAAAAGGCAACCTGCAGGACATCAAAAACTGGCGCCCTGTGTCTTTGCTCTGTGTGGATTACAAGCTTCTGTCCAAAGTCTTTGCCTCCAAGCTGGGGAGAGCTATGGACCAGGTCATCCATTGGGACCAGACCTATTGTGTGCCCAGCAGGTCCATGGTGGACAATGTCCACCTTATTCGCGATGTTTAGGAGGTCTCCAGCTCGTTGGGGTTTAACACTGGTCTGATTTCTCTGGACCAGGAAAAGGCTTTTGACCGCATTGAACACAGCTTCCTCTGGAAAGTAATGGGGAAGTTTGGGTTCAGCGCTGGTTTCATAGCCAAGATCAAGGTGTTGTACAGTGAGGTTGAGAGTGTGCTGAAGTTTAATGGCAGTCTGTGTGCTCCTTTTAGAGTGTGTAGAGGCGTCCGGCAGGGCTGTGCTCTGTCCGGGATGCTCTACGCATTCTCCCTGGAACCCCTCCTCGGCAGACTACGCAACAACATTGAAGGTCTGATTTTACCTGGTTTTAATAAGAACATGGTTTTATCTGCTTATGCTGATGACGTCATTGTTTTTATTAACCCTTGTGTTGTCCATCGGGTCACGGGGATCCGTTCAGTTTACAGTGACTTTTTTTCCATTGGCCTTCGGGTCCCCGGGACCCACACTTGTTTCATTTCACGTCACGTCTACTAACATGGCCCTGGCCCTTCAGGTCCCGGGACCAGTATTCGATCGTATTTCTCTACTACCGCAGCCTCTGCCTTCGGGTCTCAGGGACCCGTCCTGTATTCGATGGTATTTCTCATTATTATTAGGGGTCCAAGCCCGAGGCTGAAAGAACGGGCGGTAGCGAAGCTACGCCGTTTGCACAGCAGGGCTGTGGAACCTTATTGCTTTTCTAAGGTTTCTTATTATTATTCTTCCGCCGATAAAACAGATGCTATAGCCTAAACCGTACATGGTGGGGGGGTTCCGTTTTCAGGACTGATCCAGATCCCTGCAGGGACCTCGGACAAAAAAAATTCAGCCACTTACACCACTAAGTGGCGCTATAGCAGTACAAAAACGCGTTTGGCCTCATAACTCCCACACCGTACACCCAACATTCAAAAACCATATATGTACGTGTTCCCTGGATCCAGCTGAATCACTTGATATAGGCCAGGCCCATTTCCGCCTAGACTTTTATGCGTGAAAAATCGCAATTTATCGTAAACCTGCTTTTTCTTACTCCTCCTAGACCGTGTGACCGATCTGCATGAAACTTGGTAAGTAGCAGCTCCAGACCGACCTGACAAAGAGTTATCAAAAGGATTTTTGTCGGATGAAAATTGCATAAAAAAACGCACAAACAAATTTGTGTAGTTGGCTACAAAGACACAAACATTGCCATATCTCGGCCAAAATAAAAGGCATCATCGCGAATCTTTAGATTCTTGTTTGTCATGACCCTATAAGGCTCTCCAACCAATTTATCAAACATTGGCCACTAGGGGGCACTACAAGTACAAAAAGTGTATATCTCATGAACGGCTCATCCGATTTTTACGAAATTTTGAGTGTACCATCTCGGCCCACTCCTGAGGCCACGCCTACAGTAGGGTACTGATTCGTCAAAGTGGGTGTGGCCTATGGGACCCATGTTTTGATTCACCACTTACACTAATGTGAGCAACTTAAAATTTACAGTGTAGATGTACAATGGTTCATGGACCTTACCTACCAAAAATTACACACATGGACCACTAGGTGGCGCTATAATGACGTAAAACATGTTTTACAGTCTACATTGCAGATTAGAAACCCTTATATCCACGTGTTCCTTGAATTTGAGTTCGATTATATAGGCCACGCCCATTTGCGCTAAGAAGTTCTTTCGCAATATCGCGCAATGCGCAAAACAACCTTTTTTTTATCTCCTCCTAGGCCGTGCGAGCTATTGGCATGAAACTTGGTAGGTAGCATCTCCATATGGACCTGACCTAAAGTTATCAAAAGAATTTTGCTACATTACACCATTCGCAATTTACAAGCAAACTAATTTTCGTAGCTAGCCACAAAACACGAACGTTAGCATATCACGGTCAAATTAATAGGTATCGGAGCAAAACTTTGTATTGTTCGACATCCCACACTGAGCCTCCCTACCAAATTTGGTGAAAATCGGCCGTTAGGGGGCGCTATACTGAATGTAGAGACCTTTTGGCAAATAAGTCAATGCATTTAAATGGGAATAATTCACAAAACTTGAGATTATTGTTCGACATGCCACTCTGCGGCTCTCCACCAGATTTGGTGATGATCGGCCTTTAGGGGGCGCTATAATTGAGGTAGAAGTGTTTTGGCCTTTAAGCAATGAAGAGGAAATTTGCAATTGCATTTCACTACAGACTTTGGACCTCGCACTTGGTCAAATTTCCTGACTTTTGCCTCGCCGTCATCGTGCTTTGGGTTCTCCTTTCGCGGGCTCCGCTTCCGTAGGTTCTTAGCGTCGTCAGGGGCAACTCGCGCCAGGGGGGACTGACGCCGGGGAGGCTTGGACCCTGTTCATAACTGCTTGCAGCTCTAGTTTTTATTTCTTTTTTCTTCTTTCAACCTCATAGTTTCTAATGCGTGTGTGTATGTGTGTGCGCGCATTCCGTTTTAAAAATGTTTCTTCTTGTTTTAATTGTTCTTGTTTTTTATCTTTCTTATCTTATTCTTCTTGTTCATATTCCGTCTTTTCCCCTTTTATCCTCTGAGTTCTTCTACCGTGTCTTCCGCATTCTCATTCTTTGACGACACGTCCAACAACACGCCCAACAACAACACCAAGGTCGATGCTCCTTCCGCTAGTACATGCCCAGCAAGCCCGCCAGGTACGGATTCAAGTTGTGGGTGGCCTGCAACGCCGGGTCCAGCTACGCGTGGAACATGCAGGTCTACACGGGAAAGTCTGTGAGCGGCGCGCCCGAGAGGAATCAGGGCGCCCGGGTGGTGCTGGACGTGACCGAGGGGCTGAGTGGCCCGCGCAACGTCACGTGCGACAACTTCTTCACCTCCTACGAGCTGGCCCAGCGGCTCCTCGACGAGAGGCGCCTCACCGTGGTGGGCACGATGTCCACCACCGCTCTGGTGTCCTACGTGGCCAAGAAGAACAAGAACGTGGTGCTGCTGAGCACGCTGCACACGGGGGATGCGTGGGTCAGCGCCGGCAGGCACGCCAAACCCGACATCATCCTGCACTACAACAGCACCAAGGACAACCTTGACAAGTTCGTCGGCACGTACAGGTGCCGCAGGAAGACGGCGCGCTGGCCCCTCGCCATGTTCCACAACATCCTTGACGTGTCCGCCTACAACGCCTTCGTGCTCTGGCGAGAGCTCAGGCCCGAGTGGATGCGCGGCAAGCTCAACAGGCGCAGGGCGTTCCTCGAGCAGCTGGGCAGGGCACTCGTGACTCCGCTCTTCAAAGCCGTGGCGATGAGGTCCGCTGTGGCGATGAGGTCCGCTGTGGCGGCGGGCGCTCGGCGAGCCCAAGAAGACGAAAGCAGCGGCGGCGACGACAACGAGGATGCGGAACCGAGCGCGCAGAGAGTGCCCAGCAAGAGGAAGAGGTGTCAGCTCTGTCCGAAGCCGATGGAGCGCAAAACACACACCGTGTGCAACTGCTGCAAGAGAGCTGCGGGAGCTGCACACGGGCCTACTGCGCGGAATGCGTGAGACAGTAGCCTCTTGGCGCAGCAGCGAACACACGTGAAGACGTGTGTGTGGAGTTGCGCCCGTTCTGGGTGAACTTTGGAATTGCCTGCGGCCTGACACCAAACGACGACGACGACGACGACGACGAGAACGTTGCGTTTGAAATGTGTGAAATGAAGTGAAATGAACCTTGAATCTGTTATTCCGAATAAAAAATCCTTTGGGATACTTGTGCTGTGTGAGATGTGAGATACTGTTACGCACCCCGCCCACACACATCCTGGCACGCACACATGCACGCACATACCCCACCAAGGCAGGGTCTCGAGGACCCGTAGGACAAGGCCGCGATGGTAGTAATGAGAAAATGAAAGCAAACAAACGGGGGGTCTCCGAAACCGAAGGCCGCGGCAGTTGACGCCGAGTGAATTCCCATAGTAAGCCAGGGTCCCCGGCACCCGAAAGACGAGGCGGGAGTAGTAGAAAATATATAAGCGAGCGGAAAAATAAACCAGGGTCCCGTAGGACGAGGCCGGTGGCAGTTGAGGGAGCACAACGCGAGCGTAGTAGAAAAGTAAATGAAGTAAACAAGTCCCTGTGACACGAGGACAACACAAGGGTTAAAAAGATGAGAAGCCTGTAATTTTCACCATAGGTACACTTCAACTATGAGAGACAAAATGAGAAAAAAAAATCCAGAAAAATCACATTGTAGGATTTTTAATGAATTTATTGGTAAATTCCTCTGTAAAATAAGTATTTGGTCACCTACAAACAAGCAAGATTTCTGGCTCTCACAGACCTGTAACTTATTCTTTAAGAGGCTCCTCTGTCCTCCACTCGTTACCTGTATTAATGGCACCTGTTTGAACTTGTCATCAGTATAAAAGACACCTGTCCACAACCTCAAACAGTCACACTCCAAACTCCACTATGGCCAAGACCAAAGAGTTGTCAAAGGACACCAGAAACAAAATTGTAGACCTGCACCAGGCTGGGAAGACTGAATCTGCAATAGGTAAGCAGCTTGGTGTGAAGAAATCAACTGTGGGAGCAATTATAAGAAAATGGAAGACATACAAGACCACTGATAATCTCCCTCGATCCGGGACTCCATGCAAGATCTCAAACCGTGGGGTCAAAATGATCACAAGAACGGTGAGCAAAAATCACAGAACCACACGGGGGAACCTAGTGAATGACCTGCAGAGAGCTGGGACCAAAGTAACAAAGGCTACCATCAGTAACACACTACGCCGCCAGGGACTCAAATCCTGCAGTGCCAGAAGTGTCCCCCTGCTTAAGCCAGTACATGTCCAGGCCTGTCTGAGGTTTGCTAGAGAGCATTTGGATGATCCAGAAGAGGATTGGGAGAATGTCATATGGTCAGATGAAACCAAAATAGAAGTTTTTGGTAAAAACTCAACTCGTCGTGTTTGGAGGAGAAAGAATGCTGAGTTGCATCCAAAGAAGACCATACCTACTGTGAAGCATGGGGGTGGAAACATCATGCTTTGGGGCTGTTTTTCTGCAAAGGGACCAGGACGACTGATCCATGTAAAGGAAAGAATGAATGGGGCCATGTACCGTGAGATTTTGAGTGAAAACCTTCTTCCATCAGCAAGGGCATTGAAGATGAAACATGGCTGGGTCTTTCAGCATGACAATGATCCCAAACACACCACCCGGGCAACTAAGGAGTGGCTTCGTAACTCCATAGAAAATCTTTGGAGGGAGTTGAAAGTCCGTGTTGCCCAGCGACAGCCCCAAAACATCATTGCTCTAGAGGAGATCTGCATGGAGGAATGGGCCAAAATACCAGCAACAGTGTGTGAAAACCTTGTGAAGACTTACAGAAAATGTTTGACCTCTGTCATTGCCAACAAAGGGTATATAACAAAGTATTGAGATGAACTTTATATATATATATATATATATATATATATATATATATATATATATATATATATATATATATATATATATATATATTTCCAATGAGGAGACAAAGCACTCAAAAAACCCTCCATATAAATGCATGGGGTTAGTTTGTAACGCCAATATGGCAGTTGTCTATACATATCCCGCCCCTTCCGTGGCAAAAAAGTCAACATGTGAATACATTGTGCCAATCATGTGGTGTGTTGTGGATACATCATGCCAATCATCTGTTCTTGCCGCCGGAGCAAGGTTGGTGTCGTGAAGCGTTGCACACGTGCATTTCTGCCAAAATAGCAACAGCCAATAAGGGAAATGACTATTCAATAAAGTCTATATCATAACATAAATATATATTTAAGTTCTTGTAAGTCAGCTTATGACAGAAATAAACAGTTTTACTACACATTAGTTAGGTTAACATGGAGGTGGAGGAATAGTTTCCTCCAATAAACACAAAATGAACTCACTAAATATTTCAGAGCCATTTTCACAACAATATAACCATACCCCATATTAACGAGAGGAATCAGGGCGCCCGGGTGGTGCTGGACGTGACCGAGGGGCTGAGTGGCCCGCGCAACGTCACGTGCGACAACTTCTTCACCTCCTACGAGCTGGCCCAGCGGCTCCTCGACGAGAGGCGCCTCACCGTGGTGGGCACGATGCCCACCACCGCTCTGGTGTCCTACGTGGCCAAGAAGAACAAGAACGTGGTGCTGCTGAGCACGCTGCACACGGGGGATGCGTGGGTCAGCGCCGGCAGGCACGCCAAACCCGACATCATCCTGCACTACAACAGCACCAAGGGCGGCATGGACAACCTTGACAAGTTCGTCGGCACGTACAGGTGCCGCAGGAAGACGGCGCGCTGGCCCCTCGCCGTGTTCCACAACATCCTTGACGTGTCCGCCTACAACGCCTTCGTGCTCTGGCGAGAGCTCAGGCCCGAGTGGATGCGCGGCAAGCTCAACAGGCGCAGGGCGTTCCTCGAGCAGCTGGGCAGGGCACTCGTGACTCCGCTCTTCAAAGCCGTGGCGATGAGGTCCGCTGTGGCGATGAGGTCCACTGTGGCGGCGGGCGCTCGGCGAGCCCAAGAAGACGAAAGCAGCGGCGGCGACGACAACGAGGATGCGGAACCGAGCGCGCAGAGAGTGCCCAGCAAGAGGAAGAGGTGTCAGCTCTGTCCGAAGCCGATGGAGCGCAAAACACACACCGTGTGCAACTGCTGCAAGAGAGCTGCGGGAGCTGCACACGGGCCTACTGCGCGAAATGCGTGAGACAGTAGCCTCTTGGCGCAGCAGCGAACACACGTGAAGACGTGTGTGTGGAGTTGCGCCCGTTCTGGGTGAACTTTGGAATTGCCTGCGGCCTGACACCAAACGACGACGACGACGACGAGAACGTTGCGTTTGAAATGTGTGAAATGAAGTGAAATGAACCTTGAATCTGTTATTCCGAATAAAAAATCCTTTGGGATACTTGTGCTGTGTGAGATGTGAGATACTGTTACGCACCCCGCCCACACACATCCTGGCACGCACACATGCACGCACATACCCCACCAAGGCAGGGTCTCGAGGACCCGTAGGACCAGGCCGCGATGGTAGTAATGAGAAAATGAAAGCAAACAAACGGGGGGTCTCCGAAACCGAAGGCCGCGGCAGTTGACGCCGAGTGAATTCCCATAGTAAGCCAGGGTCCCCGGCACCCGAAAGACGAGGCGGGAGTAGTAGAAAATATATAAGCGAGCGGAAAAATAAACCAGGGTCCCGTAGGACGAGGCCGGTGGCAGTTGACGGAGCACAACGCGAGCGTAGTAGAAAAGTAAATGAAGTAAACAAGTCCCTGTGACACGAGGACAACACAAGGGTTAAAAAGATGAGAAGCCTGTAATTTTCACCATAGGTACACTTCAACTATGAGAGACAAAATGAGAAAAAAAAATCCAGAAAAATCACATTGTAGGATTTTTAATGAATTTATTGGTAAATTCCTCTGTAAAATAAGTATTTGGTCACCTACAAACAAGCAAGATTTCTGGCTCTCACAGACCTGTAACTTATTCTTTAAGAGGCTCCTCTGTCCTCCACTCGTTACCTGTATTAATGGCACCTGTTTGAACTTGTCATCAGTATAAAAGACACCTGTCCACAACCTCAAACAGTCACACTCCAAACTCCACTATGGCCAAGACCAAAGAGTTGTCAAAGGACACCAGAAACAAAATTGTAGACCTGCACCAGGCTGGGAAGACTGAATCTGCAATAGGTAAGCAGCTTGGTGTGAAGAAATCAACTGTGGGAGCAATTATAAGAAAATGGAAGACATACAAGACCACTGATAATCTCCCTCGATCCGGGACTCCATGCAAGATCTCAAACCGTGGGGTCAAAATGATCACAAGAACGGTGAGCAAAAATCACAGAACCACACGGGGGAACCTAGTGAATGACCTGCAGAGAGCTGGGACCAAAGTAACAAAGGCTACCATCAGTAACACACTACGCCGCCAGGGACTCAAATCCTGCAGTGCCAGAAGTGTCCCCCTGCTTAAGCCAGTACATGTCCAGGCCTGTCTGAGGTTTGCTAGAGAGCATTTGGATGATCCAGAAGAGGATTGGGAGAATGTCATATGGTCAGATGAAACCAAAATAGAAGTTTTTGGTAAAAACTCAACTCGTCGTGTTTGGAGGAGAAAGAATGCTGAGTTGCATCCAAAGAAGACCATACCTACTGTGAAGCATGGGGGTGGAAACATCATGCTTTGGGGCTGTTTTTCTGTAAAGGGACCAGGACGACTGATCCATGTAAAGGAAAGAATGAATGGGGCCATGTACCGTGAGATTTTGAGTGAAAACCTTCTTCCATCAGCAAGGGCATTGAAGATGAAACATGGCTGGGTCTTTCAGCATGACAATGATCCCAAACACACCACCCGGGCAACTAAGGAGTGGCTTCGTAACTCCATAGAAAATCTTTGGAGGGAGTTGAAAGTCCGTGTTGCCCAGCGACAGCCCCAAAACATCATTGCTCTAGAGGAGATCTGCATGGAGGAATGGGCCAAAATACCAGCAACAGTGTGTGAAAACCTTGTGAAGACTTACAGAAAATGTTTGACCTCTGTCATTGCCAACAAAGGGTATATAACAAAGTATTGAGATGAACTTTATATATATATATATATATATATATATATATATATATATATATATATATATATATATATATATATATATATATTTCCAATGAGGAGACAAAGCACTCAAAAAACCCTCCATATAAATGCATGGGGTTAGTTTGTAACGCCAATATGGCAGTTGTCTATACATATCCCGCCCCTTCCGTGGCAAAAAAGTCAACATGTGAATACATTGTGCCAATCATGTGGTGTGTTGTGGATACATCATGCCAATCATCTGTTCTTGCCGCCGGAGCAAGGTTGGTGTCGTGAAGCGTTGCACACGTGCATTTCTGCCAAAATAGCAACAGCCAATAAGGGAAATGACTATTCAATAAAGTCTATGTCATAACATAAATATATATTTAAGTTCTTGTAAGTCAGCTTATGACAGAAATAAACAGTTTTACTACACATTAGTTAGGTTAACATGGAGGTGGAGGAATAGTTTCCTCCAATAAACACAAAATGAACTCACTAAATATTTCAGAGCCATTTTCACAACAATATAACCATACCCCATATTAACGAGAGGAATCAGGGCGCCCGGGTGGTGCTGGACGTGACCGAGGGGCTGAGTGGCCCGCGCAACGTCACGTGCGACAACTTCTTCACCTCCTACGAGCTGGCCCAGCGGCTCCTCGACGAGAGGCGCCTCACCGTGGTGGGCACGATGCCCACCACCGCTCTGGTGTCCTACGTGGCCAAGAAGAACAAGAACGTGGTGCTGCTGAGCACGCTGCACACGGGGGATGCGTGGGTCAGCGCCGGCAGGCACGCCAAACCCGACATCATCCTGCACTACAACAGCACCAAGGGCGGCATGGACAACCTTGACAAGTTCGTCGGCACGTACAGGTGCCGCAGGAAGACGGCGCGCTGGCCCCTCGCCGTGTTCCACAACATCCTTGACGTGTCCGCCTACAACGCCTTCGTGCTCTGGCGAGAGCTCAGGCCCGAGTTGATGCGCGGCAAGCTCAACAGGCGCAGGGCGTTCCTCGAGCAGCTGGGCAGGGCACTCGTGACTCCGCTCTTCAAAGCCGTGGCGATGAGGTCCGCTGTGGCGATGAGGTCCACTGTGGCGGCGGGCGCTCGGCGAGCCCAAGAAGACGAAAGCAGCGGCGGCGACGACAACGAGGATGCGGAACCGAGCGCGCAGAGAGTGCCCAGCAAGAGGAAGAGGTGTCAGCTCTGTCCGAAGCCGATGGAGCGCAAAACACACACCGTGTGCAACTGCTGCAAGAGAGCTGCGGGAGCTGCACACGGGCCTACTGCGCGGAATGCGTGAGACAGTAGCCTCTTGGCGCAGCAGCGAACACACGTGAAGACGTGTGTGTGGAGTTGCGCCCGTTCTGGGTGAACTTTGGAATTGCCTGCGGCCTGACACCAAACGACGACGACGACGACGAGAACGTTGCGTTTGAAATGTGTGAAATGAAGTGAAATGAACCTTGAATCTGTTATTCCGAATAAAAAATCCTTTGGGATACTTGTGCTGTGTGAGATGTGAGATACTGTTACGCACCCCGCCCACACACATCCTGGCACGCACACATGCACGCACATACCCCACCAAGGCAGGGTCTCGAGGACCCGTAGGACCAGGCCGCGATGGTAGTAATGAGAAAATGAAAGCAAACAAACGGGGGGTCTCCGAAACCGAAGGCCGCGGCAGTTGACGCCGAGTGAATTCCCATAGTAAGCCAGGGTCCCCGGCACCCGAAAGACGAGGCGGGAGTAGTAGAAAATATATAAGCGAGCGGAAAAATAAACCAGGGTCCCGTAGGACGAGGCCGGTGGCAGTTGACGGAGCACAACGCGAGCGTAGTAGAAAAGTAAATGAAGTAAACAAGTCCCTGTGACACGAGGACAACACAAGGGTTAAAAAGATGAGAAGCCTGTAATTTTCACCATAGGTACACTTCAACTATGAGAGACAAAATGAGAAAAAAAAATCCAGAAAAATCACATTGTAGGATTTTTAATGAATTTATTGGTAAATTCCTCTGTAAAATAAGTATTTGGTCACCTACAAACAAGCAAGATTTCTGGCTCTCACAGACCTGTAACTTATTCTTTAAGAGGCTCCTCTGTCCTCCACTCGTTACCTGTATTAATGGCACCTGTTTGAACTTGTCATCAGTATAAAAGACACCTGTCCACAACCTCAAACAGTCACACTCCAAACTCCACTATGGCCAAGACCAAAGAGTTGTCAAAGGACACCAGAAACAAAATTGTAGACCTGCACCAGGCTGGGAAGACTGAATCTGCAATAGGTAAGCAGCTTGGTGTGAAGAAATCAACTGTGGGAGCAATTATAAGAAAATGGAAGACATACAAGACCACTGATAATCTCCCTCGATCCGGGACTCCATGCAAGATCTCAAACCGTGGGGTCAAAATGATCACAAGAACGGTGAGCAAAAATCACAGAACCACACGGGGGAACCTAGTGAATGACCTGCAGAGAGCTGGGACCAAAGTAACAAAGGCTACCATCAGTAACACACTACGCCGCCAGGGACTCAAATCCTGCAGTGCCAGAAGTGTCCCCCTGCTTAAGCCAGTACATGTCCAGGCCTGTCTGAGGTTTGCTAGAGAGCATTTGGATGATCCAGAAGAGGATTGGGAGAATGTCATATGGTCAGATGAAACCAAAATAGAAGTTTTTGGTAAAAACTCAACTCGTCGTGTTTGGAGGAGAAAGAATGCTGAGTTGCATCCAAAGAAGACCATACCTACTGTGAAGCATGGGGGTGGAAAGATCATGCTTTGGGGCTGTTTTTCTGCAAAGGGACCAGGACGACTGATCCATGTAAAGGAAAGAATGAATGGGGCCATGTACCGTGAGATTTTGAGTGAAAACCTTCTTCCATCAGCAAGGGCATTGAAGATGAAACATGGCTGGGTCTTTCAGCATGACAATGATCCCAAACACACCACCCGGGCAACTAAGGAGTGGCTTCGTAACTCCATAGAAAATCTTTGGAGGGAGTTGAAAGTCCGTGTTGCCCAGCGACAGCCCCAAAACATCATTGCTCTAGAGGAGATCTGCATGGAGGAATGGGCCAAAATACCAGCAACAGTGTGTGAAAACCTTGTGAAGACTTACAGAAAATGTTTGACCTCTGTCATTGCCAACAAAGGGTATATAACAAAGTATTGAGATGAACTTATATATATATATATATATATATATATATATATGTGCAGGACTTCACCGTGAGCAGACTGTTTAGAGACCATGTGACCGGCAGGTAACGTTAACTGGTCCCTATACGCAAATATCATAAATGATAATGACCCAGCAACGGCGATGAGCCGCTGCTTGCCGCTGAACCGCATCATAGCTCATTACCATAAAGTTGACCTACTTTCAACTTTCTGATTGACGCTCTGATCGCTCAAAACACGACACCGACAGATTTGCCGCTTCTTGCAGCTAAGAGAAGCCAGCTTCCATTGAAAATGAATGACTTCCGGTATCTTTAGAAGCTCAAGTCAGCGGTGGTGTGTATGACAGTTAAGCTCCTCACCTTTCCAATGATGCCCAACATATCCATATCTACTATTGAATTAGGGACATCTTTTGTCTGTCCATTGGCATTATGTCCATTTTATTGCAACAATTCCTGACTTTGCACTGCCCCCTAATGGCCAAATATGTTTTCCCGTTGACTGTGTCACCTGATTCATTAGGGATAGCTTCAGCGCATTAGCCTGGTCCTACCAGACTCTCGTACATTTCATTTGTACAGAGATTCTGGCCACTCTTCATTAAAGTGTTAAAGCAACACTATGTAACTTTTAGCTGCAGCTGTAGTTCCAATGAGACAAACTGTAGGGGGACCGAAGCGGGAAAAGTTACATAGTGTTGCTTTAACTTCCTTGAAGGCGGGTACTCTGTTGAAGTTTAAAACTATTGGATCTGCCCAGAGGCACTCTGGATCTGCCATAACCAATCGCTACTGTTTGGTCGTGACGTTGGCTTAGCATCACTAGCGTTAGCCTTAGCCAACTCCTTCACCACTAACAGAGCGAGTTGGAAAATCTAACTGTTCCTGAACAATGTGGGGAGGAGTGCCACAACATCATGGCCCCTAACACAACTCAGCAAAAACTGTTCTTGCTCGGGCTTTAACTTCTGGATATTCGCCAGCGTTGCCACAATGGACCGAATGGCTTCGCTTGCATCTTTCTCTGCCACCATTACGAAACTACAACTCAAACTAGCGCACAACCTCAACGTCATCGTTCTTAGCCACTCCCTCTGTTCGCTGATTGGACAGGTAAAGATTTGGCTGGAGAAAACCTGCGACTGCCCGATATGCGGCACCTCAGAAAATGTACTGGCTTAACATGGGCCATTTCTAGACTTTCCTTCCCCAAAATTGCACTGTGCCTACTTCCGAGGGCACTGTTCCCACCTATTTTAGCCTACCATCAAATGCTTGAGCTCTTTAGAAAGCTGAGACCCTGTAGTTTCTTAGGAAACGTTAATAAATGAATGTGTGATGTACTGGCACAGAGGTACAGAGGCTAGAATATTGTTTATTCTTTCTAACGGGTTACACACATCTTTGAACTGACCACATTTCAGCTCTCTAAGTCACTTGAGAAACACAACTGAGACTTAGCACCAGGTGTTGTGAAGCTGTGTGTAAAAGTAGATAAATACCCTATAGAAGAAAAGATGAGTAGACTACACAGTTATTTGTAAATGTATGTCCATGTGTTTGGCAAGATGCCCTACGGAGACTCCCAATAAAACTTTTGGTTACCCAAAATGCATACTGACAATAAAAGGCTTACTGTATATGAACCCCTTGGTGTAAAAGCATAATCATGCTCTCAAATGAAAGGTAACACCAGAGACTTTCCAATGAGGAGACAAAGCACTCAAAAAACCCTCCATATAAATGCATGGGGTTAGTTTGTAACGCCAATATGGCAGTTGTCTATACATATCCCGCCCCTTCCGTGGCAAACTGCACAAACTGCAGCAGACAGGTGAAGGACTGAACAACAATGAGCAGGTAACGCTGATTGATTAATGAGCTGATTGCTGACTGAACTCAAACTGTTGTTTAAACTGGACACCAACAATCAAACTCACCGGAACCGGCTCTGTTTGTCTCTCCAGAGTCTCACCGCTCAGCGGCTCCGGTTTGGTTCCAATAATCCGGTAACTCATGGAGGGAGAAGTGGAAATGTTTGTCTGCTCTACAGCTGCTGGCCTCAGCTGCTCTCTAAACTACAGGTTGGGAGGGGCGGGGCTACAGAGGCCTACAGGGGAGTCGTGAGGGGGTGTGGCTACGGATACTGGGAGGGGGGGTTGATCTCATGTTTAATTAAAAGGGATTGTCAAAACATCTCTTAACCTCGTTTAAAAACTGTATGAAACTAACTGCATGTGTTACATACAACATACTTTAAATAATGCTTTATATTGGTTACATAAATGAAAGCTGTTTAAAGACAAAAGCCTAAAGCCGCTTTCCGACCCAGTAGTTACAGGAACGTAGTTATAGGAAAAGTCCACTTCTAAACAGATCTAGTAACTACTCTCCCCAAAAACCGTTTTTACATTTGCATTCGCACTGGCCAAGTGGCCATAGGAACTGGTAGGAAGGGTAAGGGAGTGACGCAAGCACGGCAACGGTCTTTATAGCGTTAAAATCAGAAAACAAATACACCAAAAAAAGTATAAACTAAATACTAAATCTAATGTATATAGCATATTTGTCATAATTTAAACAAGTCTCCCGAAGAGAAACGGGTATCTCTCTCTCCCCTGCCTCTGCCTGCTGCGCTGTGGACATGTGTGTGTGTGTGTGTGTGTGTGTGTGTGTGTGTGTGTGTGTGTGTGTGTGTGTGTGTGTGTGTGTGTGACTGTGTGTGTGTGGGTGTGTGTGTGTGTGTGTGTGTGTGTGTGTGTGCTTGTGGAGTTTAACTCTGAAAAGACAGTTAACCACAGGTTCCCGTTAATCTTATGATGTGTTGTGATATTTAAACAAACGAACCGTCAACGGCGAAATAAAAGCCTCTTATTTACGAGAGCAGCCTGAGAGACCTCCAGCTCACAGCGAGGTGTGTGTGTGTGTGTGTGTGTGTGGGGGTGTGTGTGTGTGTGTGTGTGAAAGACCGGTCTGAGAGACCTCTAGCATATAGCGAGGTGTCTGAGCATGACTGGCCCAGCGACGAGCTAGAGGCCGGGGCAGGCACCTCCTGGCTGTCGCCTCACTTCATGGAGTTGCTCAACTCCGAAAACTTTGAAGCAAATTGTCAATTCGGCATCAATTTTCGCAAGACTGCCTATATTCGAAATCTAAACAGTTAATTTCTCTTGTTAAAATTGTCCCGTTGTTGATTTGTCTGTACCGGAAACCCGACCCTCGTTGACCTAGATTCATATGCTGAAAAGGGAAAAGAGAAAAGACCCTGCCCTGAAGTAGGAGCTGAAAGAGTTACAGGAACTGCGGCCAGAGGTACTTAAAAATCCCCAAATTGGTCCAGTCGGAACAGGAGAAAAAAAGGGTTCTAGGACCGTTATGTTCTAGGAACTGCAAAAATCCCTCCAGTCGGAAAGCGGCTTTTATCCACGACGTTCCACTTCCGGGATTGCTCCGGTGCCGCTGGATGTCCCTCATTTGGGCCGGATGTCCGTCCCCTTCCTCTTTCTTTGTGTTGGCGTTGTAAACTCAGGTGGGTTTATGAGGACTATGGTTAACTGCTCCTCAGATCTCTGCAGGGTTAGGGTTCCAGGAGCTGGAAAGCATTGTCTTACACCGCTGAGCTATCTGACCTGACAAATCGGTCTATGTTTGTGACATGTTTGTCTTTTTCTCACTGCAACATAAGGTTCCAACACAAAACTTTCAGTCTCCCAAATCACTCTATAATCACCCTGAGCTATCTCTGACTTGGTACAGTATTTTTCAAAAGTCATAGTTAAGTATGTTGAAAAAAGACAAAAAAGACGTAATATAGTATGTCGTAAAAGTAAAAAAAAAAAAAGCAGTACGTTGAAAAGTCTGTACATGCCATAAATTGCACATAAAACATAGTTTCTCTTCCAAAAAAATGGCACTAAATAAAAAAAATGTAATCCAAATGTGTATTAATTTATTGTTTCTGTGATTATATTCCTGTATTTACTTCATTTTGCTCTGGTAGCAAGAAGGTTTGAACCCAACACAGGTACCTTTCATATCATATTTGACTTCTTTGTTTTGGGTTTTAGAAGTTAGAATTCACTATATATATTACATGTTTATAATGACTCTAGCTTTCCTCTTAATATCAATATATTTATGCACCATTCATCAAAATAATAATGTCGGCTCCAACATTAGGAGAGAACTCTGAAGAAGCTTTCAGGCTTCCTTCCTCTCCTGCACTCAAGTATCTTTTTATAAGTTATCATGTTAACTTCTTGGTTGCAGGAATCATTGCACCAGGAGTTAAGGATCTTCCACTTAATGTTCTCAAAGAGCTGCAACTACATGTCTTTTCATCATGTATTAATGTGTGGGTTATTGTCTGGATGAATGGATGAGTTGTCCTGTCTCTAAAATGTGGATCAGTGTTTCCCAAAAAGCCCAAGATGATGTCCTCACATGTCTTGTTTTGTCCACAACTCAAAGATCTTCAGTTTCCTGTCCCAGAGGAGAGAAGACACTAGAATATATTCATATTTAATAAGCTGACATCACACAAGTTTACCTGTTTTCAATGAAAAAATGAAAAGTGTGTTAATTCAGAGTGTTCTTAGCATATGATAAGTTAATATATATTTCTGTGTGATTTAGCATGCCTGTGGTTGGTTTGGTGGGATGTGTCGACCTCCATCTCCACCTCTGTCCCAGTGATGACTAAATGTTAACCCCTCCCTGTTTGTCATTAATCACATCTGAAGCTCAGCTGGGCCAAGTGATGGCTGATGTTTTTTCCTCTGCTGTAAACGTGGAAGATGGAAACCTCCTAAAAGATTAAAGAGTGGCAGCTTTAGCTGATGAGGGGCTGCTTGTGCATTTGTCACCAGAATAAACAGACTGACAGAGAGATATCTCTGTCACAGTGTCTCGTTTGAAGAAACTCCAACACAATGCAGTAGTTTGTCAAGATGAGAATAATTAACTGTTTGCTATGTTTCCACTACTACCACTTCATAAAGGAGACACCTGAAACAAACCAGGAGCTTCTGTAGCCCAAACCTGAGGACTGTGGGACTGTTGAAGAAGAAAACCATCCCCTTTAAGAAGCACAGGCCTTCTGGAGATGGAACAGCACAACTGCTTTACAAATCAGAATTGTCAAATCCTACTCTTGTTCACCATCCAAAGGACACAGGGACAACTCAAATTTCCAACTCAATCACTTCAGTAAATTAGGTTGTAAACCTTTAAAGACAGAGAACAAAAAAGTTACCATTTTAATTACACATTTTAAATGAACGTAAATGAGTTTAAACATTTAATTAAACATTCTAAATAACTTAAATGAATTAACCACTTAAGTCTTTAACATGGATTAAAAAAAAAGCTAATTTCATGAATTTCCAAATTTGTTATCAAAGTTTTAACATTTAACAGAATCTTTACATGTTTATCTTTGTACTATCCTTTTGTATCTTATTCTTTTACTTTCTCAAACTCAAACTGAAATGTTATAGTACAAACACATTTACCACAAAAACAATGAAGTCACTGTTGCAATGTGTTCCTTAACCAATCTACACGCAGTTAAACATAACACGAACATATTAAGCAGCATTTCAAACACCATGAAAGTAAATACAACATTTCACTGACCACTGGCGTCTTTGGACTGAACCTAGGAGTCAACTTGGAGTGTCTTCTCTCTGAAGATTGTTTGTCTGAATGACAGAGCCCCCGGCAGTAGGCAGTAGAAAGTGAACCTGCTTTCCTGCGATGCAACCACTAGATGTCGCTGTTCACCAAGGATAACCCCCCGTCATGTTCAAGATAATTGACTGCAGGAGTCTTCTCTCTTTAGGTCTCCTTACATGCAAACTCCAAACTGTTTCAATGGAATCACAAGTTGACAATGAATCACATGTGTAGTTTATTTTAAAAGTACTCTTAACAGAGTTTGGAGCAAACTGGAGTTCACTTGGACATGCAGATGTTGGGTTAGGGTTAGAGTGGGTTAGGGTTACTGTGGGTTAAGGTCTGTCACAGCATGTTCTAAAACAAAGCCAGGAAAACACACAAAAAGGAGGTAAAAATGTAAAAAAAAAAAAAAACAGAAAACAGAAAAAGACGCTAGAAATATTCAATGAAACAAGATCTAGATGAGACACGTTTGTCATGTGTTGTGTATTGTAAGCATATACTCTTAATAGAGTTTTGAAGATGAACTGTAATATCATCATGCAGGAGAGTGCAGAGGGAAACACTGCCAGTTCCATGAAATCCACTTCAGATTATTGACCTTCAATGTTAAATATACATTTGTATTAAAGAGCAATTTACCAAGCTAAACACATGAACAAAGTTGGCTCTCCCAGCTGCATGAACATGTCTAATGATTACTATTATTATCATCCCATAAATGGCCAGAGTAAGGATGAAAATGTTACTTTTGCATCCAGTTGAGGGCATGTTTTTGTATCTTTTAGCTATAAGTTTGTTAACTACCGTCAACACAAAGAGACATTCTCCAGACTTTTCTTTCTGACTCATAATATGGCAGAAGAGTTTATTAATAAAGATAATTTGTAACCTAGGAATGAATCCCATATTCTATCATCTTCAACTCAAAGTAAACTGTTTACTGAACAGCAGCCAGCCCCTATCATCTACCATGGTCAACACTATGTCTGCTTTTATTGTTGTCAACAGCACTGGAAGAAGTATTCAGATCCTGTACTGCAGTAAAAGTACTAATACCCCACTGTAACTATACTCAGTTACAGTAAAAGTCCTGCATTGAAAATTTTACTTCAGGAAAAGTCTGTAAGTATCATCAGAAAAATGTAGTTAAAGTATTAAAACATTGTAGAAAGTGTAAAGGATCCAAACAGTTGTGTGTTTAATGGTCTCATCATTTCATCAGGGGCCCATTTCAGGAAGGAGGTTTTACAAACTCTGAGTCTAACTCTGAACTCTGAGTCTAACCCTGATCTCTGAGTCTAACCCTGATCTCTGAGTCTAACTCTGAACTCTGAGTCTGACCCTGATCTCTGAGTCTAACCCTGATCTCTGAGTCTAACCCTGATCTCTGAGTCTAACTCTGAACTCTGAGTCTGACCCTGATCTCTGAGTCTAACCCTGATCTCTGAGTCTAACCCTGATCTCTGAGTCTAACTCTGAACTCTGAGTCTGACCCTGATCTCTGAGTCTGACCCTGATCTCTGAGTCTGACCCTGATCTCTGAGTCTGACCCTGATCTCTGAGTCTAACTCTGAACTCTGAGTCTGACTCTGAGATGGAAACTGAGTTTTTGGTTCCAGAACAGCTGATTAGAGTTGGTTCAATCAACTCAGAGTAGGTTCACTCAGAGTCAAGCGCGTGCACCACCACAATAAAAAGGCAGCTTGAATGGAGCCATGATACTATGCCATCACCATGGCAACAACCATAAACAAACGGGTCGGCGGAAATACTCATGCGCACACACAGCGACTTAAAAAAACAACACAGGCGGCTGCTGCTGCAAGAGAGAGAATTTGAGTGGGGAAAAAATTGCTGAAAGAGTAAATGCGTAACTTTCAATACAGTGTATTAATATCATATTTAATCATAAGTATAACATTACTGGTGAAATGGTATTGAACCTATAAACTATTTCATTTCGATGCAATCCTGCAGGTGAAAAAGTCCTACGCCTACTACTCCCATTCTGAAGCTGCAGTACCATCATTAACAGAATTATAATTCATAATCTTTTATTTCAAAGGGTTTACATCATTCACCTGCAATCCTGTGGAACTCCTTTTTAATGGCTCTTACTCGTTTGTGTCCAGGGAACACTACAAAAACGTTTAAAACACGTTTCAGAGCGAGTCACACTCTTCTGACGACGCTTTGCCACAGTGGCTTTACTGATACGCATCAACAATGTTGTAAAGAAAACTGCCGTTTGCAAAAAAAGACATAATGTGACACAAAGAATGTGCTGGGATCTAGAGCATATTAATGATGGGTGACGTTAGTGATATGAGAACGGATAAGGTTATGGAGGATACATAACTGATAGACTGGGAAGAAAAACGATACCGCTCAAATAGGAAGTTATCTGGAAATGAAAATGCATCAATAGTCGGGTCCTCAATATCATCTCCAGACGTATGTTTAACTAACGAAGTAATACAGCTTCTTCATCAACAGGATCATCGACACAAGGAAATGCCATGTTTTGAGAAAAAAAACGTTTTATAGTCTGCCTAACGCAGTTAATAAACCAACACTGTTTTTGTATTCATGCAGACAACAAAGTGGTCTAAAATGCGCCTGATACCGACTGAATGAATGAATGAAGAAATGAAAGAGCGCTGAGTCAGAGGGAGGAGACTGAGAGAAGAAAACCTGCTCCCGACCAGGTTAGGTTCACATACTCAGTTACCATAGTAACTGAGGTTAAGTTCCCATAGTAACTGACTCTGAGGTTAAGTTCCCATAGTAACTGACTCTGAGGTTAAGTTCCCTCTCTTTCTGAAACGTGCTGGAGTTACCCCTCTCTCTCAGGTTTGAGTAACCTCCCTTTCTGTTTCCCTCATCTCAGGGTTAACAGACTCAGAGTTTTCACTAAACCTGCTTTCTGAAACAGACTCCTGGACTTGTAGGCCGTTATATTGTTGGCTAGTTTCATTTATAATAAAATATCAGATTTTATAAACTACATGTGTTTTGTGTGCAGAAATCTTAATGTGAAAAGTCAATAGTAACTAAAGCCGGCAATACATCACCCGAGGGACAACCAAGATTGTTTATTGTGAGGAGAGATCACTCAAAGTCAGAATAGTAAGATGTGACCAAAGATCGTCTATTACCGTTCTAAACCGTTCTACAGAGAAGAATGACATCATTGTTTTGAGTTTTGGCATAAGTTTGGGCCTTTTTTGAAGAAATGTAAAGAGTTTGTCCTTTACATGAGTTATAATGTTGACTGTGCACAACAGGGTTGATGTTTTAAAAAGCTTTTTTAGAAAATAAAACCAGACGGACCATGAGTTGTCAAAAATACCTGAGGGTGCAGAGGGTTAACCATTGGTAAAAAAAAAAAAAAAAAAAAAAATGAGTCTATAGCTATGAATGTTGAAATCCCACACTGGGTTGTAGACTCACAATTACAGGGACAAAATTTAAAGTGTTTCTCATCTCAGCATACCGCCAATGCAGCATAATTACTGTTAGCACTTTTATAGAAAGGATGCAGCCAAAAACATGACATTCCTTGGCTCAGCATTTTTTATGTCTTCTCTTAGTTCTGCTCTTAGTAGTTTTATAGTACTGCCAAGCACAATGACTGTTATGGCCCAAAGCACAGTGTTGGTTTTGGTTTAAGGTATTCACTGCAAATAATGTACATTTAGAGTACATAACAATAGGGCGGACATAATAAAGCATACATTGAATTATCTTTAAATTATATAGAGTATAACTCCAATAAATACTATTTGTACTTTGGTATAGTGTCATATCACTCAAAATATTTTTTACTGTCATATTATAAAAGTACTAGAAGAGAAACATAGTTGTCTATAGGCTGAGAAAAACCTTTGATGACCTTTACAACTGAAAAAATGTCAATCATGTATATAACTACAGATATCGTCATGGAAAATGTAATTATAAATATATACAGTTATATTTCACAAGTACATTGCCTTAATACAGAGAGATAAAGGTAGTTTATTCTGCCAACAAAGTTGTATTTTCTGTAGGTTTGTTGTTAGTTGGATGTCTCAAAAATAGATATCAGTCAAATTTGGTGGAAGATTAGGCCATGTGCCAACGGAATGATTTTTTGGTTTGGAGAGTGCCATCATGTAGCCATTTGTAAAGCACTTGATGTTATCTCTCATAACACTACTTTCCTCCTCTCCTCATAAAAATTACTAACTCTAACCCTTTTTTCAAACAAACCTATTTCTATAACTAGTTGCCAAATTATTGCAATTCTTTGACATTATCTGATATGGCACAAGTTGCAAGAAAGATGATTTTTTTTTTTACCAGTAAGACTTCCAAGCCATCAGTTTACAAGCAGTGAGCAAACAACAAGACTTTTCCAATTTCCTAATTGTCCTCTATACTTACTATACTGTTTTTCAGTTGTGTACCAAAAATAATCTTATCCACTGGCTATAAATACAGTTATTTAAACCAAAGAGGAAAATGTTAAGTTTGCCATGAAATGAAAACCAAACAACACAGAAACCACAGGGTTACATTTGAAGCAAACATAGTTGTGTGACTTACACAATACAGAAAACCACAAAATATGAAGACTGCTGATAAAGAAATGTAATTATATTGAATATCCTGTCATACATTTGAGAAAGCCAGTCTTTCCTCTGGCATGAGGGGGGATTACATTGATTGTTACCGAACATACTGTTACCAAAAACACACAAATCACTCAAGGCATGGTTTGTTCAATGGTTCAAGTCATTTGGCTGGGTATTCATGCACCCTGTGGGTTTCCTATAATGTTTAAATAATCACGCAAACAAAGCAATACATTGATTAATACCCACAAATAAAGTCAATCTAATAGACTGACCTCCTCTAGAGGAAGTGGTGGCCATTTGCAGACATGCCCAACATAGTTCTCCCAATTTCCCTTTTAGTTAGTGACCTATTCTTAAATCCGACTGAAACTAACAACCTCACAGTGATAGTTTTTGTGTTCTGGGAGACACAGGCATTTGAAAGGCTGTATAGATGTTTCTTTTTGGTGAAGGGTAGATGGGCAGAAGTATTCAGGTCAGCAGAAACACACAGAAGAATGTGTAATTACTTAATTTAGTGTACAGAATACAGGCATTCTGAAATGGCAGCTACTTGGTTGCAACACATTTTTAAGGTGGGTGCTCTTGGCTCTCAGGCAACAACATGCTGCTTGAAGGCTTATCTCCCTGTCTCAATTCGATTTTGCTTAACTCTACAGAAACTCTCATTGTGTCATTAAGGCAGGCCCGCCATCAGTGGGGTTCACAGCATGCAAAGGTCTATGGTGCTGAAACGGTGTGGATGAATTAGGGACCAATTTGGAAAGTGTGTGCCCCTGTTCATAATTTCTAAAGACGGGTCTGCATTAAGGTTACATAAAGTCACCTTCCTAAAATAATGGCCTAAGTCATTTTTTGACAAAAATGATTTTTTTTGCCAACCAATTGATTTTGATATTTAATAGATCTTTACATTTTACTTTTTTTTTTTTAAATTTCAAAGGAATTTATTATTTTTACACCACACTTATATCCTTGCAGTGTATGAAACAGCATTTAAACCATCATCACAAGCTTTTTTGATGGCTAGGTAAATATGTCTCAGGTGTGTGGGGTCTCACTACGGGAAGCTGGACTCATGACCTCAGTATTTATAAAATCCAGGTTACGGCCCTGGCTGCTCTTTATTTATATTTGTCTGATAGAACAGCAGTACCTATAATGAAAATAATTTCAATTCACTAGCCCATTTGTCAACAAAAATAATAAGGTGGAGCAGTAGTGATTAAAATAACCGCCCCTGTGTAGTTATATGAGTCACCTTTATGTTGAAATCTATTGCTTCTGGAAAACACTGTGTGAGACATGGTGATCTGCAATGCATATCTTGTTCTTTTCAGATTACATGTTACTTCACATCACAGTGCATCACACACCACCTGATGCAAAAGCTACAAGTATTCAAATTATCTTCCTTCAAACATGAATAAATGTACTCACTATTGCCTTAGAGAAGTTCTTAACAGTCATGACTGACATAATCCTCTTCACTACACTAACTAAGTTAAAACCAAGTTAATGAAGTAATGGCTCCAGATCAAAGCACCTGTCAATATGCAGGAACCTCAAGTTTACTCAGTGCAGAAGTTCAGCCAGTGGCAATAACGTTTGTGATTATTTGTGTTGATTTTGAGAAAAATCAGTCAGTCAGCTCTTTTGTTTTGGGTGTGAGCATCCAAGCACATCTCTCTCTCTCTCTCTCTCTCTCTCTCTCTCTCTCTCTCTCTCTCTCTCTCTCTCTCTCTCTCTCTCTCTCTCTCGCGCGCGCTCTCCTTTATATGCTGTGGGATTCCCCCCTCCTCCTCTCCTCTGTGCCTCAATAGCGCGATCCATAGTGCGAAAGCCTCCTTTTCTCCGTTTTCCTTTACGATGGCATTCTTCAAATATCTTCGCTCTCTTAAGAATGAGCTTATCATCTTCTCAGCTCCATTTCTTCTTCTTCCACTGCCTTTAGTGATCGGGACATCGGTAAGTCACTGATTGAATGAATTAAATTAAGATTAATTTAGATGAAAAAAAATGCCGCAAAATAGCCTTAAGCCTACACTTTAAATATTTTATTTAAAGTTAGTTTAATTCATTTAACATTTCACTTTGTGTGCATGCAGTTTTAACACATTAGGCTAATGAACTGCCTACATTCAGCGCGTAAAACGCTACTGTTGCGTAAAAATGCCGTTTCAATAAATGATTCTGATTTGCACTCATTCTCTGTTGCACCTGTTGATGAGGCTCACAAGTGAACAGCGCACTTTGAGCAAATTGCATGTCTAGTGTTGCCTGAGGCTGGAGCGCTCTGAAGCCTTGTTATTTTAACGCCTTTTTGTTAACATGAAGGGCCATGTCCAGCGTGGGAACATGAAGTCAAAGGGCTCAGTCTGCGTTGCTACCGCTACATGTGACATGGAGGCATGCAAGACTGCAAGCATGTTATGATAGACATAGACTTCAATGCAAAGCAGCCATGAACAATGGCAAAGAGCAGAGGAGTGTGACAGAGGATGAGGTCTCAAACTGATAGAAGACGAAGGTTAGGAATATTTGGCTGCAAAAACTGAAGACAATTTTTTTTATCAATCTAAAAGCAGTATGATGTAGGTACATGTTCACACTGGTGACCATAAAACAATAGACCAACAAGCACACACACACACACACACACACACACACACACACACACACACACACACACACACACACACACACACACACACACTTATCTTTACCCTTTGAACCATCATTATGTCCAATTTTGAATTATGTAATACTCAGTCGTTTTTACCTGTGTGTGTGTGTGTGTGTGTGTGTGTGTGTGTGTGTGTGTGTGTGTGTGTGTGTGTGTGCACATTTGCTGTATGTTTAAAACTTTTTTTACATGTTTTTCTATGCAGGAGGCAAAATGTGCCTATGTGATAGCCCTGATGGCGGTTTACTGGTGCACAGAGGTGCTACCACTGGCAGTAACAGCTCTGCTCCCAACCCTCCTATTCCCCGCGTTTGGCATCATGAAATCCAAAGATGTAAGTAAAATAACTGCAGCAGTGTGTAGAATTTGCTCAGCAGGGATGAATGTCTGTTCACACACATCGTACTCTGTGTGACCCAGGTGTGTATGCAGTACCTGAAGGACACAAACCTGTTGTTTGTGGGGGGACTGATGGTTGCAGTAGCCGTGGAGCACTGGGATCTGCACAAGCGCATCGCCTTGAGAGTGCTGCTCTTTGTTGGTGTGCGTCCAGCGCTGTGAGTGGCTCAGATGCACACCCCCACAGCAGATTCTCTGTTTGGCTTCTCATCTTTTAGACCTACATTTCCAAAGCATATCTATTTAGATATCAACCTGATATAGATAAGGAAACTATGTGAAGTTGTCTATTGCCATCATAAAATTATTTTTTCCTCTCTCTTTATTGATGATTGTTGTAAAACATTTTGGGCCCCCAATCCAATTCCACTAAAATTTGTTTTTTTTTTAATCTACCTGGCAGTTTGATGTTGGGTTTCATGGGTGTGACAGCCTTCTTGTCCATGTGGATCAGTAACACGGCTACCACAGCCATGATGGTGCCTATTGTCCAAGCAGTGTTGCAGCAGCTCAACGACAGTGAGGCAGAGATACCTCAGATCCTCAGCTCAGAGGAGCAGCTCCAGACATCAGAGCCTGACAGCAAGCAGCTTCCACAGACAGAGAAAAAGAGTGAAGGACAAGGTAAGCCACGGTCATTTTCAAAAACGGTGTAGCCAAAAAATTTACAGTATCATAGACTTTTTTTTTCTGCCAATAAAAACTATGTTGCTAGTAGCTCTTTTCATTCCTTATTCTTTGTTTAAAGGCCCACTGGTGGTGACTTTCTTGGATGCCACAGTGGAGGCTGCCATGCATAAGGATGCAGCAGAAAAGCGGAGAATGTGTAAAGGGATGACCCTGTGTGTTTGTTACGCTGCCAGCATTGGAGGCACCGCCACGCTGACAGGAACCGGTCCCAATCTGGTGCTCAAGGGCCAGATGAACCAGTGAGTGTTTTCTCAAAGCTTTCTTTAGTCATTCTCTATTACTTTCAGTCTTGTTCAATGCAATGTTATATTTTTTTTTTGTTGTTTCCCCTTAGACTCTTTCCTCAAAACGGAGATGTGATTAACTTTGCCTCCTGGTTCGGCTTTGCCTTCCCTAACATGATCCTCATGCTCACACTGGCCTGGCTTTGGCTGCAGTTTGTCTTCATGGGATTCAAGTGAGTTTGGTGATGGGTAAAGCTTAATTACAGTGACAGAGACTTGAATCCACATCAAGAAACTTTTACCGCATCAGGAGTGTGATTAAGTGTTAAGGTGACACAAAGGTTTTTTCCCCCACCGTTATGTGACCCCTCTAGCTTTAAGAAGACGTGGGGCTGTGGTGCTGTGAAGACAGAGAAGGAGATTGCTGCCTATAATGTGATCCGTGAAGAGCATCGCCGGCTGGGGTCCATGTCCTTTGGAGAGATAAGTGTCCTAGGTCTCTTCATTCTGCTGGTGGTGATGTGGTTCACAAGGGACCCAGGCTTTGTTAGCGGCTGGGCGACAGATATCTTCAACTCCGAAGCAGAGTTTGTATAAAATAATACACTTTATCTTCACTCATATATTAATCTAGTTTAAGAGTATGAATTATTTGCTTTGAGGACACTTTCATATATCTAAGTTTGTTCATTCTCTCATCACGCCACTTCTCAGGTATGTGACAGATGCCACTGTGGCAATCTTCATAGCCGTCCTTCTCTTTGTTCTGCCCTCTAAACCCCCACAATTCTGCTCCTGGATGACTCAAAGTTTTGACAGAGGTGAGCTGGCAGTATTATGGAAGAATATAAATTACATCTCATACAGTTATATCCAAGTTTTGAGAGCTGGCGACTGTGCAATTATGTAATACTTACATTGAATTTATTGGATTTGTAGCACCCCATCAGATTGCTGGCCCAACTTTACCTCTGCTCACCTGGAAAGTTGCCCAAAAGAAGTTACCATGGGGCATTGTGCTTCTTCTTGGCGGAGGTTTTGCTCTGGCCAAGGGCAGTGAAGTAAGTGGCAGTGAAATTGGGCCAAAAGCTTAAAGACAATATGACAAGACTAATAATATCTCAGGAGAGGGAAGTGCAGTGGTGGCTTCATTGTTGTCTGTGTTTAAAGTTCATGAAATGAAACTCTCACTATTTAATGTCAAGATCTTTTTTTCATTCAATGTATTTACATTCTTTAATTACCTCTCTGTATAGCCTTTTTTATTGTTGGTGGTGGAGTCCGCCTTTCACACACTGGATTCAAATAGCTTTCCTATGCACAAGGGATTCACAAGAAACAGCACAGCATGTAATCCAGCGTTACGTTTAAAAAAAATCAAAATCAGCCTCATTGTCTGCGGGTTATTTTCCTAATGCCGTATCATTTAGTTACAGCTTGGCAAACCGAACATTTCCTACTGCTGCTAGATCAAACATTCCCCTCAATGTGTTGCTTTTGTTGTATTTATTTTGCATATTTATGTTGCAAATACACCTGAGTAAGATTTCCGAGGATGTTGTCCTTCATGATGCAAAAAGCTGAATTAGAGTAAACTCACAGTAAATGAGTAAACGTTGACTCAGCTGTAAAGATAAATACTGTTTTCATTTCCAGAAAATACTCTAACCCTGTATATTATGGCATTTATGGCATATATATCTAGCCTGGTCCTACCAGACTCTCGTACATTTCATTTGTACAGAGAGGAAAATGAAAATTGAGCAGAAGTACGTAGGAGGGAGGAGCCAGGCTAATATATATGTATCTCTCTTTAGGAATCAGGACTCTCAAAGTGGATGGGAGATCAAATGACTCCCCTGCAAAACATCCCTCCCTGGGCAATTGCTATCATCTTATGCCTGCTGATTGCTACCTTCACAGAGTGCACCAGTAATGTGGCCACTGCAACGCTCTTCCTACCTGTCTTAGCCTCAATGGTAAGTTCTCGGAGAGAGACAGAGAAAGTATAATGTGTGAACAAAGCATAAGTGGAGACAGGATCTCAGACTGCAGGAGACAAATCATTATGTTTGGCAGCTGTGGTTCAGTAAGGTGAAGTACTACATAGTGTAATTTCTTTTGAACTGATTTCCCCAATTGGAGTCCAGCATTGAAATTTCTCTCAGTGGGAGCCGGCCTATTTTCCCCTGTTTGGTTACCCATCGATTTGGTCATTCAGGCTGAATGTGTTTGGTCCCCTTCCCCGGGCCCCTCCTACCATTTATAACCTGCCAAACACACCAATTCAGCCCAGCGCCTTGTAATGCTGCCCACCCCGCTGCTGCTGAAGAATGGCATCACTGTGCCCGCTAGTCGAGCACTCCAGAGAACGTCAAGGCTGGGTTGCGAAAGACAATGCCAAGCAGGGGTATTCAGATAGATATTTATTGAGTGTGAAGCAAAGTGGGTGCACAGGGGTGTCCAACGCTCGTGTGAAAATAGAGATAGGAAGAAAAGAGAGAAAGAAAAGAGCATCTGAACAGTCACATGCAGCTGAAAGTGAGGAGATGAAACCGCAATGGCTTGTGGTATGTCACTTTATGTCATCCTGTCAAGAGAATCTTTCTTATTTGATTTAAACACAAACCATCAGACAAGACAAAACACTGTCATCGTGGTGACCTGATATGCAGCCTATAGTTTAAAGAAGACTAACTATAAACTAAGTTTTTTCACCCCTTGTTTATTTTGAGAACCAGAAATTACTGTGCACTTGTAAGCTACTGTGCTGCAGGATATGTAATTCAGACGCAAATTCCACAGAGTAAGTTTTCTGCATCTCAGTAGTCTGCCATTATCGCTACATATGTAGAGCGCTTTTCATTTCAGATATCATGACTCAGCCCAGCGCTTGCAGGAATTACATCTTAATTACACCCACCTAATGAGAGTTCTCACTCCGCACAGAATTGCACACTTTTCACTCTGACTTATGAGTCAGTGATTACGGTTGCAGATGGAGGATTGGTGGATTTTGTGATGAAGGCTCTGTTCATCCCTGTCTCTGACTGTTGAAGCTTTCTGTGTGATTATTGCAGTCTCAGTCCATTGGAATCAATCCACTGTACGTCATGGTGCCTTGTACTCTGAGTGCCTCTTTTGCCTTCATGCTGCCTGTTGCTACGCCTCCAAACGCTATAGTCTTTTCTTATGGATACCTCAAGGTTGCTGACATGGTGAGTATGGCAGCGGTTGGTTGTGTTTGTTCAGTAAATTACATGTTGAACATGCAATGTTGTCACTTTAGGGCCACTGTTACACTGTAAGGATAGCTGAGCTTCTGTGTTCATAGTCACTTGCAGATGTGATCTGAAACGGTTAAAAGAATAACTAGTTTGGGAAACCTGCTTATTTGCTTTCTTGCCAAGAGTCAGCTAAAATGATCAATAACTTCTCAAGATGTGAACATTTGAGCATTCTATGTTGCTGTGCCCCAAACAGCCAATGTACTGGCTGTCTACGTTACGTTACATAACGCTTAAAACAGAGGCACCAACTCTGTGTATATGAGAGTGTGCCTGTGTGTTTGTGTCGCAGCTCATGCTCTGACTGATCGATGAACTCACCAGGGACTTTTTGGTTGTTTCCATCTAGTCTCCCTCCTTTTTCCTCTCATTAGTATGTATCTGTAAAGCAGATTCATAAGCCCTAGAATAAGCACATTTCTTGTTCAAGCTGAAACAATGTCACCTTGCGAGGACACGTCTCATCCATTTGTGATGTCTAATCAAACCTCTCTTGACTTTATGCAATCACTTTGCTTTCTGTCAAAACACACCTTTATGTCGTTATGGTAAATATGAAGCTACAGCGGATTAGCTTAATTTACTTCACATGTGAGAATAAGAAATAGTCTAGCACATAAATTCCTGATTTTTTATACAGATAATTGAGGAGATGTAGCGTGTTAGTGAGGTTTAGAGGTGCTGGTAGGTGGATTCTGTCATCTTTACACAAAGCAAGCTGTTTCCCCCTGCTTCCAGTCTTTATGCTAAGCTATGCTAACCAGCTCCTGGATGTAGCTTTCTTTTTAACGGAAATACATGAGAGTGGTATCAATCTTCTCATCTAATTCTCAGCAAGAATGCAAACAAGCATATTTCCCAAAATGTCCAACTATTGCTTTAATATCACTACGTATTCTTCTTCTCCATCAGGCCAGGACAGGAATAGTGATGAACATCATTGGCATCCTTTGTATTACACTGGCCATCAACAGCTGGGGCAAGGCCATGTTTGACCTGGACTCCTTCCCCGCCTGGGCCAACGTCACTGGGGTGTGAGCCTGGTTCTGCCATAGAAGATCCACGCACACTCTGCCCTCCGTATCCACAGGTGCTAGACAAAGACCTCTGGTCAGAGCGACAGCACATGACCACATGGTGGACCGCATGCCTCCGATTGCTGTTAGAATACAACGCCCTCAAGGCATGTTTTCTTTGACACCTGAGTCTTGCTTGTGAAAGAAAGTGGTGGTGAATATGATTGGGAATGGAAGAAGAGTGGTTGAAGAATGCAATTAAAACCTTTTTTTCATTTACGTTGTATCAAAATGAAGTTACACTTTAAAGAAAGACCCCTTACGCTCACATACATCACATAAATCCTACTGTCAGTATTTATATTCTCACATATAGAGATTTTATAATCCTTCTAAGCAGCCAATTCTAGAAACACTGTTCAATTCTCTTTTTTATCACAAGAAATCAAAGGAAGGGCTATTCATAAGGTGAAAGTTATTAGAAATGTTTTACATAGTCACATGTAGCCACATCTAAATAGCAATAAGCCATATGGTATAATATAAGAACGTAACTTTGCACATTTACGCTAGTACTGCACTTAAGTACAATTTTGAGGTACTTTATTTAAGGATTTACATTTTTTGCCGCTTCTGCTTTAACTTTACTACATTTCAGAGGGAAATATTGTCCTTTTTTACTCTATTAAATTTATCTTACAGCTTTAGTTAGCTCACTAGGACCTATCAATATTAAGATAATATTAAATAGATTAAAGTACATACAAATGAGCCCCATCTCAACCAGATACAACATTAAAATGTCACGTGTCAATACATTAGTCATAATAATACAATAACATTACATTTACTATAACACTGACAAGGGCAATCCAGCTGCCTAATGAATACTTTGACTATTGATACATTTTGGGTCAAAATCTGTACTTTTCCTTAAGTAAAATATTGAATGCAAGACTGATCGACTATTTTTACATTGTGGGGTTGCTACTTCTACTATTACTAGGTTACTAAGTTAAAAAGTCTTGCACTACTGCTATCAAGCAGTGAATGTTTTGCAAGCACATCTCTCTAAATAGATAATAGGTAACAAGCGCTGTTGGTTAGGTTTGCCATTTTGGTATTTGTAGATAATGGGCTAATATGTACAGTATAGCAGAGACTTGACAATAAGTAAACATGTACTTTTGACCATCAGGATGTATGGTGGTTTGTCATGGTTCCAGCATCAGCTGAACTTTGAAATGTGTCATCACAACTTAACGAAACCTATATGTGCCTTGTACAAACACACTGACCTATTGTACTGTAAACACATTTTCAATATTTTGATCGATTCAGTATGTGCTGGCATTGTGAAATGTCTCACTGCAATAATGAATTCTGTTTTAATTGCAATGAAGTGTTTTTCTCTTCAATTTCAAGACTTTTGTACTGGAAATTATGAATGAAGTATTTTTTCTGCCTAAGTGGCCAATGGGCTGAAGTAAACAATATTGCATTGTTTTGTGACAAACTATTAAAATAAAAGACATGAGTTTCAATATAGTGAGTTTTGATGTTTCTTTCTTGTTACATTGCTTCTACAAACAGTGGTTTAATAACACTGGACGAGCAAAACATACTGACTAATTCATTTGTTTTCCATACACAGTGTAATTTAACGATCAAGGCATGATATAGTCACACAATATTTTTAAATTCTACAAAAACACTTGATTTCACAGCAAGCTCTTAACAGTGTTCACTAATGGCTTTTAAACAAGTAAGAGGCTTTAATAAAGCAGGTGGAAATAATGCTCAGTCTTAGCTGTAAGAAGCGCATTGTCATCCTATAGTGTCATCCAAAACAAAATAATCCCACTTTCATCACCAGTCGGCTCTTTCTCAACTTTACATGACACATTTCTGTGTTTTAAAGTGCACACATGTTTCTCTGCCACTTGCTTAGTGACCTCTTGTCTCGTGCGTAAAGCTGATATAATCCTGTAAACACAGTGTGCAAAGCCACAGTAATCTTGGACTGATAGGCCACACCTAATGTATGTAAGCAGGAGCTCTGTGTCATTGCCCTGTTGCCGATACACTGCGTGAGTCAAGGGTCAAGGCAGTTATATTGTCCAATGTTGTCTTGCGTCATAAACATTATGAGCTCAAAGAAGATATTTCACATGTCTCCATTTAAAGACCTCAGAGCACTTTATTACAACCCTATCCCAAAGGGGATCTATCACCATGATGAGAACGATGTTTTACAGCAAGACAAAAGATCATCCATTATATGGCTCAACATATTTGGCAGCACTAAACCATGTCGGTGGTATCGTGTGACAGAGGAAAACATGTTACACTTCAGCAAACGTAGCAGGGAGAAATAAATGAAAGGATCACAACAACGCTTTGACCTCAGTTCTGTTGGACAATTAAAAGACGGTTAGACGGTTTGAAAGTGACTAATAAGCAGTTGGGTGCATGAAGCAGTTCAGATCACTATGATCTTGGCTCCCACTGGGGGGAACAAGCTTATGTAATTACAGTGCATTTCTCTCCCTTTGCTGCCTCTCAGCCACCCACTCATCATTCAATTGAAACACATCCTCACGTATCATAGCCTCCATTATTGGCTATATATAAATGTAAGGCTTCAGTAGAGAAACTGAACGTGAAAGTTGTTCTTTTTGCTGGGGTTTCATGCACACACAAGACCTCGGGTAACCCCAAAAAACACATTCCTGTTAACTTGCTAGGCCTACTTGTTGCAGAGTAAGCAAGTAGAAAGATTAATAAGTTACTACCATACTGTTGTTTGGGATTCAAGATAATTTTCCAGGCACACAAGAGGTCAAAAAGCATGTTTTGTGACTCATCCACCTGTTGCATTTGAGAGTATTGTGTGGATGGGAACCACATTGGCCTTCCACCTTTTCTCTATCAGTTACACATGAGGACAATATGTAGCCTGTTTGATAAAATCGATCCTTCCTGGCACATAAAGACTTGTGTGTAGAGATGGTTTCAGTTAGCAACGTATCCAATTTAGCTGTGGACAAGAGCCAGGCTAAAAGCTTAAAGACTCAGAGAAATACAGAGGGTCTTTCTTTGAACTTTTTAGGCCAAAGTACATTCATACAGACCACGCTGGCTAAACTAATAGCGTCTTTACAATCATCTAGTAAAAATTTAGTTTTAGAATCCTCATTATTTCTGTTGATATTGTGCTTACATGGTGCATATTCCTGAATTAATTTGTTTACTCAAATTACTGTACAGCACAAACATGGAGCCATATCATATTCCAGCATAGGAAGGAATACTAGGAGTTGTGTCTTAAAAGGGTCTGTCTCATTTTTAGCTGGGGCCCCTTAGCAGGTTAATCTGGCCATGCATATATATATAAATATTTTTCATGCTTATTAGATCATTCAGTGACCAGTCAGGACGCCTGTAGATTGGTGGCCCTGCCATCGAAGAGGACTGCTCTCATTACATAATGATTCGTGCCAGGAAATGCACCCATAACCCTTCACCTTAGGGAACATTCTCATTCTCACACAAGACTTGTTTTGCAAATACCACACATGTGCTCCAAAACAAGGTGAATGATGACTCATTGGACTATTTGACCACAGTTCATGTGATCTTTTCACCGCTTTACTCCCAAAAATGGCATTTTTTTGGTGTAATAAGAGGCTAAAGCAGTGCAACCCTACTATTGTGTCCCTCCCTCTGAAGTTCTCAATAGACTGTTTTGATGAAACTGCCTGCTCAATTGTGCCACGACATGAGATTTACAGTCAGCTGATTCAAAGTTTCCTCTCTGTTTTTCCTCTTGCATGTCAAAACAAAGCACATTTTGGTGACCGAATAGCTTGCGCCTCCATCCCAAAGTGTCTCGATGTGATGTCTTTGCTTCAGACCTACAGGAACAGCCTGATTTTCCTGACCGCAGTTTTTCCTCTGAAAGTCTGTTGCAGGTCTTTGTGATTGTGTTCATGCCCTGGTGGCCAGAATAAATAACCAGCCACCACATGACTTCTTGGTAAAGTTACATAATTTGTTATTGAGATTACACCTGTGTGAATCCAACCTCCTTCAACATACTTTGTTTCTGTAAATTTACATTACCTGAGTAAGTTGGTGGATAAAGATTTGGACTTGTACTTATCTTACATAGGAGAGCTCTAAAAACCTTAAAAAATATTTTAAAGATTCAAAATAACATTTACATGTATTCATTTGGCAGTGGCTTATTCTACTTTACAGTTGATCTCCCCTTAATTAGCCTGATTCCAAACTCTCCTGAAATCAGACTTAATGGCATAGGAGTATTGTATTCATTGGATTCTACTTTTTGAGATGACACCTTCATTTCTGACTGCTAATATAATTAAACGACTCAGGGAGGCAGGAATACAACCTTGTTCTCAATACCACTTATTTCTCAATTCACGGGTACATTAAGGGACTACTGATCATTGCAAAAAGTAATTGAATTTGTCTATAATTAAAGAAATTAACTTTACAAAAAAATGTTGTATTGTTAACTGAAGTACAATTTCAGGTAATCATGTAGGGGCTATTTAATGGACCTTTTTTATATGGCTCTAATAATGACTCATTGTTAACCTTGTAAATCATTAACAAAGGGTATACAAATCATGAATTACTTAATAATAAATTTAACTTTAAAAAAAATGTAAGCTATGACATTTTTAATGAATAATTACGCTAACTAATCATTTAATAATAATGTCATAAAAACAATGAATTAATCAAATATAATGACATTTAGAGAAACATGACATGCACAGTATTAGTGTAGATCAAACTATCTCTTCAGTATAAAGGTTAAGTGTTAAATAATTAATAATTGATAATTGATGTTATTTCCTTTGTAATGTAAATATAAAGATCTTGAAATGCACTGATCTACAGTATGATATGTGTTGCATAATGGCTCCATCTGGTGGTACAATGAAGCACTAACGACAACGTATTATTTTAAATAAAAATAGTGTAAATAATAAATAATGTTACAATAAAAAATATTGCTCGAAATGTATCTCAAGGACAGGCAAATTCAAGTAATTGTCATTATACTTGCGTTCAGTGAATAGTCATTTCAAGATAGTATACAGCCTGCTAAAAGCAGCCTATTACAATACAAAATAAATAGGCTAAATGCAGCTCAATTTCAGATACTAAAACATTTAATACATTTTTCTGGGTTTTTTTGTTTTGTTTTGAGGCAGTAGGCTACTTTGGTTTCACTGTTCTCTTAGTAGGCCTATTTCCATTTTATTCCCTGCTTTTTTCAGCAGTGTCTCCTGATCTACGGCACATGATCAAACGTGATCAAATGTGGCTGCGTTGTCTTTGACTAATGACCCGATCAAACAAAGGAAGGTAGCCTACTCGCGGTCTTGACAAAGCTGAAAGTTCATAGATCTGTTGTCAGGTTTGAGCTCAGATATTGAATGGTCCAGAAACCACATGTTATGGTTTGAGGCCGCTAAACGACTCACAGGAAGTGAAGAATAATGTCACTGACTTTCACGTGACTCATATGAGTTTACAACATAAGACAGGTTTACAACAGCTTGCATCATTGCACACTGACAGAGAATCTCTCACAGCCACACACAGCGGTGAATAGAGCAGTAACTGTACTTACTGAATCATGGCGAGCAGCACACAGAGTGCCCCTCTTTCTTCATGGAGTGAATGTTTGCTATTAAAGCGGATCCGCATGTTGGTACCTGTTGGTTTCAAGACAGAAATAAAAGAGTTGTCTAAACTGGCCGGACCAGTGGTGAGTAGCCTGTATTTAAATGTACTGTCAGTGTCCAATCATTTCTGATCGAAATAATGATCGAAATGAAAAAATAATACTTTTTAAAATGTTTATTGGACTGTTATTAATTAAGCTTGTACCATTTAGTGTACATGCCAAGTTGAAGTACAACAAATAGGCTCACACTACTAATTACCGTTTTAGCCTATTATAATATTATGATCAATATCTTACCAGCTACTTTTTCACATCAGATGATTGCCCAGCTCATGGTGTATGCAGTGGGTTTTGTCAGTACTGTTTTCTGTGGCCATCTGGGGAGGACAGAGCTGGCAGGGGTGGCTTTGGCCATATCAGTAAGTGCAGGATAGTACTGTTCTTACAGTGTAAGTTAAACCAATAAAGCAACAGAACATAATCCACTAATGTTTGTCTTATACCCTCAGGTTATTAATGTGACAGGCATATCTATTGGAGCTGGTTTGGCTTCAGCCTGTGATACTCTGATTTCTCAGGTATGAGCCTGTCATATACCTACGTATATATGTGTGGATGTTTGCGGGTGTACACATGCATGTGTATATATGAGGGCAGGGATAAGTGTATTGCATATTGATGTGATTTTACATATATTCTTGTAATGGAATGTCTGTGATAAAATGGGTATGTATTGTGGGTCTAGTGTTGACCCGAGGAAGAGTAGCTGACTGCTACGGCATCAGCTAAAGGGGATCCTTTTAACAAACAATAAACAATATACTATTTTTCATAAGGTATAAAAAAGTATTGAAAAACATAAGACAATACTTTGTGGTTTTAGACCTTTGGGGGCGGTAACCTCCTGAAAGTTGGGGTCATTCTGCAGCGGGCGATCTTCATTTTGTTACTGGCGTGTTTCCCCTGTTGGGCGATCCTCGTTAACACTGAGTCCATTCTGTTGGCTGTCAGACAAGAGCCAGAGCTGGCCAGGTAAGCTGTGTCAAAAGTCAGGTCTTCTTCTGCTTAATCAATGTATTTATACTTAAAATAAAGTGTCTTTTTGTAGTTGATATTGATGATAAATCTCTCTCTAGGTTGTCTCAGACGTACGTGAATATCTTTATGCCAGCACTTCCTGTGAGTATTTCAAACCTCTCAGTATGCACTTTGCCTAGTCACAGTGCATGCTGGGATAGGGTGCTCTGAGTAGGAATAAGCAGTTCCAAAAACAAAAAGTGATATATTGATGTCTGTTGTGTTCAAAAGTAATTTTCTTTGTTGTTCTGTCTAGGCTACATTCATGTATTCATTAGAAACAAGATATCTGCAAAACCAGGTGAGTCCATTATTATTCAGCATCAAGTCACTCTCTCTGATGAGCTGAAATAAAGACGGGATAGGTTCATTATATGAAATACGTTATGTATCCTGTGTTTTGCTTCCTGCTATCCACCAAAGGATAAAAGTTCAGTAAAATGTAGGGCTGTCAGCATTAACGTGTTAATCGCGATGCGATTAAGGGCCGAGCATAACACGTAAAAATGTTTTAATCGCATTAATCGCATGCCGCCATTTATTAATTTATTTTACACTTCACTCGGCTTCGCGTCATGCCTAACAACGCCCCTTAGCTGTTCTAAAATCACTAGAATCTAGCTAGGCTACTATTTTGACCCTTTGCTGCACCTTTACTTAACATCAAGCTGCCATACTTCCTCGTAACACATCCTGCTGCTGCAGGATGCAGGCATGATGGAGAAAGACAGCAGCAATGAAATCCTGAATGGAGCTTTTTATTTTCCAAAACTCCCGGACGGCTCATGGACAAGTCGAAAGCCATATGCACATTGTGTAAAGTCGAATTAAAATATCACTGAAGCACGTCATGCTTGAGCTACCACCTACGGAGCTAAACATAGTAGTACAGTTAACGTGACTCAGGTTGATGCCAGCGGGCTCAGGCAAAGCAGTATTTTGGAGAGTGCTACTTGCCGACCTGTGGATGAAACCAAGTCCCCAAAAATTACTACAGCTCTGGCAAAATGGGTGGCAACTAACTGCAGATGCATTAAGCTGCCATAATGGTATAAGATGCCCTCCCCACTGTTAAAGGGTAACTGTTTTTGGTTTTTCAACCTGGACCCTACTTTCCCACGTTTTTGTGTCTATGTGAACGCAATTATTATTAATTTTTTTTTATACTGTTTTTCGTAGAGGACTCTAGTCTTAAAGACGTACTATGGGTGGCATGTTCTGAATTGTGCAATAATGACACATTCACAAATTGTTTTTTGTTTACAGTAAATAAATAATAAACTTTATTTGCATTCATTTGATGTACTTAAAAACTGTTCTGAAATGCAAAATAATAGAATTCTAATCATGTGAAAAAACATGCGGTTAATCGGGATTAACTATAGAAATTCAGCGATAAATCGCGATTAAGAAAAAAATATATCTGTCATACTTCTATTTGTTTAGTTTCAGTGATGCTCCAGATCTGCATAATGATGTGACATTAGAGATATTTCTTGTACAGGTACTGAGTAACTGTACAGTAAATTCTGCATCCCAAGGACTCAACAGCACGATAGAATGGTCCCTTTATATTTTTATTTTATTTTATTATATTTAGAAAAAAAGTATAAAGGCTGTTTACCAGGTTCAGAGGTATCTATTAAATCATACGTCTTCTGTCTGTTGATGCGAGGGTAGTCTGGATCGATGAATTTACCGGATAGTTCAACGCTCCCGGAAGTTCTGCCGGATGTCCCTCACCTTTACATTTCAGGGAATGATTGTAAAGATTTACAAGGAATATATTTACGGCATTTCCTCTCTAACTGGGACGTTTAGGGACCTATTGGCGGGGATTTTCTATGGACAAAATACACACGGAGTTACACTGGTAAGAGTTAATATATATAGCTTACATTACTGTATTGTGTGAACAGTTAACTTCATTTAATATTGTGTGCGGCATTTTCTTTTGCAAGGTGCAAATGTTCCATAAAAACAATTTCCTTCCCGAGGCTATTTTACACAGCCACCATCTTTGTGTTCAGAGCTTAGCGCTGCCCAAGACAATTGTGATTGGTTTAAAGAAATGCAAACAACCCAGAGGTTTTTTTTTCTGTGTATGTGTGTAGTGGCCAGACCTTCCTCCACAGCACTGTGAAGGGAGGTCTGGTAGTGCGAGACTAGTGGGAGGGTGACAGTGGTGGAAAACCCATAAGAAGCTCCTGTAGTCATCTTTGGGTTCTCACTGTTTCTAATAAGAATAATATGTGTCTCTTCTCTTTTAGGGCATCATATGGCCGGTGGTAATCACAGGCGTTGTGGTAAATCTTCTTAATGCTCTCATCAACTACATCTTCCTTAATGTATTAAATCTGGGAGTAGCGTGAGTATTGCTTATTGACTCTTTCAGTAACATCCCTATTGCTCACAGCATCTATAACAAAGTACTCTTTATAGAGGTTCTGCTGTTGCCAACACCATTTCCCAGTTCTCCATGGCTGGAATTCTTTATGGTTATATTATGTGGAAAGGTCTTCATAAGGCCACCTGGGGAGGTGAGTACAACATTTGCATCTACCCTGCATTCAATCAGAGGCTCTACGTTTTCCCTCAAGCAGGTGTTAATGAGCTATGTCAGCGATGAAGAAAGCTCAGAGTGAGGGGACTGTGGTTTTAATAATGCAGTTTGAGGAGATTAAAGTTTTGTATTAACACATGCATAAGTATTATAATCCAGTATGTAGTGCTCTCACTACTTAGTTATTTCTAGTAATGCTGTCAGAAGCTATGTCGTTGGAAAACAAACATCTAGTTAATTGTCTTTAAGGCGTTTTAAGAAAACTTAATACCCATCTTCATCTTCAAGGCATCTCTAAATCTGATTCTTGAGACAAAGACACTGACCTAATCTGACCATATTTCATACATTTTAGTAATATAATGATTTGTTGATTGATTCAGGCTGGTCTAAAGAGTGCCTGCAGGACTGGGGCTCGTACATCCACTTGGCCATCCCAAGCATGGCCATGATGTGTGTTGAGTGGTGGACATATGAGATTGGAGGCTTTCTGGCAGGTGAAGTCACAGGACACTTTGTGGTTTCAAAGCATGTGTGTGAAGTAAAGTTGGTCTGAAATGTAACTGCTGTGTGTCATTGGCAGGTCTAATAAGTGAGGTGGAGCTCGGAGCTCAATCAATTGTATACGAACTGGCAAATGTTGCATACATGGTAATCTTTCCTCCACCAAATAGTGAATGTACATTAGATTGTTATTGTGTGAAAGGAATCCAACAGCATGTTAATGTACTATTTTTGTTATTAGTTTCCTTTGGGTTTCAGTATAGCAGGCAATGTAAGAGTTGGAAATGCCTTGGGAGTTGGAGACACAGAGCAGGCCAAGAGTTCTGCTAAACTTACAATGTTCTGTGCAGGTTAGTTTGCTCTGAAACACTATTTCTATGCAATACATTAATGTCTTATCAAAATGACATGTACTATTTGAAGTTAAGATACTAAGAGAATAATTGTTATATAATGAAACACAATTAGAGCATGAGTAGCTTTGAGCTTAAAGAACCAGAACGTTCTTGAACTGCTCCAGCAGAGCTACTCATAGCCAACAGTGGGAGACTGTGGCTGTCCTACGTGTTACATAAGCCAGTGGGTTTACAGAAAAGTAATTCATCACCTTTTGAATGGTGCAACTGATGGGAAATGAAGTCTGTTACTCTTCACAACAGGGTCAGTCTCTATATGTTTGTCAGTTCTCATTGGGAGCCTGAAGGACCATATCTCTTATGTTTTTACATATGATGAGTGAGTATATTACGCATTTTTGCAACCACAACTGTATTCATTACCTTTGTACAAAATGCTGTGTGTGTGTGTGTGTGTGTGTGTGTGTGTGTGTGTGTGTGTGTGTGTGTGATTGTGTGTGTTTGTGTGTGTTATGTTAACACATACAGAGTCAGTGTCAAGACTGGGAGAGATAACCAGTCTCTTAAATGACCTTTCACCATTATTTATTGCCTACCCAGAAAAACTGTGTTTACATATTCTTTTAAATATTAACTTGAGTTAGGCGTTAAGCTCAGCAATTTACTGATTAATCTATGGTCAGTGATACTAGGATGATACAACGTGTCACAGTGCTTAAATATGACACACAAATCTCATGATAATATCATGAGACCCATTTTTCACCAACATTGTACATTTTGAATCTGTCTTCTTTCAGACAAATTAGGCAAAGGGTTGCTGATGTTTTAGCTTTATATGCTCCATTCGTCCTCCTAGATGCAATTTCAGTAAGTAACTCTGAAATTCACGTCCAAACAAGATCTCATGATGCAACCATTTACATGTACTATCACATTTGCAACACACATGCTTTTTTTGTCAAGTCTAACCACATCGTTATTCTGTTTGCGTGACTAGGCGGCCTCGGGAGGCATTATAAAAGGAGCAGGTAAACAGAAGGTTGGGGCTGTTTGCAACATTTTGGGATATTATGGTGTGGGTTTTCCCATTGGAGTGTCACTGATGTTTGCAGCCAAATTAGGAATCAAGGGTAAGATTTACAACATGTTTGCTTTCAGCTGTTTTTCTGCCCCATTGCTGCCTAACTGGTTATTTTTAAGTGTATTTTTGTATTTAGAGATCCACCTACTCTTTAAGCTAAAGATGTATTAACATTCTTTATTTCCCTCAGGTCTGTGGATAGGCTTGTTTACCTGTGCGTCTCTGCAGTGCACATTCCTGATTTTCTATCTGGTAAGAATGAACTGGAAGAAAGCTACAGACGAGGTTAGTATTCATAGGTTAATCTTCCCATTCTTAATGGCCTAAGGCTACTTCTTTATGAATAAATGTTCACACATTGTTTTTCTTCCAGGCTCAAATCAGAGCCGGAGTGTGTGGGAGCTCCACAGACCCAAGTAAGCATTTAAAGCATTTTATATTGCTAAAGGGAAAAAAAAACATCTATTCTGTTCAGAAATGATAAATTCTTCCCCAGGAGCCAGTTTAGACTATAGGAAATGTTGTGTAATGGTGGTACACTGATATTGCTTAAAGTGTTGCATGAAGCACATTTTAAGTCTGTGCAACAGCTCAGTGCTGTCCATCTGTCTACTGTGTTTTGTTGTATTTATTCGTTGATTCATTGTTTAAACTAGAAATCATAGTGAAAATATTTAGTTTACCATGATATAAAAAAGAGAAAAGCAGCTAAATGTCACATTTAAGAAGCTGCAATGCGCAGATGTTTTGGCATTTGTGCTTGATCAAATACTTTAAACGATTACTCGATTGTCACAGCAGTTGGCAATTCATTTTTTGTCAATCGATTAATTAATCATATGCTCCAGCACTAATTAGATAACTAATCAGCAGCTAGCTGGCTAGAAGCTGAATTTACCTCAGATTCCTACATATTAAATATATTTTATTTGTTTTAGCCATAACTGCTGTCGTCTCTGAGGAGTTGAGTAACTAACAAAAATATTCATTCTTGCTAACAATCATTAGCATAAGCTGTGTAGTTGATATGAGCAAGCTAAGTTCCGGTTTCACTTTGGCTTTATTGATGCATAAAACGGAAAATAAATCCACAGAAAATGTTAGGAATGGAATAAATATAGTACAATGTGAATAATTATGTTTTGACAAACATGTCAGATAGAATCTTGTAATTCTAGCAATTTCAATGTTTAGTGAAAAAACATTACAGTCACATTTGTATATCCAAGGTCCCCAGGGAGATGATCCAGAGAACTTTCAGGAAGAAACCTACACCATGGAAATGGTTGACAATGATGCGGGACCAGCAGTTCAAACAGTGGTGGTGGAGCTCTCTCATAGGACTCTGGTTCTGCGTAGAGGCCTTGCTCTGGCTGTCATGCTATTCATCCTGGCTGTTGGAATCATTATAAACCTGCTAATCACTAACTTGGGGACATGAGCATGAGCAGCAGTTATTTCATTCAGTGAAGCAACTCTTTAGGCACCAGTGCACAATATGAAGCAGATGTTTGCATAGCAGTATGTCAAAGCAGGACCTGCAGAAGAAAGGCAAAGGTGCAGATGGGCAGAAAATACACCCAGCACAGAAAGGGAAATGGTGTATGATCATTGAATTAATCTCATTAATATTACTCTCAAAACATTAATTCATGAGAGTTTCACAGTCAATCTGCCAGTTTTCGGCTCTCAGCCCAGTCTGTCAAAGAGAATGAGTCGAATTAAAGACAACCTTTGTATTTAATACATTAAACAGAAGAGTTGTGGTTATCTTGGATTCTTAACTTCAAACTGACTCTTCATTTGGGATCAGCACAGTGGTAAAAATCTGATCAGGAGTATATGTCGTATTGATCCAGTCCAAAGTAAAGTTGGCCTCTGAAGGCAGGGTTTCTGGCAAGGGCACAAGGAAGTGCACACTTGCTCCCACAGCCAGAAGTGCAACTGCTACAAACATAATGAGGCCTCGCCTGAGGATCAGCTGGGTAGTGGAGAGACGACAACCCTTCAGCTGCAGGACAACATGTCCCCGCTGTGTCTCCGTCTTCCCATCATGGTGCTCAGTGCTCACAGACACGTAGCCTTCAACTGACTTGGAGGGGAAAGTATTATATTACTTTATTTTATTAACAGCCCAGTAAAACTATGAAGGAAAGTTGTCAAATATTTGGTTGAACTCAAATGTCCACATATCAAATGACATGTAGCCTTCCACTGCCTTGAAGGAAGAGGTGTTATATTATAAAACTTATTTTTGTAAGTTGTATGGAAAGTAAGCAGTGTCAAACTTAATTGTCAATTGATGACAACAAATAAGCTATGAAACAAATTTCAGATGAACTGTTACTAATGTTAAGTTAAGCAGGCCACTTACGTTCCCATTACTCGCTGTCTGGTCAGCAGTGTTGTTACACACAGCGTCTGACAGGGCAGCTGTGCTTAATAATGTCATAGGCGTGTTGATCTGTGCTCGGTTTACAGCCTGCAAACAAACACAATCAAAAGTTTAACCAACTTCCAATGTCTCATACTCTTACATGCAACAAATAGTGCTTGAAAGCACAATTTGTCTCAGTAAATCCAAATTCTGAGGCCATGTTTACCTCCTCTGTCATTCTCTCCCAGTTCAGATTGAAGATGACAATGATGTAGAAGGTGGATTGTAAAATGACACAAACGAGCAGTCCCAGCCAAAACCCTGTGGAGAAAAGACATATTAGTTGGTTAAGTGCACAGCAGGCATCACTCAAAAAATTGGAAATGAAAAATTAAACGTCACTTTGTGTTATAACCTAAAATTCTCAGTTTTACAACAAACGTTAAAGTAACGCTCAGTGAAAGTCCTATGCAGTAGTATCCAATGAAATTGGCCACAGCTGGTATCTTCTGTTTGCCCGTGCCCAAGAAGATGCCTGTGCACACACACTAGGATGCAAAGAGACACATCTCTAATTATTAGCACTCTCACTTCATTGACCAGCATGTGCTAACTTCTGGATAGTTATTTGACTTATTCAACATGCTTTTGACATCATAATGCAAATATATTTGCTGTGCTAACAAGAAAAAAACAGTAAGACTCACCACAAGAGCATCAAAGAACTGAAGGAAACAGTGAGCATTCATCAAGTGTGAGACCAGACCTATGATCTTCCTGAAATAAGGTTTTTATAATTAACATCTATTTTTCTAGGCCAATCTTTGTATGTAGCAATAGCACTTTAACAACCTTAAATCAAGTTACAGGCAAATCAATCAAATCAAAGATAGTTAATCAAGAAAAATGGGAGTGTTGCTATAGAGACTCACTCATCAGAGGTGAAGATGAAGCCAGTCACTGATTTAGTAGCGCCAAGCACAGTACCTTCAACAACTGCAATGCTACCTGGAAGAGAGGGGCTGTGAACATTTTGAAGAAATCAAATGTTGATATGTTAATATAAGCTAAAACAACAGAACATGTATATAACTGACCTGCAAGCGCTAATGACATCTTGCTGGTGAGGATCGCCCTGGCAGTGTCTCCTGCACCGAGAGCATTACCCACTCGGGCACATGCTGCAGCTTGAATACCAAGAGGGAACTATAGAATCATCATTTTTTAGAAAAAGTATTAAAACGAGTTGGGTCCTGAGAGTGTTCAGAAGTAAACTGACTCAAGGTGAACAAACATCAAGTTCAATAACGTCTAGGTCAAGTTTTTAAAGTGAGAATATAACGCTCTGACTTGTAATTAGTACCATGTATGTTATGAAAGCCACCATCATCACAGCATGTTGGGCTGCCAGCTCATCTTCACTCAGCATTCCTGATCATCAGAGACAAAAAAGAAAGTCATGAGTCAAAGTTTGTATCTGGTTTGTGCAAATCAAATGTCTTACCAATATCTAAAAATTGGATTACCTGCAACAAATCCACCAAACTCATAAACCCACCACTCAAAGCACTTCATTAATGTACTGGGAATGGCTAGTTTCATGTAGGAGCCCCACTCTTGCAGTGATTCTACAGACCAGCCTGCATGGGGAGAGATAAACTTATTCATGTAGTATAAAAAAAAATGGAGGGTGAGCAGAGTGATGCATGAGATCCGTAAGAGCATAAGGTCACCACAAATATCTACTAAATATAACTGTCCCTCACCTCCCCATGTTTTTACGTGGAGCTTCTTCCACCAAATGTATGCAAACAGAAAAGTGCAGATGTAAATCTGAGAGAGAGTATTGGCTGCTGCAGATCCGCTATAAGACATGCACACAGACATGTTGATATATCAGTGTGTGTGATATAGTTTCAATCAGATTCAGAAAAGGTGTGAGTACACTTACCTAACACCCAGATCCAGCCAGTAAAGAAAGATGTAGTTTGTCATCACGTTTGCTATGTTTGACATGGCAGCAGTGTACATCTGTGGCAGTATTATACCCTGAGTACACAAACAAGGTAATGCAATTACCACTATCACTTATACCTGTCCCCTGAAAAATTCCATTAGATTTACAACATTTTTATACACTGAAATTGGATGATACAGAATGGGACCAACACAGAGAATTGGTCTTGGGTTTAGGACAGCAATGCACCTGGTTTTGCAGGTAAGACACCTGGAGATGTAGTAGAAACATTGCCTACAGAGAAAGATTATTGTAATAGAGTATTTATTAAGCAGCTTATTGAGCAAAAAAACAAAATATAACAAAAAATGTTTATGACTCACTGGTACTGCAGGAAGGAAGCCTGTTATATACAGCTGGGCTATTCTGAAATCAAGACCAAAGGGATATGTGGAAGATTTCATATTTAATGAGAAACCTTTAATTTAAAGATGCATTGCATGAACATTTAACCAAATGACTGTACGTAACGGGAATTTGCTTGTAGGAAGAACCCACAGGGAATTGTCAACTGATTGGAGCTCGATAGCTTTTTAGCCTTTTTTAGTGCATTGTTCTGGTTTTACACCCCTCATGTTTACTGCACTGTCTTACTGCTCTTGTCAACCTTGTACTCTGCTGTGGCAGCAGAAAACTCACTGCCCTCTACTCCAGGCGTCTTCAATGTTTTTTAGGCTAAGTACCCCTTAGCTGAATGAGAGACAGAGCAGGGACCCTCTACTTATATTGTAAAATTGAGTTAAAAATAAAAAGCCATCCTATAAAATGTTTGTATGGTGGCCTAAGGCCTTTACTCATAGCGTTTTATGGTGCTTAACATATTCATATTTATATGTTTTAATGTTAAACATACATGTGGCACAGGGAATACTTAACTGTATGTAACTAGATGGCTACCTTAGTGGCTAGCTTACCTATAGGCCAGTAAGCCTATCATCAATGTTGTGTGTGTTTTCACCCTCACAAATAGGCTGGTTTATCTTTGCTAATATGTTGATTCATGTTAATGTATATTTTCAGACATTTTTTTCATCAACTTTCTGAAGAATTATCAAACAGTTTGGTGGCCACCCTGCAGTAACTCTGAGGACCCCTGGGGGTCCCTGACCCCCTGTTGAAGATCTTTACTCTATTAGCCTAGAACCAACCGGCAGAACAGGCCGAGTAGCCTCTAGTAACTGCTGAAGTCAAATATCTGGCAAGCTAAATACTCAAAGATTTCTTGAATTAGTTGGTTACATCAAATGAATATTGGGTTTATAATCAGTCTCCGACCTGAAACATACCACTGATGGAATAATACTGTGGCTCTGTGTCTGCTACAATTGTTTGCTTACAAGTTAGCCCTGTAATCAACTTTTTTAAAGGGCAACTATTATATAGCATTTTCAGGATTACAGTATACTTGCATTTTGTGTTTGTACTAGACATGTTTACATGCTTTAATGTTAAAAAAAACTTTATTTTTCTCATACTGCCCATGACTGCTGCAGCTGTATTTGCCCTCTGTATGAGACGCTTTGTTGGAGCGCGGCTATCGGCTAGTAGCTATTAGCAGTAGCTAGCATGGATGTATTAAGAGAACGATAATACCATAATTAGCTATATGCCTACATAACGTTACTACAGACATAGCTAGTGATTACATCACCTTGGTTTTCTCTTATGATACATCCGAGGGCTGTATGCTGTAAAGCTTGTAACGTGGATGAGGAATGAAGCCATGGATGAGCCCTGTTCACAAAACTGCAGGCTAACCTTAATAGCTAGCGCTAGCTAGTAGCCAGTAGCACGACATAATGATTAAATCTCCTTGGTTATCTAAATACATCCATCGTTTATTTAGATAAGCATGTAAACGATCAGGAACAAGGAAAACATTAGTGAATATTTTAGACAATAAAACGGCGAGTTCATGAGTTCGCCACTTGTAAGAAACACGAGAGAGGAGCTCATGAACAAGCATGTTGCTACCGGATGCAACCAAACCGTTGCTGGTGCGCATGTCCATCGTGACGTCATGGGCCAGTCAACGTGGAAGAGCCAAGCTCCATGTTTGCTTCATGCGCTTTTGAGCACTCTCACTGGAATGTACGGGGCTTCCCACCGAACACTGTATCCAGTTCTCTTAATACATCCATGGTTTCACTAGCTAGTTGAAGCTGGAGCTACTGCAACGCAGGATATAGCAGGACTTTGTACCGTGAAAAATTACCAATAAAGGCTTCTAAACCAAATACTACACAACCAGACATGTGGAGAAACAGAATTTGAGGAGAAATTACCAGCATTGGCCAAGATTACAGCTATGTCGCGGTAGCATGTAGTTACTTATTCGTTACATTAGGTTGTAGTGGAACGAAGCAACACTTTACCGTCAAAAATCGCAGATAAAGGCTTCTAAACCAAACACCACCCAATCGGACACGTTTTAGCAGTAATGTGACCTGGAATTCGGGAGAATTTAAAAACACTGACAGCTAAGACGACATATTTTACTGTCCTGTTACTGCCATGTTAACAATGTCGCACCACTCCAGTCCTGCCTACTTGGAGCAGATGACCAATCAGAGAAGTCCAGCTTAGAGTTGCGTCATGGGCGTAAATCTGATCTAACAGTAGCAGGGGGGGGACAGTAAACATAACATTTCTGTAGATGTTCAATATTTATGGAATTGTTTTTGTGTCTTTAATACCAAGCAAAACTTCTCAAGTATCAAACAAAAAACACTAACTCAAGCAAAAAAATTGTCACCTCAAAGGTAAAACTTAAAACTTGCAAATAAAACATTTGTGTAGTCGTAAACTATTGGTCTTTTATTTGTTTGATAAGATGTCCTTTTGTTTACAGTTCCCTCTGTTTCTTTCTCAATGATCAGTCTTTTGCTCTCTCCAACACGTTTGCAGTTTTGCTCCCAGCTTTCTCGTTTGCGCTTCCCAAGTCTTTGCTTGCGATTCTGACACAAACATCTCGTGTGGGCGGGTCTTACAGGGGTGCATCCCCATTGGCTAATGAGTTTTTGAGTGACAGCTCAGCTCAGTGCCTGCCTGCCCCCTGACGTTTCAGTGCAGCCAACGTTAGACACACAAACCACTCCACAGCTGATTCCTACAAGATTAATAAAGTGTAAGTATTGATCATATATATTGTCTGTGATCTACGTTAAAAACATGGTTACTAGACGTTTGTTGTTTCAAGTGACTAGCTAGCTAGTAAAGCTGTTTAAGTTAGCATTTCACGTTAGCTAACTGCTAACGTTATCTAAAACTTGTAGCTACGTTATTGAGCTAGCTAATTTGCCATGGGAATCATAGACTGTATATAAGATATAGCTAGGCTTAGTGAGGCCTTACTTAATGGAGCTGTATTAATGATCGTCTTCTCTCTGTAGAACAAGTAAACATTGTGGGATGTGCAGGACCCGAGCAGAGCTACGATGCTGTCCCAGGTAACGTTAGCTAGGTCAGTAACGTAGCTATATGGTCTATTATGACAAATTATTATCCAGCTAACTACAAATTGGTGTGGTTGCTATTGGTCTGATAATACACAATTCTAGGAACTTTGTTATAATTTTCTATTACAGCTCACATCAGGCAGCAGGCAGTCCAACCATGAGGACATGGTAGCAGCAGAGGGAGAGGAGCCTTCAGTCTCTCTGTGGAGGAAACACTACGTGTGCTAAGGCTTCAAACAGCCAGGGTAGACCCATAGAGTATGTACTGATCATATTTTACTGAGATACTCAATTAACACCTTTTTCTTAAGTTTATTTTCATGTGTACTTGTAGTTTCTAAGCCCATTGTATGTCAACATATCCTACTACAGTATACTGTCCTGTAATCTTATTTGTGTTTACATTGTTTTACTGTAATATTTTAAAATGCACATAATATATTAAAACACTTTTTTACATTCACCCTTGTCTGTTTGGTTCATTATATGATGCAGGAAATAAGGTTGAGACTATTATAATGCTTTATTTTTAGTCCAATATAAAACTTTACATACACAATGGGTATTTGAAAATATTTTGCTGGGGCCTCGGTGGTAGAAGAAGCTGGAACTCATTATTTGCAGTACATCACAGGTCAGGATCAGTTTTTCATCACCAACAATACACAAACATTCTGAGTAATTGGGTTATGTATATATTTCACATATTCAGTTTCACCTATGGCAAGCTGTATTTCTCAGCTGACTTGTGTCTACAACAACACTTCTGAGGGTGGTGCAGGAATATCACACACAACTCCTGGTCGCCTGGGATCATCTGGTCTCCTGAGCTCACTGATGGCTCACCACTCCAATCTGGACGACAGCCTTTTCTGCAGGACAGCTCTTCACAGGGCTGGGATGTGGCTGTAGTCTTTCACTTCCTTGACTTCTTATTGTAAAGCTTGAAGTACTTTATTAGATGATAACAAGTGTTTGAATTGACCTCAATAATAAATAATTTTAATAAAGCCTTTGCACTCTAGGAACACTTTTCTAGCTTTCATAATCACTACTGGAACACTTATTTCTGAAATATTATTGATCACACTTTCTAGATTCCTACCTCCATGTTGACTACATGTGTAAAGTACAATATGGCTTCATGTTGAATTTACTGAAATGATCCTTCTGCTTTTCCCTTGCTGGGTAATCTGCCCAGGGCAGGCCCCAGGACCCGAGCTCCATCAGCCATGCACATCACTAAAAAACAATAATGATGACTAAGCAAAGTATTTGCAAAGGGCATGTTAGTTAAATTACATACCGTAGTTTGGACAGTAGTAACAATATGCATTAATTCTAAATATTGTTGAAATTTACAGCGTTAAAATAAAATATACAAACAATATGTCAGTTATCTGCCATCTTGCAGCAGTGCAATACAAGAAACAGTGTGTACAGATGGAACATTATCTAATGTATGTCTAAATCTCTAGATATAATACATTATATCCACAGCTTCTACATTGTACAACTTAACCAATACCCTAGCATTGTGTATTATCAGACCAATAGCAACCACACCAATTTGTAGTTAGCTGGAAAATAATTTGTCATAATAGACCATATAGCTACGTTACTGACCTAGCTAATGTTACCTGGGACAGCATCGTAGCTCTGCTCGGGTCCTGCACGTCCCACAATGTTTATTTGTTCTACAGAGAGAAGACGATCATTAATACAGCTCCATTGAGTCAGTCTATGATTCCCATGGCAAATTAGCTAGCTCAATAAGGTAGCTACAAGTTTTAGATAACGTTAGCAGTTAGCTAACGTTAAATGCTATCTTAAACAGCTTTACTAGCTAACTAGTAACTTGAAACAACAAACATCTAGTAACCATGTTTTTAACGTAGATCACAGACAATATATATGATCAATACTTACACTTTATTAATCTTGTAGGAATCAGCTGTGGAGTGGTTTGTGTGTCTAATGTTGGCTGCACTGAAACGTCAGGGGGCAGGCAGGCACTGAGCTGAGCTGTCACTCAAAAACTCATTAGCCAATGGGGATGCACCCCTGTAAGACCCGCCCACGCGAGATGTTTGTGTCAGAATCGCAAGCAAAGACTTGGGAAGCGCAAACGAGAAAGCTGGGAGCAAAACTGCAAACGTGTTGGAGAGAGCAAAAGACTGATCATTGAGAAAGAAACAGAGGGAACTGTAAACAAAAGGACATCTTATCAAACAAATAAAAGACCAATAGTTTACGACTACACAAATGTTTTGTTTGCAAGATTTAAGTTTTACCTTTGAGGTGACAATTTTTTCGCTTGAGTTAGTGTTTTTTGTTTGATACTTGAGAAGTTTTGCTTGGAATTAAAGACACAAAACTAATCCCATAAATATTAACCCTAATATCAGTTCACACACATAGGCTTATCGCCGTGGTAACGTTAGTTGTAGTGGGTGCATTTCTATCCAACAAGCTAGGTAACGTTACATTATATTACACTAACATAGCAAACTTTTTGTCATAACTAATTCATTAATTACTCAGCATCATTTCTATTTGAGAAAATAAGAACTTCATCCGATGCGAATAAAATAGCCTTGAACCGCCCACTTACTACATTCCTGTCACTACCCGATGTGACTGTGAGTCGAGTGCAGATCCGATTCCTAACATACAGCAGGCAGTGGATCAAACCACTGTGAGGCAAGGGAGGGGGGGACTCAAAATGTTTCTAAAGTTAAAAAGCATTTTTGGGGTTTGTTTTGTTTTACTACTTACACAGATATTTTAACTATACATCATTATGTCATTTACAATACACAGCATTGTTTTAATGATATTTATAGGGGGGGACAACCCTTAGATGGGGGGGGGGGGGGGGGGTCCTGACCCCCCTGGGATGTACGCCCTTGAATTGCGAAAGACTTAGCCGAGAGTAGAAAAAACTGTTGAAACCGGAGCGTTCAGAATAGTTGGAAATCTGAACGTTTTAGCTCACAGGGATTTGTCTAAAATACATTTACCTCCTTATTTTGGCCACATTTAACATGAAAATCTAACATTATAACATTGTACACTACCGGTCAAAAGTTTGGGGTCACTTAGAAATTTCCATTCCACTTTATTACAGACACAATACCAGCTGATCTGAGTGGGTGGCTAATCTTTAATGCAATATCTACATTGCCCATTATCAGCAACCATTTATCCAATGTTCCAAAGGCACATTCTCTTTACTAAGGGACTGTTCGTTATTTAATTAAGGGGTCACCGGAGGAGTTTTGTGGCCTCTAACCTAAAAAGACTTGACCCTCCCCTCGTCAGGAATAATTTTCCTATGACCCTCCAAAATGATTCGAAAAAGAAGCATGACCCTCCCCTTGAGTGCAAGTTTGCACTTAACAAAGCTATACAGATGCCATTTGATTTTTACAGCTATGACATACATGAGTTAACCTCTGCATTCTCATCTTACACATCCCACTCCTCTGTTGTGGTGTGGTGGCCATTTCATTAGATTTACTACATGTGAAGCATTACTTCACATGCTAAGTTACTCCTCTAGTAAACTAGTATTTACATAAAATAAAACATTGAGGTCATTCAGCAAAGGACACTGGGAAATCACCAATTCAACACTGGTTGCTATGGACTTGTCACTAGGCTTCGTCATTGTATATTTTAGCACATATTTTAACACATACAAGGTGCCGAAGCTGAACATTATATTCCAAAACACATATGTTTATTTTTAAAGCAGATTTTAAATTACATTGTAACAATTTAACAATTTGCCCTTATGAAATCCAATCGCGGCACGGCTGTGAACAATCAGTGTTGGACCTACAGTCTGTTGAGATGCCGCTCCAAACTCACCATAAAACGTTAAGAAAAAAGATCCATTTCTTTGCAGTAATCCAATGACACAGAAAAAAAGTAATCCACAGCGATCAGTAGATCCACAAACAGAGTCACGGTGTATCCAGCAAGGCCTATACAAGCGTCACATTCACCAGACAGCTCCAAACAGGTGAACGAGGCCTCTCCACTTTGCCGTTTAAACAAAGTGGAATAAACGTATTCAAGTCCAAATCTACACAAAACCCACAATCAATTAGTAAGATTACATCACATGTATATACATGGCATTTAGGAAACCTTTATTGCAAGGTTGGCACGGCAAGATGTCCAGACATCAACGACAACTTTCGTTTTTTTGCGTCCTGCTGCTCCCATCGTCAGCCAGGTAATATTTTTTTTACTAAAGCAGTGTATGAAATCTGATGTATTACCTACCACCATTTAGTTATGTTGTGTTATTTAAGATATTTATAAAATATCTGGTCGTAATTATTCCACTCATTTTTTAAACAATGCAATTACCCGTTTGAGCCACCAGGGGGGCAGTGCTCCTCCTGCCCCCCCAGAAAACTCTGCGTATGCGGTCAGACGCATCTGCTAGGGGTCCGAGACTGAGAGCTACATGGATAAATATGCACCAAACAAGCCACTTTGAAATTTTGCTCTTTTCATGAATAAAAAAGTTGGGTGACCCCCCCCTCCCCCTCCCTCGCCCAGACTAAAAAATGTTGGATGACCCTCCCCACAACAAAAAATAAAAAGACATGACCCTCTCCTATTTTCCTCCGGTGGTCCATTCCATAAATACCGAATGGTCTCTAATCTGATATATTTTTTAAAGGCTAACTGAGAATACATTACAATTATGTACATAATGTAATCTGAAAACTGATGCCCTGGTTAAAAAAACAATGCAACTGATCTCAGCTGGTATTCTGTGTGTGTGGAATGGAAATTTCTAAATTTTCTAAGTGACTCCAAAGTTTTGACCGGTAGTGTAGATGAGACAGAAAACACGGAAGCATAATATGTCCCCTTTAAGGCAATAAGAGTTGTTGAGTTATTTTGCCTCTTTGTGACCAAAATTCTATAATGGCGCTTCAAAGACACATTTTATATATAGGCTATTATTAAATGCAGGCACAGCACACAGTGTGTCAAAACCTTTAATATGAAGGTACTTTAAATAATTAAAATGACTGGAGCACAATTGGTGCACTGGAGTGAATAGGTGGGGACCAGATTTGATTGTAATGCAAAGATGGTGTTTGGCAAAGTAGAGAGGATGGGGCCTCGAGTTTCCAAGTGATGTTTGGTGCTGTTAGTTACCTGGCCACCTCAGGGTCCTGGCCCAGACATAACAGGATGGCCTGGGCATTAATGAGCAGAGCCCAGCAGGGCAGACAGAACAACAGCAGGATGATGATGCCCCGCTGAAGGATCACTCCCACCCCCAGCAGGTTCTTACCACCAAATGTCTGCACATCATAATTCACATTTTAGAAAGCAGGGCATTAATAAACAGTTGGGGTCATTGAATAATTCCAATGTATTATATCGTCATATCAGAAGGGGTTTTCAAACCTGAGACACCAAAGTATCGCATGCCAGTGCCAGACCACATCCTGTAGCTGCAGTGGTAATATTAATGGTCTGAAAAGAAAATGAAACATACTTGAATGAGTCTAATGTACACTTGAGGACTCTGATGTAAGCAATATTTATATTACACAAGAGTAAATTTACATAATCTTGATATAATCATCAGACCTGTGAGACAATTGTAAAATCTATCTTGCTAATGTTATAATTTTCTTCCTTGAAAATACATTTTCAGCAATTTTCAGCATAAAGATGACCACTTACAGCAGAAGCTAATCCATAGCCAGCCATAACTTCATTTCCCAGACGCCCACAGAACATTGTAACCACAAATGGAAGCAGATAATTGAGGATTCGAGAGAGCAGCTAGAAAGACAAACATGGACAATTGTGCAGTTGATACAGCTACCAGCGAACAGATGATACATTGTAAATTACAGTAAACACAAGTTACAATTAATTATAATGGCTCTCTCTGCAAATGATCTATCACACTGTTATCACTTTGTCAGGTTGCAGCCACTGTTAAGACACTCTTTGAAACCTGGCAAGCACTGCTTCAAGTTAACTGATTTCTGCTTCTAAAACTCAGACACAAAAGTCTCTTTACCAGACATCTTAATCTTTTCTTTGGCAAAGAAAAACTGTCATCAATCGTCTGTTGTATAAATCAGGTTTTCAACACAGCTCTAATCTACTCTGCTCCTGACAGACAGAGCATGATGTGTAAACAGTGCCAGTCCTTACCAGAGGCCCTGTCATCTTCAGGATGTGGTACAGTTCCTCTCTGTGGGCCAGGGGAACCCTGTGGCGCACCCACTTGCAGCAGAAAAGCTTTTCACTGAACCCCTCCATGTCTGCAGGATGAGATGCCAATGCAGGTCCTTTGCTGGAGTCTTTTATCAAGTCTTTTATCTCATGGTCTTGTCTTAGTTGCTCTTCAGGAGGTTGGAAAGGACAGAAATGTTTGCTGTGGTCACAGCTGACCTGGAATTAAGCCAAGGCCAGCTGAAACAACAAACTTTGTGAAAACATGAGGGGTGTAAAAAAACCGACTTAGAGGATGATTAAAAACAAGAATGTTCTCCTGGTCAATAATTCAATGAATTGTTTTCTTTCACTCCAAAGGCAAATAATTTACAAAATGGCAGACCAGACTATGGACATTGATGGAGATGATTTAATAATTCATCCCTTTTACATATTTTGGACTTCTACCGTCTAACATCGAATTTATTGGCTAGAAATAGTAAAGAGAAATAAAGTCTGGATTTAGATAATGATGATTGTTTCAGTGCAATGATGCAAAAAGGTAATTTAATTAATTTTTGTAAAGAGTCAAAGAGTCTCCAACAAAATTGGAGTAGATAGCGCTTGTAAAATACATTTATGGAGACATTCAGACTGTGTATTTGTTAAGTATTGGACAAAATAGTGACATGAACATGCATATAGTAGAATAAGGAAGAATTTTGGTCCACCCAGCCCTTTTTGTATATGATTTACCTTGCCCTGGGTCATACTGCAACAACAATGCTCTCTTTTACATTTGGTGGCTATAAGGAGTTGTAATAAACTTGAAATGGCCTTAGCGGGCAGGATTTTCATTTAGTGATCGACATGTACATCGACAATTGGGAAAACAACCCTTAACAAACAATAAACCCGCCCGTATTTTGTATGAACTTGTTTATAACTCCCGGTAACCTGGGACCTTGGACCCAAACGCAGACAAAATAATAGTTTATTGTCGAAGCAAGGCTAAATGTTGGTTTACAAACAGGTGCAGGTGGACGTTCAGTAATTAAATGGAGAAGATACATAAGCTAACAGGCAAGGGTTAAAACCAAGGCAGACTTACAGGTTCTACAGGATTACAGGGCTCAGAGGCTCCAAGCAAATGACAAGAAGCAACAAAGCAACTTTGACAAACTGGTAGTGGCAAAAAGTAAAGAGTGGAAAAGGGCTGATTATATATTCATCTTGCTCTAGATTCAATTAAAAAAAAAAAACCTACACAGGGTTGCAACTGTAAGTTTGGATGTATACAGTACCATACTCAGAGGCTAACTGGGACAGAAGAATAAGTCAGAGTGCACCTGGTGAAAGTGAGGAAGAGAATGACAATAAATGTGTTTGAAGAAATGGGAGTAAAGGGACAGAGAGGAAGAATGGGACAGTTTTTATACTCCCATTTAATAGCGAAAAGGTTCAAATATGAGTTTTTGTGGGAGAAATCAACTGATAAATAATGCATACACATATTCTGGCAATTAATGTATTCTTTTGTATTCTGTTTTGGTTGATGACTGCTAGTATTATACTTAACTTGCTTGAGTATTAATTAGACCTGTTCGAGTCGTGATTCACTTGGATCTTCAACCCGAGTCTTTAAATTGACTCACGAATCACGAGTTCAGTTGAGTCCTACTACAATTCAATCTAAAATTATAACAGTGCCACACACAAACCTCTTGCAACATTAGCTTCTACTATGCTAGCCATCTTAGCTGCAAAAATCTTTATAACTTACAATTTCGTTGGCAACAGCAACTCCACAAGTCAACTCAAGCGCCTGAATGAGCAGAGAGACAGTCCCGACCTGCAGACTCAGAGCCAGAAGCTCGCAGACCATGGGATTCACTCGAGAACTCACAAGTCAACGAGGGCTCGTGAGTTGTCAGTGATTCATGAGTTGTCGGTGATTCATGAGTTCTCGCACGAATCAGCCGGCTATATGAGTGGATCTGATTCAGACGAGTGAGTGAGGTCTCTCCTCAAGCTCAGAGTAAAGCAAATACACAACAAAAGCCATTCTTTCACTTCTGAAATAACATAAAATGTACTGCACGTAGCCTAGCTAGGCCTACTGTAGGTTTTGGTGTATAAATGTAGTATGTTAAATGCAATTAGGTCGAGCAGACAGTCCGAAACATTACAAGCTCGCCTCGGCTCGGCTCGCAGACAACTCATGAGTTGCCGACAACTCACGAGTCCTCGATGACTCATGAGTTGTTGATGACTCGTGAATTCTCGCGGGAGTCAGTCAATCCCGCGAATCAGCCGGCTACGTTGTTATGAGTGGATCTGATTCAGACGAGCGAGCATAGCGAGTGAGTGAAGTCTCTCCTCGAGCTCAGGGTAAAGCAAATCAATACCAAAAGCCATTCTTTCACTTCTGAAATAACATACAATGTTCTGCATGTAGCCTAGCTAGGCCTACTGTAGGTTTGGTGTATAAATGTAGTATGTTAAAATGCAATTAGGGTGAGCCTTAATTAGGGCGAGAGCGGGACTGTCTCTCTCAGCTCACCTTTCCGACAACTCATGTTTTTTTTGTCTTCAAAAAATTTTATTATTCAAGTACAGATACACATACACATTGAAAACATTAAATGCATACATACATACATGAAAAAGGGGCGCATGGAATTTACATTAAAGAGGTTGTAATTCATTGTGTCCGGATGGCTTTCTTATTTGTCAGTCCTATTAAAGTTTCAAAATATAATTTCATGTCATTTTTAAATGAATATTCGGTTTTCTTTCAGACCGTTTACATTCATGGATATAACATTTTCCAAATAAAATTCAAAGATTCTAAATGAAAATATGGCATTTTATCCAAATCAAAAGCTCGCCTTGGATGTAGCATACAATACTGTGTACAATACAAGTGACTCAAGTGACTCGCACAACCCAGATCAGTTTGTCAGTGACTCAGAATAACCTGAATCCTTAAAAGGAATCGAGTTTGCCAGGCCTAGTATTAATGTAGTGAACTGAATGTGTACTCTTTCTGGTGTGTAAGACTTCCACTAGACACCCACAACTCTGATAAATTCCAACTATCTAAGCTATCTAAATTACAAACACAGCCACTGTAACATAAGCATTTAGCGCTATGATGTTGAACAATGCTAGCTAAGAAAAGATAGCATATGTTGTCTTCTTTTATTCCTTAAAGATATAGTGCATAGTTTCTGTCTGCCCCCCATGAGGAATTCTAAGTAATGACAACACCACTTTTGGCGCGTCCACATGAAACAAGCCTTCCGTGATCATGCACCGCCCCCACCCCTCCTCCACGCAGTTGCTAGTAGCCAAGAAGGACACGGAGGATTAAAAAAACATGATGGACTCTTCAGAAGAGGTAATTTATCTTAACTCGAGTTTCTGCGCGGGAAAGTCACCGATGCCACAATCTCCTGAACATAGTCATACTGAGAAATCCAGAGAGAGTTGTGTGGAGCTGATGGTCTTAATTAGCTTTGTAGCAACTCATTTGGCAATGGCTTGAATGTAACGGACGTTCATTCATATAAATAAGTTACGCACTAAAACTTTAAGGATGAACGTCCAAACAATACAATATCACAAAAAGTTCACCCCACAAAATACAGTACATACCTTTTTTATTGACAAAATCATCTAGTCAAACACCAATATTTATTCAAGACGAGATTTGGAGACACTTACAAATGCTCTAAAGAGCCAGTAAAAACATCCTCACTTGAGTAAAACACTTGTATGCTCTTGGGGGAATTACTGAAATTGTTGGGTCTTTGTAAATGATAGAGTGTGGTCTAGACTTACTCTATCTGTAAAGTGTCCTGAGATAACTCTTGTTATGATTTGTTATTATAAATAAAATTGAATTATCATGCAGAGCTGCATTACAGGTCGATAACATGTGCAGATCAGAAAGAAAAACAGAGGGGATTGATCAAAAAGTCAATGTTTTTAATGACATTTTAATGACATGACAATGATTTTATGACAAAGGCTCCCAAGGTTGTACTTCATTTGGGATCAGCACAGTGGTAAAAATCTGATCAGGAGTATATGTCGTATTGATCCAGTCCAAAGTAAAAATGGCCTCTGAAGGCAGGGTTTCTGGCAAGGGCACAAGGAAGTGCACACTTGCTCCCACAGCCAGAAGTGCAGCTGCTGCAAACATAATGAGGCCTCGCCTGAGGATCAGCTGGGTAGTGGAGAGACGACAACCCTTCAGCTGCAGGACAACATGTCCCCGCTGTGTCTCTGTCTTCCCATCATGGTGCTCAGTGCTCACAGACACGTAGCCTTCAACTGACTTGGAGGGAAAAGTATTATATTACTTTATTTTGTTGAGTGATATGGAGAACAAGCACGGTAAAACCTAGAAGGAAAGTTGTCAGATAATTGGTTTCTTGAACTCAAATCTCCACTGGAAACGATTACACAGAAAACAACACAAAAAAGTCCATTGATAACAGTGTAAAATGAAAAGCCATTTAGGTTGTAAGTGTAAAGAATAACAGGCCACTTTCTGTCAGGTTGTCTGACAGGGCAACTGCGCTTAATAATGTTGTTGGTGTCTTTACCTGAGCTCATTTCATAGCCTGCAAACAAGCAGATACAAAAACTCAACTGTCAATGTCTTCTTATTAATACATATAAGAAATAGCTTTTGAAATGTGTCAGATTTGTCTCAGCAGCTGATGCTGTAGAAATAAAGTAAATTCTGTTGTTATATCTGAACAGCTGAAGCCTTTCATGATCCTGTCGGATTAGCTAGCAGCGTACCTCCACTGTTATTCTCTTCCAGCTGAGATTAAAGATGACAAGGATGTAGAAGATGGATTGTAAGAAGACAGAAATTAGCAGTCCCAGCCACAAACCTGTGGGGAAAAGACAAAATAGTCTGTCAAGGGCACAACAGGCTTCACTTATAATAACAATAACCTGCTCTTCCTCTGCAGCCATTTATTTGTCTTTAAAAAATAACAAAACATTGTCACTTTATATAATTACCCAAAACTCTCAGTTTTGCAACAAACATTAAAGTAACGCTCAGTGTAAGTCCTATGCAGTAGTATCCAATGAAATTGGCCACAGCTGGTATCTTCTGCTGGCCCGTGCCCAAGAAGATGCCCATGGACACAAACTAGGATGGTGAAAACATATTTCATATTTGACTTTTAAGACTTGATTTTGGCATCATACTGCAAATACATTTTACTGGCTGTTAGACTCACCACAAGAACATTAAAGAATTGAATGAAACAGTAAGCATTCATCAAATAGGAGACCAGACCTTAGATGTTCCTGAAATGATTATAAGGATTGTGATTGTGTACAATGTACAGTTATGTGAATGCAACTGTAGAGACTCACACATCAGAGGTGAAGATGAAGCCAGTCACTGATTTAGTAGCGCCAAGCACAGTACCTTCAACAACTGCAATGCTACCTGGAAGAGAGGGCCTGTGAACATTTTGAAGAAATCAAATGTTGATATGTTAATATAAGCTAAAACAACAGAACATGTATATAACTGACCTGCAAGCGCTAATGACATCTTGCCGGTGAGGATCGCCCTGGCAGTGTCTCCTGCACCGAGAGCATTACCCACTCGGGCACATGCTGCAGCTTGAATTCCATGAGGGAACTATAGAATCATCATTTTGCAAAGAATGATTAAAAATACATTCAGGAATCAGAAGTATAATAGTCAAAATAAGAGTGTTCAAAAGATAAACCACAACTTGTATTTGTGAAAGGTATTTTTGAACTCATAAATCTGAGACATGTTCAGAGAAGACATTTTAAGTGAGAATATAACGCTCTGACATGTATGTTATGAAAGCCACCATCATCACAGCATGTTGGGCTGCCAGCTCATCTTCACTCAGCATTCCTGATCATCAGAGACAAAGGTGTTCTTCTTTCATATCATACACAAAGTTCATATCACATGGTGGTTTGATAAAAACAATTATCTTAAATAATATAGTTCAGTACTGCTAATTTTTTAAGTCTATAAGAATAGAGTCAATGTCATGAAAATATAGTTGGATTACCTGCAAAGAATCCACCAAACTCAAAAACCCATCACTCGAAACATATCACTAAGGGACCGTTCGGTATTTATGGAATGGACCACCGGAGGAAAATAGGGGAGGGTCATGTATTTTTATTCTTTGTTGAGGGGAGGGTCACCCAACATTTTTTAGTCTAGGAGGGGGGGTCACCCAAGTTTTGTATTCATGAAAAAAGCAACATTTCAAAGCGGCTTGTCTGGTGCATATTTTTTCATGTAGCTCTTAGTCTCGGCCCTCCTTCGCTACCAGATGGGTCTGACCCATGAGATTGCTGGGGGGCACTGCCCCTCTGGTGGCTGAAACGGGTAATTGCATTGTTTAAAAAATGAGTGGAATAATTAAAAATATCTGGCATGACCAGATATTTTAAAAAACAACTAAATGGTGGTAGGTAATACATCAGATTTCATATACTGCTTTAGTAAAAAAAATATTACCTGGCTGACGATGGGAGCAGCAGGATGCAAAAAAACAAAAGTTACTGTTGCACTATGTCTGGACATCTTGCCGTGCCAACCTTGCAATAAAGGTTTCCTAAATGCCATGTATATACATGTGATGTCAGCTTACTAATTGATTGCGGGTTTTGTGTAGATTTGGACTTTTATACATTTATTCCACTTTGTTTAAACGGCGAGGTGGAGAGGCCTCGTTCACCTGTTTGGAGCTGGCTGGTGAATGTGACGCTTGTATAGGCCTTGCTGGATACACCGTGACCCTTTTTGTGGATCTACTGATCGCTGTGGATTACTTTTTTTTCGTGTCATTGGATTACGGCAAAATACGGATCTTTTTTCTCAAAGTGTCTTAACATTTTATGGTGAGTTTGGAGAGGCATCTCAACAGACTGTAGGTCCAACACTGATTGTTCACCATTACATTTGAGTTGAATTTAAGCGTCTGTCTATTGCGTTCCAAAACAGCCGTGCAGCGATTGGATTTCATAAGGGCGAATTGTTAAATTGTTACAATGTAATTTAAAATCTGCTTTAAAAATAAACATATATGTTTTGGAATATAATGTTCATCTTCGGCAGCTCTACCTATGTGCTAAATATACGACTGAGGAAGCCTAGTGACAAGTCCATAGCAACCAGTGTTGAATTGGTGATTTCCCAGTGTCCTTTGCTGAATGGTCTCAATGTTTTATTGTTTTATTTCATATGAATACTAGTTTACTAGAGGAGTAACTTAGTATTTGAAGTAATGCAGTAATGCAGGAAGTGTGCATTTAGTTTCCATGCTTATTGTGTTTTCACAACTATGTTAGTGAGTAAATCTACTGAAATGGCCACCACACCATAAAAGAGGAGTGGGATGTGTAAGATGAGAATGCAGAGGTTAACTCATGTATGTCATGGCTGTAAAAAATCAGATGGCATCTGTATTACTTTGCTAAGCGCAAGCTAGCACATAAGGGGAGGGTCATGTTTCTTTTTCGAATCATTTTGGAGGATCATAGAAAAATTATTACTGGCAAGGGGAGGGTCAAGTTTTGTTACCCTAAAGGTCCCAAAACTCCTATGGTGGCCCTTTAAATAAATAACGAACAGTTCCAAATGTACTAGGAATGGCCAGTTTCATGTAGGAGCCCCACTCCTGCAGTGATTCTACAGACCAGCCTGCAGGGGGAGAGAGAAGCTTATTCATGTAGTCTTAAAAAAATGGAGGCTGAGCAGACTGATACATGAAAGCATAGAATATCCATGAATATTAAACCCCTCACCTCCCCATGTTTTTACATGAAGCTTCTTCCACCAAATGTATGCAAACAGAAAAGTTTAGATGTAAATCTGAGAGAGAGTGTTGGCTGCTGCAGATCCGCTATAAGACATGCACACAGACATGTTGATATATCAGTGTGTGATATAGTTTTAATCAGGATCGGAAACAGTGTAAGTACACTTACCTAACACCCAGATCCAGTGTACATCTGTGGCAGTATTATACCTTGAGTACACAAACACCGGGTATGCGTTGAGTACCAAGTATACCTTTCCCCTCAGCAATTCCATTAATTAAGATGTGTTGATTTTTGGAAATAAAAGAACTGTGCACAGGACATTAGTGCACCTGGTTCTGCTGATAAGACACCTGGAGCTGATGTAGACACATTGTCTGAAAGACAAACATTTTTTTTTTTAAATTAAGGGATAGCAGTTTCTCTATTCATCACAGAAAATGTCTCAGATTTGCTCATAAAGGTGAGAGAAAAAACACAACTCACTAGTACAGCAGGAAGGAAAGCTGTCATTTACAGCTGGGCTATTCTGAAATCAAGAAGTCGTATTGAGATCCAAGGAAATTATAGTTTTAGGTAATATACACTGTTCAGTATCATACTTCAAGCTCATTTATTTCCACTGCCACACAAAAACGTATTCATTGCAAGAAAGGTTTGCCTTTCAGGAGAAATGATGAGGAAATTGTTGTATATGGACTTTGCAACCCTGAATAAGTGGTGTGAGGCTACATCCAATCCATTTGATCAAAATTTGGAATACAGATTATAGGCCTATGTCACACAACAGTTGAAGACCGGAAGAACGTCTCTGAGTGGGGATACGGCTCGTCCGATTAACTTTGTACAATGGCAGAGCCCGATAGATACTGCTGGACCAAGTCTCTCCGCTACCTGCCTGAAGTCACCTATGACGATGTGGTTGGGATTGTAAATGAACACTCTAAAAGTAAAAAACATTTTGAAAGACGTTGCTGTTACGCTTAGGATTGTGCGTAGTGTAGTTTTTCTCCATAAGATTGCGGATAAAACATGTTTTTCTTAAAACAAGGTTGATTTCATACAGACTTCTAGCTTCTACAGGAGCAGAAACCTTCGTTTCACAACCACGTAGCTCGGGGTTAGTCTACCTCGGATGGTTTAGACATTATGACTGATTATCTAAATCCTGGAGAAAAGGACCGGAAGTTCTGATTCTTTACTCCGCCTTCCGGAAGCAGGAAGTGTGACATAGGCCTATTCTGCTTAGTGTATCTGTGGGCACCAGATTTGAATGCAGAGGTGTTTGCTACAGTTGAGAGGATGATGTCTCGAGTTCTGACTGAAAATCACAGAGGCTCTGAGTTCTAAATGCGAGTTTGGTGCCGTTAGTTACCTGGCCACCTCAGGGTCCTGGCCCAGACATAACAGGATGGCCTGGGCATTAATGAGCAGAGCCCAGTAGGGCAGACAGAACAACAGAAGGATGATGATGCCCCGCTGAAGGATCACTCCCAAGGTTCTTACCACCAATGTCTGCACAACAGCACAGACCATGTTAATCATTTAAAAAAAGGGTGTAATGAACAGTTGGGATCTGGAGTCAGTGAAATTGAGGAAAAAAGGCAAACTTGACACACCAAAGTATCGCATGCCAGTGCCAGACCACATCCTGTAGCTGCAGTGGTATTCATATATTTATAAACTGGAATGAAAATGAAACATATTTGAATGAGTCTGACGTGCACTTTGGGACTCTGATGTAAGCAATATTTCTATGACTCATGCGAGTAAATGTTCTTTACATTACTTAATTTGTCAGGCTTGTGAGACAATTGTAATAGCTATCTTGCAGAGTTTATAGTTGTAATAATTTCTTCCTTGAAATAACATCTGCCATTTCCTTATGCTAGCCTCCACAAGTCTGTGGAGCATAAAGATGACCACTTACAGCAGAAGCTAATCCATAGCCAGCCACAACTTCATTTCCCAGACGCCCACAGAACATTGTAACCACAAATGGAAGCAGATAATTGATTATTCAAAAGAACAGCTAGAAAGACAAACATGGACAATTGTGCTGTTGATACAGCTACCAGCAAACAGATGATACATTGTAAATTGCAGTAAACACAAGTTACAATTAATTATAATGACTCTCTCTGCAAATGATCTATCACACTGTTATCACTTTGTCAGGTTGCAGCCACTGTTAAGACACTCTTTGAAACCTGGCAAGCACTGCTTCAAGTTAACTGATTTCTGCTTCTAAAACTCAGACACAATGATTTTTCCTGTCATTTCAAAACAACCACTCTTATTAATCTTCTGTTCTATAAATCAACTTATTACATCTTAACCTCACACAGCTCCTGACAGACAGAGCCTGATGTGTAAACAATGCCAGTCCTTACCAGATGCCCTGTCATCTTCAGGATGTGGTACAGTTCCTCTCTGTGGGCCAGGGGAACCCTGTGGCGCACCCACCTGCAGCAGAAAAGCTTTTCACTGAACCCCTCCATGTCTGCAGGGCCAGAAACTAATGCAGGTTTTTCCACTGACTCCCTGGAGAGCATGAGTACAGAAAAGACCACTGCCTTTCTGTACTCATGCTCTCCAGGGATAGAATTCACCACTGTTGTGCAAAGTATTTTAAGGTACTTATTAATTCACATGTGTTAGTTTCACAATTTACGCTGTTACAATGAATCACTATCTAACTATGTTTTTAAGGTTGATACTAGAGATGCATTTCATATAAAATTCAGACGTAGTTCAAATTTAATTTTGCGTTCCATTGCATTCACTTAGTGAATGATTATAAGTCCAATAGATGCTATTGTGGCAGAATATGAAATCACCATAACCTGTCTTGGTTCTAGCTTAGTGTTGGCAGATATGATATGTGAACAGACAGAAGGTGTGAAGTCATGATTTTTAATTACCTCTTTTGAATATGAATGACTGCACAGGTTTCCTTTGAAGAAGTAAAAAGCAGTCCAATTAGTCTCCATTAATTTAGGTAGACATGTTCATTAAAGTGTTTGGGGGTATACAACATTAACATGTCATATGGTTCTGTGTCCTACTGAAGAGCAGTAAAGGTTAACTGGTCAATGCTCTGGAAACATCCCAAATGAAATGCAGCCCTCTGCTGCTATCAGGCAGAAAACATACTGTATTTAGCTAGCCATCTGTAGCAGAGTGATAGCATGTATCAGTGCAAGTAAGATTCCTGTTTCATAGATCAAGAAAATATTTGCAGTTAAGGCACGTGGTGCCTCAAAAGCTGGTGTAGAAATTGGTGTGGAAATAGATAGATAAATAGACATATAGATAGATAGACATATAGATAGATAGATAGATAGATAGATAGACACTTTATTCATCCAAGGGGAATTGTAGGCATCCAGTAGCTTATACAAACATAACACAAACAACACACATACACACATATATCTCACATACATAAACATCACTCACAGAAATTTAAATAGTTAACAATTTGTGAAGTGATTACAAAGGTCTGGTATGGACTGACCATGTGATGAAATGATCATGATAAGGGGCTATGGTAGAGTGTGTGCAATGGTGGTAGTCAGTGCTTAATTTGTAAAGTGGGAGGTCCCGGAGCACAGAGGGGGGGTGGATCTGGCAACTCAAAACGGGGGTTGGAGGTAACGGAACAAAAAAAAAAATTACACTGCCTACGTAGCTTTTCTGACTAAAAAAATCTAAACAACGCTGTGTTGTACATCAGGGCAATGTTTATTTTTATTTCAGAACATGCACTGCATGGGTACGAAATGTAACGTCACCACATTCTTGATCAGCAGAAACAATTTTTGCTTGTTTAGGATCTGACTGGCCAGCATATTTGAAAAAGTTAAGCAAACTTTGTTGTCTTTTTGACATTTTTTCTGAGTGAAACGAGGCTAACAACAATCTCAACCAGCACAAGCGCATGTGTTACTTGAAGTGTCTCCCCTCCCTCCGTCCCTCTCCCCCCTCTGTCTTACCAAAGCCCGTCTACGGAGATTATTAGAAATTAGTGGAACTTCAATGGAGAATAAAGACTAACAAGATAGATAACAACATTGAACACTACACAAACAGTAATTGATTTTTTTCATTTAGGTGATTCATTTTTCATAGTGACACAGGAGGTGCCGTATCCAATAAAAAAGGTTCCGGATCCAATGTCGGAGGTGCCGGAACATGTTCCGGCGTGTTCCGGCTCAAATTAAGCCCTGGTGGTAGTGAAAAAGTGAACAGTGCAGGGATTTAACAGTGCAATAGCTTATTATTAAATATTAACAGAACAATATATAACACGGAATAAGTTATAAGATGTAGATGTTATGACCACAGTCCAGATTGTGTAGGAGGGCTAATATAGCCTAAAAGGCAGTCAGGTGTACAGCAGACAAAGTGATATAATGGTAGGGACTGAGAGAGACAGGCTCATGCTGAAAAGTCCATTTCTCCCCTCCCTCTTTGTGTGGTATTGAAGAGTTGGACGGCCCTGGGGACAAAGGACCTCCTCAACCTGTCTGTTGAGCATGACAGTGACAGAAGCTGCTATAAGTCGTCGAGTTTGCCGTTACGGGCGCAGTCATCCTGGTTGCGGATGTGACGATTTTAGATGAGAGGGAGGAGTGAGGGAGGAGCTCTTACACTCTACATTACGTTACACACTTTCACTGGTAATCACATCATAGCCACACCCTAAAACAACCCCTGCTTTATCGCCGATTTTAAAACCAACAAGACCATAATTCAAAAATTATGTGCTTCGGCTGTACTTCCACCCAATATAGTCCCAAATCAATATCTGCCTAGGAAATCGTCTAATCTTAATCTGCATTGCTATTTGTACTCGTTGTGAATACACAGGCCACAATAAGTAATTAGGTTGTTTTTTGTTGTTGTTGGCTCACTTTTACTCACGACATGCTAACCGGCAACAAAGCATTCCATTCACTAAGCTAAGCTAGCAGCGGAGCTGCCGGACTAAAGGCCTTTTTATGGTTGTGCGTCGAATCGACAGCATACCCCCGCAGACCCCCCTGTGTCTATGGGGTGCCGAATGTAAAAGTTCGGTTACAATTTTTTAGCTGATACATTTTCAACATTTAGCTCACTTTCCTCACATTAAGCGCATTTTCCTCACATTTGAGACAGAAATTATATATTATATCTAAATGTTAAATCTAAATGTTAAATCTATATCTAAATGTTAAATCTATATCTAAATGTTAAATCTATATCTAAATGTTAAATCTTGAATTTATATCTAAATATTATATATAAATCTTAAATATTATATCTAAATGTTAAATCTAAATGTGTCGCCAAGTGTAAAGCTAAATATTCAAATCCCCAAGGAAACCACCGGCCGACACACACACACACACACACACACACACACACACACACACACACACACACACACACACACACACACACACACACACACACACACACACACACACACACACACACACACACACACACACACACACACACACACACACACACACACACACACACACACACACACCTGTTCTGAGTATAATAAAGCCCCATCTGTGTTGAGCAAAACAATACGTGAATTACTACGAGAATGGACGGAATGCGGAACTCGGAAAAGTGGACTGAAAAGTGGGTGCAGGCACTGCTGGCCATGTACGCATTTGTTGTTGTTGTTGATGATGCTATGAAGACCGGACAAAATAAAACACCCAGGGCCTGTTTCACAAAACCAAGATAAGGGATTAAGCTGGGATTTCCCCGTTATCCTGGATGAATTTAGCCTTGACTCGGTTTCACGAAAGCGGAGGCACATAAATCACCATGGAGATTTATTCTGTGCAGCTAGCCTGCTCCCGACCAGGCTAACAGCCAGGATTTATTTAATCCTGGAGCCTTTTCTGATCACCCAGCAGTGGTTTTACCCTATCAGCCTGGATTAAAATACAACAGGTTCATATTGCTGTTCATTTAAGTACTGTTACTATTTAAAGTTGGGACCATTATTCTTTTTTTTAACAGTCATTCTTACTGTTATATTGCTGTATGAAGACTGCTGTTCATATTGTTGTTAGAAGTGTGATGAATATATTATGACAGTTGTTGAGAAAAGGCTGATACAAATTCAAATGGTTTAAATGAAGTCTCAGGGGGGGAACAGAGCGAGGTCACTCGGGGAAACAGAGCGAGGTCACTCGGGGGAACAGAGCGAGGTCACTCGGGGGAACAGAGCGGTCACTCGGGGGAACAGGGAACAGAGAACAGAGAGGCCTCGGCAACAGGGAACAGAAAGCAACAGCGAAGGCAGAAAACTTTCCGGGGGCCGCCGGCGAAAACAGAACCCTTCAGGCGGCCGTGCAGGACGGCGAGGGCTCTTGGGCGGCCGTCGACGAAGGCGAATTCCCTCTGAAGACTGGAGGCAATGGCGAAAAAAGAATCCTTCAGGCGGCCGGCGACGAAAGCGGAATCCTTCAGGCGGCGAAGGCAGAATCCGTCAGGCGGCCAGCGGCGAAGGCAGAATCCTTCAGGAGTCCGTCTGTGAAGGAGACATCCCTCTGGAGGGCGGCGACGAAGGCGAATCCCCTCAGGAGGACGTCCGCGAAGGCGAATCCCCTCAGGAGGACGTCCGCGAAGGCGAATCCCCTCAGGAGGACGTCCGCGAAGGCTATATCCCTCTTGAGGGCGGCCGCGAAGGCGAATCCCCTCAGGAGGCCGTCCGCGAAGGCGAATCCCCTCAGGAGGCCGTCCGCGAAGGCGAATCCCCTCAGGAGGCCGTCCGCGAAGGCGAATCCCCTCTGGAGGCCGTCCGCGAAGGCGAATCCCTTCTGGAGGCCGTCCGCGAAGGCGAATCCCTTCCGAAGGCCGGCAGCGAGCAGGCGAAGGGCCAGCTGGGCAGAAGACAGGCGACGGGTCCGCTGGGCTGGAAACAGGCGACAGGGCAATAGGATCATGAGTCGGCCAGTCTGCCGACAGGGCAGCAGGAACAGAGGTCGACAGAGGTGCTGACAGGGCATGAGGGGCTGGAATAAGGCCGACCGAAAACAAAGGCAAGGTCTCTGGGAAACAGAACAAGGGCAAAGTCACTGGGGTGGTCTCAGGAGCGCCGGGGACCGGCAAAATCTCTGGGGAGGTCTCAGAGGCGCCGGAGACCGGAATAGTCCCTAGCTTGCCCGTAAGCGTAGACTCTGGGAAGTCAGTCGTCGACGTAGACTCAGTACGACTGGAAATCTCTTGAAGTGCTGCCGTCGGAGACTCTGGACGGCTGAACGTCAGCGCAGACTCTGGAAGCTCCGTCAGCGCAGACTCTGGAAGCTCCGTCAGCGCAGACTCTGGAAGCTCCGTCAGCGCAGACTCTGGAGAGCTAGACGCCAGTTGATGATCTGGACAGCTGCTAGTCAGCCGGGAATCAGGAAGACTACTAGGCAGCTGGGAATCAGGGATGCTAGGAAACTCAGGGTCGCTAGGAAACTCAGGGTCGCTAGGAAACTCAGGGACGCTAGGAAACTCAGGGACGCTAGGAAACTCAGGGACGCTAGGAAACTCAGGGACGCTAGGAAACTCAGGGACACGAAGCTCGGGGGCACTAGAAAGCTGCTCGGGGGCACTAGAAAGCTGCTCGGGGGCACTAGAAAGCTGCTCGGGGGCACTAGAAAGCTGCTCGGGGGCACTAGAAAGCTGCTCGGGGGCACTAGAGAGATCACTAGCTAGCCAGGACTCAGGAAGGCTGCTAGCTAGCGGAGGCTCTGGAAGGCTGCACGTCAGCGGAGGCTCTGGAAGGCTGCACGTCAGCGGAGGCTCTGGAAGGCTGCACGTCAGCCCAGGGTCAGGAGAGCTGCACGTCAGCCCAGGGTCAGGAGAGCTGCACGTCAGCCCAGGGTCAGGAGAGCTGCACGCCAGCCCGGGGTCAGGAGAGCTGCACGCCAGCCCGGGGTCAGGAGAGCTGCACGCCAGCCCGGGGTCAGGAGAGCTGCACGCCAGCCCGGGGTCAGGAGAGCTGCACGCCAGCCCGGGGTCAGGAGAGCTGCACGCCAGCCCGGGGTCAGGAGAGCTGCACGCCAGCCCGGGGTCAGGAGAGCTGCACGCCAGCCCGGGAACATAAGGGTTGCACGTCAGCTCGGGAACAGAAGGGTTGCACGTCAGCTCGGGAACAGAAGGGTTGCACGTCAGCTCGGGAACAGAAGGGTTGCACGTCAGCTCGGGAACAGAAGGGTTGCACGTCAGCTCGGGAACACTGGACAGCTCAGGCTCAGAAACACTGGTCAGCTCAGGCTCAGGTACACAGGTCAGTTCAGGCTCAGGAACACTGGGCAGCTCAGGCTCAGGAACACTGGGCAGCTCAGGCTCAGGAACACTGGGCAGCTCAGGCTCAGGAACACTGGGCAGCTCAGGCTCAGGAACACTGGGCAGCTCAGGCTCAGGTACACAGGTCAGCTCAGGCTCAGGTACACAGGTCAGTTCAGGCTCAGAAACACAGGTCAGTTCAGGCTCAGGAACACTGGTAAGCTCAGGCTCTGGAGGAAAAACAAACCTGGAGACAGGGAGACCGAATTCCCTCGCTGTAGCCTGCCAACGGACCTCCATAAGGTGCCTAGCGAATGCAGGATCATCCTTATGAAGACCGTGAAAAAAGTCCATCAAAGATTTTCCCACAGAATCCATGGGGTGAAAAATCGGCACAAACCTGACAACCGCTGGGTCCATCTTTGGTGGGATTCTACTGTCAGGCGTGTAGAGAAAGGTAGGACCCAAATGCAGTTCAAACTTGAAATTTATTTAAATGAAGAAAACACTAAGGCAACCCATGACATGAAACACAGAAAAACACACTAACAGAAAACAAGAATCCCACAACAGACAAGGGAAACAGAGAGACTAAATACACAGGGTAATGAACACCAACAAGGGACAGGTGATACAAACAGGTGGAACACATCAGGGCGGGGCAAAACAATCAAACAAGGCGGGAAACCAACAAAGACAGGAAGAAGCTAGACAAGACAAGGGAGACCAGACAGACTACAAAATAAAACAGGAAACAGAACATAATACCAAAACCCTGACACTATGTAGAGAAGGAAACTCGTCCTCTATAAAAAAATAAAAAATAAAAGAAACGCGAGAAAAAGTGTGGCAGATAATAGGCTAGCGGACAGACTGAATGAAAATATACATTTATAAACTACTGCTCTTAACTGAAACCATTCAATGAGTCACTGTCATTTGCAAAAACGAACAGTTGTACACTTTGCATTAAAAGCGAGCAGTGGAAGTTAATATGACTTAGGAAATTTATATTTTAGCCCATGAGAGAGAGGGAGGAACAGAGTGAAAGAGATATTTACGCATCATAGCCTTGAATATTGATCTTCATGGTAAATTTCCTGAGTAACACTATCTTCTGCTTACTTTTAAGGCAAAGAGTACAACTGTTAATTTGTGCAAATGATTAGTAGCCTAATCGTTGAATAGAATGATTATGACGGTTTCAATTCAGAGCATTGGTCAGTTAATATATATATTTAGGCTACTTACGCATTCAGTCGGTCCGTGATCGTCTGCTAAGCTTTCTCTCGCTGTTTCATTACAGCGGCGAGCGGCCGTGTTTCTTTTCTTTTTATACAAATAATGTGTTTCACACCATCATACTTCCACAAGAAGCTGCTGCTCACTCTGTATAAAGTATGTACAATGCGTATTCTCCATTTTGGCATCAGTAAATCTGTGATCAACCTCACGGTCTTTTGAGGAAAGCCGTGGACGTGCATCTATCTGAATTACTACAGCCTGACTCAACCTAGTCGCTCCTCATCAGCCTGGCTTGGCCTTCGTGAAACGCACCAAGCCAGGATGCACAGATTAGACTAGGTCAAGCCTCACTTTATCAGTTATCCTGGATTTCTAAATTCTGCTTTGGTGAAACAGGCCCCAGCATATTACAACATGAGAAACTTCACATTCATAGCCTTAATTATTACAAGCCACTTCCAAAAACTAATATAGGCTACATAATGTGATTGTGGACATTAAGCTATAGCCTACATTTAAAAAGTGTTGATAGAGAAATCACAACAGATATATCGGGTATTTTTACTAAGATACCCTGAAGGGAGGCTACAATATTACAATAGACGCGAGGAAATTATATATGCCTATTTTTGTTTCAGATCAACCCAAAACAAAGTTCCGCATTCCGTCCATTCTCGTAGTAATTCACGTAATGTTTTGCTCAACACAGATTTAGATATAACATTTAGATTTAACATTTAGATATAATATATAATTTCTGTCTCAAATGTGAGGAAAATGCGCTAAATGTGAGGAAAATGCGCTAAATGTGAGGAAAGTGAGCTAAATGTTGAAAATTTATCAGCTAAAAAATTGTAACTGAACTTTTACATTCGGCACCCCATACTGTGTCTACGCCGGACCCTACGCCGTAGCCTGATGTGCACCTCTTGAAAATTGTAACTTCACACACACGTGCCGGCTCGACGTACACACCAGCGCACAAGTATAAACATCAGGCCACTTACGTAGGCTATGGCGAAAGCTCTGTGTGGTGCTCCACAGAACCATAAAAAGGCCTTAAGGCAATGCATGCACTGAGACAAAAATTAGTTTGCCCACCTATCTACATCTAGGATAGACAGTGAATAACCCTATTTCAAAACACGGTGGCGTATCCCTTTAAACAAACAGGAATGAGAATAAGGTTATTAATACCGGGGCGACCTCTAGCTCACCCAGTAAGAGCGTGTGCCCCATGTAGGCTGAGTCCTTTGCAGCGGCCCGGTTTCGAGTCCGACCTGCGGCCCTTTACTGCGTGTCATCCCCCATCTCTCTCCCACTATTCCTGTCTATCCACTGTCAACATCTAATAAAGGGAAAAAATGCCCCAAAAAATAATCTTAAAAAAATAAATAAAATAAAGGTTATTAATACCGGATGTATTGATCTCAACATATTACATAGGTGAGTGAATTCTAGCTGAAAATGCATCTCTGACAACAGGCAAGGGCGAGCAAAATGTGACATTTCTGTTCGCTCTGCGTGTCCCCTTACAAGCTTTCAGTCTCAGAAGCAATGAGCTCCCCTTAGTGTGACAACTCAAAGCCCTCTAGGCTTTATGCTGGCTAAATCAATCAGCCTGTTGGAATGACATTTGTATCTGTCACTTGTTATTTTCCTTGACACTGCTCCTGCCTTTGTGTTTTCTGAGTCCATCGGACGGCACCTCATATCTCTGATTCCCCTGTCTAAGCCTCTCTTTGTCCCTGCCTCTTGTCTGTAAAGTCTTCCCTGCCTTTTTTTCTCTCTCAATTGTCTCTGCCAATCCAGACTTTTTTATCACTTTTTAGCTGGACCGTAGGGCGAGCACCTATGAATGTCACTGAGTGATAAAGTTCCACCATTGGTCCAGAGGCTGGGGCTTCAGCCCCGAATGTTTTGAGTGTAGCCCCGAATGTATTTTGAAAAGTTGACTGACAAATATGAAACCGGTAGCCTGGATGCCAGCCAAACTTAGCCCCGCCCAGGGAGTGTTGCTACTGATGCGTGCCTGATCGCCTGGCCATTCATACGGGACGCTTATTTTTCCACGCCGGTCATAAAGCGATCCCTCCCCTCTCGGCTCTCTCTCTCTCTCGCTCTCTCTCTCTCTCTCTCTCTCTCTCTCTCTGTCTCAATTTCAATTTTTCAATTTCATGTTGCTTTATTGGCATGACAAAAAATACATCTGTGCTGCCAAAGAACAAACACATATAAACAACAACAAGGAGTAAATACATCTAATATAATAATACAAGTAAAAATATTATAATTATATAAATGCAGAAACTAAATAAATGTGCATGTCCCTCAAAGGGTACGTTGAAACAAAAATATGAAGAAAAGAATACAAATAAATAAAAGAATAGACAAATAAAAATGATAATATAGGCTATACAATTCTCTATTTTTATTTATTCTCTCTCTCTCTCCGATAGAAAGAGACAGGATCAGTAGGGGAAACTGTAGTAATTGTAGCCTGTGGCTGTATATGTGTGTGTGTGTGTGTTTGTGTGTGTGTGTGTGTGTGTGTCTCTCTCTCTCTCTCTATCTCTGTCCGTCCGTTGTTCTCTGCCTCCGTGTGTCTCACTGTGAGAAGTAAAGACTACCAAAATCACCATGAACCTGCAGTGCGACCTTAGCCCGCTCAACACGGGTAGGAGAGACTACAAGACTGCCGCCGCGGTACCGACTCATCGAAGATCCAGCAGATCAGATAACCAAAGCCCATGACGTGTTGTCGCCATAGCGACTGCAAGCAACGTTGATTAGACTGTGTTGAAAGCGCAACTTTTCAAGCTGAAGCCAAGAAGCGCTCTACGGTAGAGCGGTAGAGCACTTCTCATGCCACTTTAACTTGAAAGTAGTACATTCAAGTTAAAGTGGTGTGATAAGTGGTTCAACTTGGAAAATGCAACTAGAAGGACTCAGATCTATTAACCTTGCATTACAGAGCTTAGCCTACATGTTTTGGGGATGAATCTAATGTGCTGGTGTTTCTGGTTGTTACATGCTACAAGGTGTAAAGGGGAATCTAGCTCCATAAGAGAGTGAATATATTTTGAAGTATAAGGTGAAAGAAAAGGACAACCTAAGTTTAAGTACTTCTCCACGACTCCTCCAAATCACAGAGAACACAGATGGGATGAGTTATATTTTGAATGTGCACAAAGCAGAAATCTTGCTCGAACACATCTGAAATATTACAGTCCAGGGGTTTATTACAGTTTTTCTCAGTCGCTTTGGTACATTTCTCGAATCATCCTCGACATTTGCAAAACAGTAAGTGCATTTCTCAAAACAATTCGTACAAATAGCAAAACACCATGGATTACCTGCAAAAGCCAGTCTCTTGCTCAAAATCCTTAGTTCATCTCTCAAAAGTAAATATCTGTGTCAATGAACATGTCAGTGCCATCAGAATGACAAGTCCTTGTGTCACTGTGTACGGATAAGACAGTAAAATTGCTTAGTCATGTTGTCAATATAATAGTGTACTCTGGAGGGATGTTCTGATGTAAACTATGTGTTAACCTTTCCTGATTGCTTCTTTTCCGACCATAGTCAGAAAACCAGGGGAGACTCGTTTCCTCCAGGGCCGACGTTATAAGATAAATAACGTTGGGGTTAAAATCCTGTTTCTGGTGAGAAAATGAATAATCTTGGCTTTTAGTCTGGAGTTTATTTCGAACACCGCACACACTGTGTACAAAACTATTCCTCCAACTCTGCTCCGGTCGCATTCACACGTCTGCTTCCTTCTCTATTTTTCCTCTGCCCCCCTTCCCACACACACACACCCACATGCACGGAGCTCTCTTAAAGGAGCCACAGCACCATTTTACAACACTACTCCCACTCTGGATGGATATTACAACTTAATTCCACTCCAGCAAAATAACACATTTCTTTCACAAGTATACAGCCCTCATTTGCACTTAGTCCACCTGAGAGGGTCAGTGTAGGCCTTATCAGTATTTCACAGTCTATTAGTACGTGGCAATAGTCACTAGTGGCATTTCTCAATGGAAAGAGGCAATCCTTCTTGCTGGGAAAACATGTTGTGGTAGGGCATTGCAAACTTTGACAGGGCATGTGTTACGTGTGTGTGTTTTCTCTGCTCTCTTGTGTCCTGACCCAGGTACCGCCCTCCCCATCTGATTGGGCAGGCACACCTGCAGCACCTCAGCGATCAGGTGGATTGATGTACAGTGGCAGGGATGAAGGCAGACGGCGGTGGGCCATATAGCCGAGCAGAGGGGGGTTGCTGTCGGTGGTGAATCAGAGCTGTGTGGTGCTCTGCGTCGTGTCATTTATGTTTAAATAGTGTTGTTGGCTGGAATGGTAGTTTGTTTAGTTTTAACGGTTACCGTATTTTCCGGACTATAAGTCGCACTTTTTTTCCTAGTTTGGCTGGTCCTGCGACTTATAGTCAGGTGCGACTTATATATCAAAATATATATATATAATTTAACATGTTTTTAAATGTTAATTCATACTGAAAACATTACCGTCTAAAGCTGCGAGAGGGCGCTCTAGGCTTGTGACAGCTATATGCTCCTCCTAAAGACGACTGAAAAAGAAATGAAAATCCTATTCTGCAGATTTCAAACTGCAGGTAGTAAAATATGCAGCCGAAAACGGTAATCGAGCAGCAGAAAGAAAGTTTGGAGTGAGAGAGAAACTTGTGAGGGACTGGCGAAAAGGTGACTCTCACTGCAACGAAGAAAACAAAGAAAGCTAATCGGCTAATCGCGGGCTGAAAGCAAGATGGCCAGAGCTGGAGGAACGAGTCCACAGACAACGTGCTGCCGGGAGAAACTTGTCAACGGTGCAGAGAGAGAGACAGAGAGAGAGAGAGACAGTGGAGTGTGCTATTGTGTAGTTGAATAACTTGCCTTTCGAGATTAAATGTCTGCTCTTAGTCTTGGATTTTGTGAAATAAATTTCTAAATAAATGCGACTTATAGTCCAGTGCGACTTATATATGTTTTTTTCCTCTTCATGACGCATTTTTTGACTGATGCGACTTATACTCCGGAGCGACTTATAGTCCGGAAAATACGGTACTTTTGTTCACTTCCTTTCTTTCAGGGTAGTTGTTTTGTGTTAACATTGGATTTATTTACATAATAATAAATAGTTTAATAGTAAAAATGTTTGTTTCCTTTCTTCCTTTAAACACACGGCTTATTATTAATTGTTGCTCCCCTTTTCCCCTGGACACCACAAAGGGGGACGTAACTATTTGGTGGCTCGTCCGGGATCGATTTTGATTAAAAATAGTGAGTTAAGATATATGGAGTTGTTGGGCTATTTTGTTTTGGAAGCGTGAAGTCACTTCCGGTGGTTCGCGGTGAGTATTGACGCCTGGGTGCTCGCGGTCTAGCCTTCACTAACTATTTACAACTCCTTCAGTTAGACAGAAGTGTCCAGCTGGGTTGCGCAGCGGCCCCTCCATCGGACACTTGTTCCTTTATTATTTTCGGAGTAAATCCTGGGTGGGGATCAAGTTCCCCGACGGAGGTAGGCGTTTCGGGGCTCTGGCCGCCAAAGTTTCCGCCTTTCAAGTCGCCTCGAGCCCGGCACTCTCCAGAAGATAGACAGGTTAGTTTTTGTTAGGTAGGATCTGGGGGATGTTTGTTTATCGTAAGGTTGAGTTTGTTTGTGTGTAGCACCCAGCGTTAATAGTTATGACGTTTACCACGGTGTGAGTGGATTACACGCTAATTTGTTTGTAGCTTAGCCTAGCGGCTAAGCGCTATTGCAGGCGTGATGGCAAGTGGGGTAGCGTTTAGTGTGGAGGAGTTTGTGGCGGAGCCTGCGCTGTGTAAGCTAGACAACTGTAGGAAAGTTGATTTATTTGCGATTGCTGACCACTCCGGTATCCCAGCTTCAGCTTCTCTCCTTAAGAGGGAGCTGAAAGCTGCCGTTGTTGACGGGTTGGTGAAAGGGGGGGTGTGTAGTTTACCAGCGACTGTGGCCGTGGCTGAGTCCGTAGGGGAAGTCCACTCCGAGCTTCGGTGGGCGGAGGCGACTGAGCTGCAGCGGGACATTTTTAACATGATCCCCGTTGTAAGACGTGATGACAGGGACGACAAGCAGTTTACGTTGCCGCGTTTTGAACCGTTGACTACTGGGGCGACCCCTAGCTCCGGAATAGACGTGCGGCTTAAGCTGCGTTTAGCTCGTCTCCAGCTGGAGAAGGAGGAATGGAAGGAGGAGTGGGAGAGTGAATTTCAGCTCCGGTTGGAGTTGAAGCGGTTGGAGGCAGAGACGCGCAAGCTGGAACTACAGTCTAGCTCAGTTTCGTCTGTTGTGCAGCCGTCTGATTCTTCTGTTACATTTGACATGAGTAAAAACATTTCTTTGGTTCCCGTCTTTTGAGAGTCTGAAGTTGAGGGTTATTTTAGTGCGTTTGAGCGCATTGCTGCTGCTCTGCATTGGCCGAAGGATGTGTGGGCAATACTGTTACAGTGCAAACTAACGGGTAGAGCTCAGGAGGCTTGCGCTTCTCTTTCCGTGGAGGACAGCCTCTCTTATGAAGAAGTAAAGAGCGCAATACTGCGGGTATATGAGCTGGTGCCCGAGGCATATAGACGGCGCTTCCGTGGCCTTAGAAAAACAACAAGCCAGTCGTACGCTGCCTTTGCCAGGGAGAAGGGGATGCTGTTTGACCGGTGGTGTTCAGCTTGTAAGGCAGATGACTGTGTTTCGATGCGTGAGCTGATATTGTTGGAGGAATTCAAAAATTGTGTGCCTGAGCGGACGGTTGTGTACTTAAATGAGCAGACGGTATCTACTCTGTGATAGGCTGCTATTCTTGCTGATGAGTTTGCTCTTACCCACAAAAGCGCATTTATTAGGCACAATTCTTCTAAAACTGTTTTTAGGTCTAGTGACACGCGGGTTCCACGTGCTGGTACACCTTTTTCCGGTCCTAAGGCAGATAAGCAATGTTTTTTCTGTCATAAAGCTGACCATCTAATCGCTAACTGCAATGCGTGGAAACATAAGTAGCAGGGGGAAATCTCAAAACCCAAGGGTGTGGGGCTAGTTAAAACAGTAACCAGTTGTTCACTATCCACCATTCAAACAGTACCTGTTGAATGTTTCAAACCTTTCATTTTCCTTGCATTTGTCTCGCTTACAGGAAGGGCGGATGATCAGCGTCCCGTCTCAGTGTTGTGAGACACAGGTGGCTCCCAGTCATTCATCCTTTCCACTGTGCTGCCCTTGAGTGAGGAGTCTGCCTGTGGTGTGAGCACAATCGTAAGAGGTATCGGGAATGGTGTTGTACCGGCACCTCTTCACCGCATTCACATCCAGTCTAACATAAAAACTGGTTTCTTCCCGGTAGCTGTACGTCCCTCGTTTCCTATCGATGGTGTTGACTTTATTATGGGTAACGACATAGCCGGGGGTAAGGTTTATCCATCACCCGAAGTTGTTGACATCCCTATTACAGAATCTAAACATAATGATCTGGCCCAATGTCACCCTGATGTGTTTTCAGTTAGCGTGGTAACTAGGGCTCAAGCCAGAAGACAAGCTCAGGATGTTGATCTGTCTGACTCTGTTTTTGCTTCTGCTTTATCTGAGGACAGGCTGCCACCCACGAGGGAAAAGGAGAACTGTGCTGCAGACCTAGAAAAGTGTGAAAGTGGGGCAGAACCTGTTGCTGCTCACGCGCTGCCACTGACGCGTGAGGCACTCATAAGCTCCCAGTCAGGTGACCCATCTTTAAGGAAGTGTTTTGCAGCAGTTGAGGTTGCCAGTAAGTGCACTGAGAGTCGGTCGTTTTTCGTAGATAACGGGGTGTTGATGCGGAGATGGATTTCACCGCTAGGTGAAACCAATTCAGTTGGTGACTGGGGCTCAGTGTGTCAGATAGTGATTCCTGTTGCGTACCGGCAGCATGTACTAGAGTTAGCCCATGAACATCCCTGGTCTGGTCACCTTAGTGTCACTAAAACCTATGACCGTATCCTGAAACATTTCTTCTGGCCTGGAATGAAGGATGAAGTGGCACGCTTTTGTAAAACATGTAGTACCTGCCAGGTGGTGGGGAAGCAAAATCAGGTTGTTCCTCCAGCCCCTTTGCACCCTATTCCTGCTGTTGGTGAACCCTTTGAACGTGTATTGGTCGAATGTGTTGGTCCATTGCAGAGGACGAAGTCTGGTAACCAGTTTTTGTTAACAGTAATGTGCGTTACCACTCGTTATCCTGAGGCCATTCCACTGCGAAAAATTACTGCGCCCGCCATCACAAAGGCATTGACCAAGTTCTTTACCACGTTTGGGTTACCGAAGGTTGTACAAACTGACCAAGGAACTAACTTCCTGTCTAAATCTTTTAGGCAAACCTTGCAGTCTCTGGGCATCACTCATTCAGTCTCTAGTGCGTATCATCCACAGTCACAGGGGGCGCTTGAGCGTTGGCATCAAACTTTTAAATCCATGCTGCGAAAGTACTGTCATGATACAGGGAGAGACTGGGATGAGGGTGTCCCTTTCACACTATTCGCCATACGTGAGGCCAAACAGGAGTCCCTGGGGTTCACCCCAGCAGAACTTGTGTTCGGGCACAATGTGCGTGGCCCACTGTGCGTGGCCCACTGTGTGTGGCCCACTGAAAGTGTTAAAGGAACAGTTCTTGTGTAACATTTCCCCGCAGACTACAGTTCAAGATTTTGTATCACGATGTAAGAAGTGTCTACGTCATGCTTCTGTGCTGGCTAAAGTGGCACTCTCCTCTCAGGAGAGTATGAAAGAACGGTTTGACCGGAAAGCAGTTAAGCGTGGGTTTGAATCGGGTGAGAGAGTGTGCTGTTACTGACGCCTGGTTCTGCTCTTACTGCCCGTTTCTCAGGCCCGTATGTCATAAAAAGCAAAGTGTCTGACACAAACTGTCATTCACACGCCTGAGCACCGACGTAAGGTGCGATTGTGCCATATTAACATGCTCAAACCCTATCATTCCAGAGAAGCTGTCCAGGGGGAGCAGGAGAAAACTCCGGAGACTGCTGCCTCAGGCGAAACATCTGCTTCCTTGGTTTGTGTGGAATCCTTGCCTGATGACGGTTTGGCGGTACTGGGCAGGGATCAGCAGGGTGGTAGGCTGTGTAACACAGAGTTCTTGTCGGAAATAGACACACATTTGAACTATCTCCCTGTTAGTCAGCGATGAGAGACAGTTTCTTTGATGCGCTCCCATCCATCTCTGTTTAGTGATGTGCCATCTAGCACCAACCAATGTTGGTACTGCACGTCCCATTAAACAGCATGCTTAACGTTGTCCTTTAGCCAAAAGAGAGCTGATGAAACAGGAAGCTAAGTACCTGTTGGAAAACGGTTTAGCTGTACCTAGCTGTAGTCCTTGTGTCATATAATATAAAACAAGTGAAGCATTGTGATTGATGACCTTAGTTATTCTGTATAATTGTTATTGATTTTCTTTGCCTTAAAACTCTTGTTTGCTGTGATTTTTCTTATTGGTTGCTGTGATTTTCCTTGTTTGCTGTGGATTTAATTTATTGTATTTTGCTGTGGACAATTTATCTTTTCCCTCTTTCATGAACTGCAAAACAAACACTAATTGACACACCTGTAGAACCCCGTTCACATCAGTGATTGGATTGGCCAGCTGATCAGACCACTCCCAAAGAAAAGGAGGCTAGATCACTTACCAGGGAGACAACGCTCTGGACAGATGGACGTGCCGTGTGCTGAAGCGGACTGGCTTGCTGATCTTCTTTTCCCTTGGTGTTGCTGCTGACTGGATCTTCTGTGCCCTGGTGGAGCTAAATCCTAGACTCTGCAGTGTCAACGCTCACAAACCTCAGACTAAAGGGAAGTGGTCCTTTTCTCCTACACTGATGCGTGTGTGTGTTTTTAGCATTTTTGAGCTAGAAGGAGCCATTTTTAGTTGTTGTTCATTTCTGTGAAGATGCCAGATCCAGGGGCCGACGGCAGAGCAGCAGACACGGCAGTATCGTTGATGAGCCCACTTGAGAAGCAGAGCGGCACCTCGGTACTACGGAATTCTTGGTCCTAGATTTCTGTATTGGAATAGGCTATTTGAAGCCTCGTTGAAGCAGACATTCTGTGCCGGCGCCAGGAGAAACACGGAGCGGACCCCAGGACTGGACTTGGGTATTGTTTCGCCCTGGGACAGAATATTGGACAATCCATGGTTTGATTGTCTCCCCTGTTTTTTTGAGGAGGAGATTGTGATTTTTAATGTCATTTTAAACTTAACTTTTAACAGAATAAAATATTATTTTATTAGTCTTTCTCGCTGTGTTGGTGTGGTCGGGAATCCAAATTTAGATTTATTTAAAATTAACAGACTTCCAATCTGTTACACTTGGAGCTCGCTGTGTTTGCTGGCCCCTAAGCCTGATGGCACCGCACGCTTTTGTACCGACTATCGCAAGGTTAACGCAGTCACAGTGCCGGACTCGCTTCCTTTGCCTCGCATGGAGGACTGTATTGATAGTATCGGGCCGGCCGCATTTATTACAAAGCTTGATCTGTTAAAAGGGTACTGGCAGGTTCCAGTAACATCCAGAGCATCTGAGATCTCGGCCTTTGTAACCCCAGACCATTTCCTGCAGTACACAGTTATGCCATTTGGGGTCAGAAATGCGCCTGCCACATTTCAGCGTTTGATGAATCTGGTGCTAGGAAACGTCAAGAACTGTAATGTTTACCATGACTATGTCGTCGTCTACTCCAGCGATTGGGCCAGTCATATTGTTAGCTTGACCAAAGTGTTTCAGCGACTTGTAGAAGCATCCTTGACTCTTAACCTTGCCAAGTGTGAGTTCGGTAAAGCCACGGTTACGTACTTGGGGAAGCAGATCGGCCACGGGCAGGTCCGGCCCGTAGATGCTAAGATCTCGGCCGTGCTGGCCTATCCGGTTGCCACATCAAGACGTAAACTGCAGCGTTTCTTGGGCATGGCTGGTTATTACCGGTGTTTTTTGCAAAAAACACTCTGTGGTAGTTCATCCTTTAGGTTCCTTTTGTGTGGAGTGTTGAGTGTCAATATGCTGTTGAGTGTCAATATGCCTTTGAGGCAGCTGAGTCTGACTTCTCTCGCCCTTTTAAACTGGAGGTTGATGTGAGTGCTTCAGGAGCTGGTGCTGTGCTAATACAAGATGGGGAGGGTGACGTGTGTCATCCAGCGTGTTACTTCTCGGTCAAGTTCAAACGCCATCAACTGAAATACTCCATCATTGAAAAAGATACCCTGGCTATGTTACTTGTACTTCAACATTTTGAAGTGTATGTTGGCGCCATCTCCCGTGATTGTGTACACAGACCATAACCCTCTTGTCTTCCTAACACAGATGTACAACCACAACCAGCGACTGATGCGTTGGGCCTTATTGGCGCAAGGTTACAACCTTGGGATTAAACACAAGAAGGGGAATGACAATGTGGTGACTGATGCACTATCCCGTGGGTGAGGAGAAAAAAAGAAAGGAAAAGGAGGTTATTCTGATGTGTAATGTGGTGCGTCGGTAACTGTATTTATAGTGTTTAATGTAGCAAACTATTGGTTTGCACGTATTGGAGGGGGTGTTACGTGTGTGTGTGTGTGTTTTTTCTGCTCTCTTTTGTCCTGACCCAGGTAACGCCCTCCCTATCTGATTGGGCAGGCACACCTGCAGCACCTCAGCGATCAGGTGGACTGATGTAAAGTGGCAGGGATGAAGGTAGACGGCAGTGGGCCATATAGCCGAGCAGAGTGGGGTCGCTGTCGGTGGTGAATCAGAGCAGGGTGGTGCTCTGCGTTGTGTCGTTTATGTTATTGGTTGGCTGTTCTCCCTTCCTGTGTTTGTTTGTTTCTCCTTTTTGTCTCTGTGTGTTTGCACACCAGACACACCAAACATGTGGAAGAAGGTGCTCTGGTCAGATGAAACCAAAATCGAACTTTTTGGCAACAATGCAAAACATTATGTTTGGCGTAAAAGCAACACAGCTCATCCCCCTGAACCAGAGATGTTCACAAGTCATTTTTTGGAAGTCCAAGTCTCAAGTCTTTGAGCTCGAGTCCAAGTCAAGTCTCAAGTCATTGAGGGGAAGTTCAAGTCAAGTCTCAAGTATTTTGCCATGAGTCCAAGTCAAGTCTCAAGTCTGATCTGTCCCTAACACTGTATTGTTAAATCTTAAGAATTCAAAGCATGTCCTGTAGCTACCATCCATACAGTACAGTATCAAAATCAGTTGTAGGATAACTTTATGGGGTCTACTGCAATGCAATCTGAAGAAACACAAATTAAGGACTCTGTTTCAATTTCATAACTGTATTTTTCAACATTTTGGTATCTGCACCAAAGAATACATGTTTGTCTGTGTTACCAACTGGCTGTAAAGCCCAACCTCATCATGCATTACATTTTTCAGTGTTCTTCAACTTAGGACATCGTATAGTCTAATCTTCTGCTACTGGTGAAATATTAACCTAAGTCTGTTACATCATATGGATACAACTATAACAATACAATTTGCCTGTCCCCAGCATTAGCACAACACTTTGCGATGGTTAGGTTGTTACCTGTGGCGATATATGCTAAATGTAACGTCTCTTTCACATTTAGCGTGAGTGACTGACCTATCTGGGTGCTTTTTGAGATGTCTGATGAAGTTCGATGTTGTTGATCCAGCGTCATGTATCTTGGTGCCACACTCCTTGCATGTAGCTGTTCGCTTACTGCCACTGTTTATGAAGTTATTGTAAGCAAAACTAATGACAAAAGGCACAACTGCAGGAGGACTTGGTGTCGCCACCTGATGGAGTCTGCAAAAGACCTGAGACTGGGACGGAGATTTGTCTTCCAACAAGACAATGATCCAAAACATAAAGCGAAATCTACAATGGAATGGTTCACAAATAAACATATCCAGGTGTTAGAATGGCCAAGTCAAAGTCCAGACCTGAATCCAATCGAGAATCTGTGGAAAGAACTGAAAACTGCTGTTCACAAACGCTCTCCATCCAACCTCACTGAGCTCGAGCTGTTTTGCAAGGAGGAATGGGCAAAAATTTCAGTCTCTCGATGTGCAAAACTGATAGAGACATACCCCAAGCGACTTACAGTTGTAATCGCAGCAAAAGGTGGCGCTACAAAGTATTAACTTAAGGGGGCTGAATAATTTTGCACGCCCAATTTTTCTGTTTTTTATCTGTTAAAACAGTTTGAAATATCCAATAAATTTCATTCCACTTCATGATTGTGTCCCACTTGTTGTCGATTCTTCACAAAAAATTACAGTTTTATATCTTTATGTCTGAAGCCTGAAATGTGGCAAAAGGTCAAAAAGTTCAAGGGGGCCGAATACTTTCGCAAGGCACTGTAACAGGTTGCGTGAGAGGAGACTGGAGAGAGGGAGTCAGGCTCACACCACTAAAGGAGTTCCTTCTCGTCCTAACACCTGGTCCTCTCCACCTGTGGAACGTCACTTACCCACTTCAGCTCCCTTGGTCCGGGAGCAGGAGGAACCTCTGCAACTGGGCCATGCTCGCTTGTCCCCAGCGAAGAGACGTCAACGTATGCAGGCAGGTGAGTGCCAGTACTGTGGTGACTCCTCCCATTTCCTCTCGCTCTGTCATATTCTGCAAAAAGACAAGGGTCACAAGTTAAGGTGGGTCAACTTGTGAGCCCTACCTCAGTTTCTGTACCCACAGCTCCCCGCCTAGTAATCCCTGCTACGCTCCTGTGTAAAGATCTGTCTTTGTCTTTATCTGCCCTTATTGACTCCAGTGCTGAGGACAATTTCCTCGACCACAATCTGGTACAACAAGCTGAGATCCCCACTAAGCCCCTGCCAAACCCTGTCAGTGTGGCTACTACTGATGGCCGTTTGTTCGCTAACATAACTCATCAAACCATCCCCGTTACACTCATGTTGTCTGGCAATCACAGCGAAACCATCAGTTTCAAAGTTGTGACCTTACGTCCCTGCATCGACTATCGTGGATTAAATAAAATAACAGTCAAGAATACCTATCCATTGCCTCTCATTAACTCTGCCTTTGAACCCCTTCAGGGCGCCACTGTGTTTTCTAAACTTGACCTATGAAACGCCTACCACCTCATTAGGATCCGGCAGGGGGACGAGTGGAAGACGGCTTTTAACACCCCACTCGGACACTTCGAGTACCTCGTCATGCCCTTCGGGCTCACTAACGCCCCGGCAGTTTTCCAGGCAATGGTAAATGACGTTTTGCGAGATTTTTTTAATCAATTTGTGTTCGTCTATCTAGATGATATTTTGATTTTTTTCTAAGACCCCTGAAGACCATGTTTCCCACGTCCGGCAGGTCCTTCAACGCCTCTTAGAAAACAAACTTTTTGTGAAAGCCGAAAAGTACGAGTTCCACCGGCAGCCTGTGCCCTTCCTCGGTTTCATAATCGAACAAGGGCAGGTGTCGGCTGACCCTGAGAAAATCAAGATGGTTACTGAATGGCCCACTCCCGTGTCACGCAAACAGTTACAGAGGTTCCTGGGTTTTGCCAATTTTTACCGTCGTTTTATTATGGATTTCAGTCGGATTGTTAGATTGAGTCTCTCATTAGATCTGCTCAGGAGACTGAACCCGGACCTGTGGATGGACCCCCTAACCTGCTCTACGTACCTGCGTCTGTACGATCCCAGGTACTTCAGTGGATTCACACCTCTCGGTTCTCCTGCCACCCTGGGATGGCTCGCACCCTGACTCTGCTTAAGAGACACTTCTGGTGGCCATCAGTTGAGGCTGACGTCCTGGCATATGTGGCTGCGTGTTCCATCTGTGCACGGGGATAGGCGTCTCATCAGTCCTCCTCGGGCCTTTTACATCCTCCTCCCAGTTCCTAGCCGTCCATGGTCCCACGTAGCCCTGGATTTTGTCACCGGTCTCCCCAAATCCGAAGGTAATGATACTATACTCACCATCGTGGACAGATTCTCAAAATCTGCCCACTATGTAGCATTACCAAAATTACCGACTGCCAGTGAGACAGCGGACCTCATAGTCCAACATGTATTCCGTCCCCATGGAATACCGGTGGACATCGTTTCTGATAGAGGCCCACAATTTATTTCTCGTGTTTGGAAGGATTTCTGCTCTGCCCTGGGTGCATCTGTCAGTCTTTCTTTAGGCTTCCATCCACAATCTAACGGCCAAACAGAAAGGGCTAACCAGGACCTTGAGGCGTCCCTCCGCTGTGTGGCGGCACTTAACCCATCCACTTGGGCCAAGCATCTTCCGTGGATAGAATACGCCCATAACTCCTTGACCACCTCTGCTACCGGCCTTTACCCATTTGAAGTTTAAATGGGTTTTCAACCTCCTTTGTTCCAGGCCCAGGAGAAGGAACTGGCAGTCTCTTCTGTTCAGGAGAATCTACGCCGCTGCCGTAATGTGTGGAACGACGCCCGTGAGGTTCTGCTCCAGACCACCGAACGCAATAAGAAAACGGCTGACAGAAACAGGAACCCTGCTCCCCAGTACCAACCGGGTCAGGAGGTTTGGCTCTCTTCAAGGACTATTCCCCTGCGCACCGAGTCCCGTAAGATGTCGCCCCGGTTTTGGGTCCCTTTGTGGTCGATTCCATCATTAACCCATCAGCTGTTTGGTTGAAGCTGCCGCAGTCAATGAAGATCCATCCCACCTTTCACGTGTCCCAACTCAAACCTGTGTCTTCCAGCGCTTTGTGTCCTCCTGTGGATCCTCCGCCTCTAGCTTGCATCATCGATGACCATCCTGCCTATACTGTTCGGAGACTCCTGGACGCCCGGAGGCGTGGTAGAGGTCTCCAATATTTAGTGGACTGGGAGGGATATGGTCCAGAGGAGAGGACCTGGATACCCCGGAGGTTTATTCTAGACCCCCAGTTGGTTAAGGATTTCCCCCCCCCCTCAACAGACACCAGGAGGCGTCCGTTGAGGGGGGGGGTACTGTTATGGGTTGGCTGTCTCCCTTCCCGTGTGTGTGTTTTCTCCTTTTTTTGTCTCTGTCTGTGCTGTCTCATCTGCACCTGAGGCTGCTAGAGGTGTGGCAATAGAGGATATAGGTCAAGGGGCGTGGCCATTCTCTCCTGCAGTTTTCCACACAGCTGCAGCTCATCCCATTCATCATCTCTGCAGTATATCAATCCGGGCTGTCCACCTCTTCAGCGCCAGATTGTTAAACTACTCTTGTGGTAACTTGGCTCTGTGTGTTCCTGCTTGTTATTTGTTAAATCCTAGTGCTCTGTTTAATCCTGTTTATCCGTTGTCCAGATTCTGCTCTGCAAATGCTGCTCCCTGCAACTTACCTGTTTGATCTGCTACGCTGCATCTCCATTGATTCCTGTCAACCATTGCTTCGCCGCTTTTTCCGGAGCTGCTGACTTCCACCCTTCTCCGCTCACTCTCATCCCCTCTGGATTCGGGTCGGTGAGTCACGACTGGACCTTTTCCAAAACGGCCTGCTCCGAATCTCAGTTCTGCCCTGGACTCCTCACTGCCTGCCTGCCTCACTCTTCATTACCATCCAGAAGCAAGCCATCTCAGACTTCCCCTCTTTGCACCATAAAGTTTGACTGTTGTAACATCTCTAATTGTTATCTGCCTCTGTGTATGTTGTCTCTGCGTTCTGGGTCAAATGGCAAACCTAACAATTTATGTTTATATAGTGTTGTTGGCTGCATCGGTAGTTTGTTTAGTTTTAACGGTTACTTTTGTCCACTTCCTTTCTTTCAGGGTAGTTGTTTTGTGTTAACATTGGATTTATTTACGTAATAATAAATAGTTTAATAGTACAATCATTTGTTTCCTTTCTTCCTTTAAACACACGGCTTAATATTTTCCCCTGGACACCACAAAGAGGGACGTAACAGCATGCATATTACACAAGTCACAAGATAACCTAAACACTATAGGCAAGCGAAACATTTAAATAAAAATAACTGGATGGACCCAACAACCCCAAGTTTATTTTCTTTGTAACCCCAACTGTTAGCAAAAAAAAAAAACATTTCACCTCATTACAACTTTGTTTCCCTTTTTTTTTTTACTGAAAAATGATCTTGACTCTTGAATTGTCCATGAGTCTAATGTACTTAGTGAGACATCCCTTCTCCAAACCTGGCTGGGCGTCTTCGTTGACGGCTCGCCTTTGAGAACGACGACCCTGTTGCGGTGGTACCACTGCACCACCCCAACTATCCTGAGTGTCCTCAGTGGAATGAGGATGGAGGACAGTGAGGTCACCGTGGCCGGTGTGTCCCCTGCTTGATACAGGATGCCACAGGAAGTCTCCTCCACGTTCGTCCTGGAGAACAGTCCGACGAGGTCTGGATCTACAGTATCTATGTCCAAGGCTGGGGGTGAAACAAACAGCAAACTCCTTGGCCCAAGAGTTGTCCAGTGGATCATGGCTGCGATAAGGTTTCAACTGGTCATGATGAAACACTTTCGCTTTGGCCCTTTATGAATGCGATAGACTAGGTCATGCAGCTGCCCTAGGATGAAAATTGGCCCCTCATATGATGGGAGGAACTTCCTGACTTTATTTTTTACTTTCCGTGTACCCTTAACGAGATACCACACAGCATCTCTGACTTGATATTGTGTGCGGCAACAGTTCTTGTCATACTGTCTCTTTGCAGTTTGATCCTTGGCGATCTGATGTGCCAGTTGTGCTGGACATACTCAGGGGCCGTAGGGGTCGTGTCAGAGTCAGGGGGCAGGCCGGTTACCAGGTCCACCGGTTCACTGACTTCCCGGCCGAACATCATGTAATTGGGGGTGAGACCAGTAGCACTGTGCCTTGTTGCTCTGTAGGCCATGACTGCATAAGGAATCATGAAATCCCAGTCCCAGTGATAGCTTTCGGCTGTTGTGGCTAGGATCTTTTGCAAGGTGGAATTGAACCGTTCCACATGGCCATCAGAATGTGGTCGAAACGGTGTAGTATGTGTCTTTTCAACGCCAGTGTGCACATTTTCTGGAACACTTGGGACTCAAAATTCCGACCTTGGTCGCCGTGCAATGTCTGCGGGGCCCCATACCAGCACACCCACTCCGAGGCAAGCACTCCGGCTACAGTTTCAGACTTATTGTGGGTAGGAGGAATGCCTCTACCCATTTTGTGAAATAATCCTGTACCACAAGCACATATATATATATATATATATATATATATATATATATATATATATTGTGACGCCAAAATATCCACCAATTAGTCCATCATGCATCTGCTTCATGACATCAAGAGGGAAGGCACTTTGTGGATAAAACTGGGTGTCATCCAGACAATAGAACCGCCTGACAAGGATTCCATTTCGGATGTAGAACCACCTCCACTGGCTCCAATATGTTGTGGCTGGACTGCATGGCGAGACTGCAATCTATGTGGGCCGCTCTCCACCAGCCTCCATCCATGCCCTGATAGGTGCAATGTCGGAATCACCTGGACCAGCCACAGAAAAATGCAGCCTCACTGGTCTTAGTCACATTAAACTTCTCTTGGGGTTTGAAATTTACCCCCACTGGACTCTCCATTGTTGGGGCTAACGACCTCTCTACCCCCACTGGACTCTGCTTCGACTGCCTGACGACAGAGTCCAACTCACATTGCACAGCTTGGTGGCAGACGGTCTTTGGATAAGGGGAGGGTTCTGGCAGCTTACATGGGCAGGATTGGCGACAAGGCTGCCTGGAGAGGCTGTCAGCTTTGTTGTGCAAGCGGCCTGGGCGATGGATGATCTCAAAGTCGTATTCACCCAGTCTCTCCAACCATCTGGCAAGCTGACCTTCAGGCTCCTTCATTTTTGTCAGCCAACGGAGACTGCTATGGTCCATACGCACCGTAAAAGGATGCCCCAGGAGGTACTGTCGAAAATGTGATGTGAACTCCACTACGGCTAACAGTTCGCGCCTTGTGGTACAGTTGTTCTGTTCAGTTTTGGACAGCTTGCGGCTCACGTACGCCAGCACACGCTCCCTGCCCTGCTGAGCTTGAGACAGGACAGCACCAATGCCAACATCACTTGTGTCAGTGTCCAGTATTATGTGTCCCTGGTCTAAAGGGTAGCCCAGAACTTGTGCAGTGGTTAGCAGATGCTTGAGTCTGTTAAATGACTCTTGACATTCTGTCGTCCACTGGAACCGAGCATATTTCTTGATCAGGGCATGGATGGGCTCAGCTACCGTGGCAAAATCCTTCACGAATCGTCGGTAGTATGATGCCAGGCCGATGAACTGACGGACCTCCTGGACTGATGTGGGTGTAGGCCACTCATGAACCTTCTGTACTTTGGTGGGGTCTGTGACCACCCCCTGTTCTGAAACTATGTGACCCAGATAGGCCACTTCACGGCAGAGGAGGCAGCATTTCGCCGGCTTCAACTTCAGGTTGGCTTGCTGCAGCCTTTCAAAAACTTGGTCAAGACGCTGAAGCATTTCTGACACAGTACAATTATGTCGTCCAAGTACACAAGGCATGTCTCCCACTGCAGGCCAGCCAACACACAGTCCATCAGCCGTTGGAATGTAGCTGGAGCGTTACATAATCCAAACAGCATGACATTCCATTCAAACAGTCCATTTCTGGTGCAGAAGGTGGCTGCTCGGCGGGCTCGGGTGGTCAGCTCAACTTGCCAGTATCCGGAGGCAAGGTCCAGCGTACTGAACCATTTGGCAGTGGAGAGGGTGTCCAGTGTGTCCCGGATGCAGGGCAGCGGATAAGCATCCTTAATTGTGCAGTCGTTAAGTGTTCTGTAGTCTACACAGAGGCAGTACGTTCTATCCTTTTTACGCAACATCACTATGGGTGAAGCCCAGCTGCTGTGGCTACGACTGGCCCATCCAGCTTCCAGGATCTGCTCCACCTGTTGGTCAGCATCCTGCTGCTTTTCCCATGCCATCCGACGTCGTGGCTGCTTGACAGCAACTCCTGGCTGTGTCATGATGTCATGCTGCACCAGGTTCGTGCGGCCAAGATCACTGGGTCCAGTCGAGAACACACCGCCGTAGGTGCACAGCAGATGGGCTAGCTGGAGCCGCTCCTCTCGGTCGAGCTCTGCCGCACTCTGGTTGTGGAGTTCTTGCAGGTGCTATGGAACAGTAGGGTGCTCTGACTGCCTGGCCTTGGCTGTGATGTTGGCCAGCTGCAGGGCTTCTGTAGGTTGAAGAAACCCTACAATAACTCCCCGTTTTATGGTTACAGCTGTATTTCCAGGATTGAAGATATGGAGAGGCACGCTCTTGAAAGGTTGAGCTTCCACCAGCACACGGGCGACTAGCACTTTGTGTTTTTCCACAAAGCCTTTGGTGGGGCTTAACATCCTTTCCCCTTTTAGGTGTTTAGCTCTTTTATATGGGTGTTACCTCTTATAACATACTCCAATCGAGCCTCAACCACCACAGTCCGGGCCACTCTCACCGCGTGCGTCCTTGGTCTGCTGATGGCGTGGAAATATGGCACCTCTTCCCCAAACAGTATTATGCGGCTATTTCCAAAATCAAGGCGTGCTTGGGCCTGAACGAGGAACGGATGGCCGAGGAGGGCCTCTTCACCAGCAATGTCAGCCACCAGGAAATGCACACTCACCTGTCGGTTGTTGATTTGGACGGGAATGTACGCCTGCCCAATGACAGGGACATCACCAGGCCCAAGCAGCATCTTTACGGTCGATGGCTGAAGTGAGGGTCGAGCATTTGAGTGGATAGTGTTATAATGGTGCAGGGGCAAAACACTTCTCCGCGCCCCACTGTCCAGAACAGCACAGATCTCCAGTTCCTGAATTGTCAGATGAATGCTCATTTCCTGACTATGAGCTTTCATGTGAAGCACGGTGGGCTCTGGGCTCTCATGGGAAGCTGTTGGAGGTTGGCCTCTGGTGGTTTTCCTTGGGGAAGGGCAATTCCTCTTCATGTGACCGATGCCTGAGCAGTTGTGACAACAAATTTCTTCCCACTTAATGTCATTATAGTTTTTACGGGGGGCTGTTGTGCGTTGAAATTCATGGTATGCGTTGTTGTTAGTCACGACAGCACCTGTCTCCCCACGTTCAGCTCCTTCTCTTGGGCTAGTGTGTGGGGCCGCTTCTCTAACAATTTCTGCACAATCTCTGTATCCCCTATTGCATGAGTGAAAATTTCAACACCGATGGCATCCTGCTCTTTTTCGGTCCTGTCGCTGTAAGCCACTGACACTTTGCTGTATAGGTCATCTCGTAACTCATGGAGAGCTTTGCCTGGCTTACGAACGCGCTGCCTCAGCTCAATAGCCACTGCAGCAGCATGCTCTGAAGAGGGGCCATAAGCAGTTTCAACTTCCTCCACCAGGCGGCTGTAGTCACACTGATGTAACCGTGGGTTCCTGTGGACAATTGCCCCTGCTGCACCCACCAGGCAAAACTTTAACTGGACAGCCATAGTCTTTTCAGTCCAGTTATTTGCTTTGGCACAGCTCTCGAACCGGTGTAGGAACTCCTTCCACGGTGTGGTGCCATCATACTGGCCAGGACGCAGATTGAGGACTCTTTATCTGTAATCGTAGTCATCCTCACTCTCAGATGAAGGCTGACATGTAGGATAGGGCCGGCAAACGCGTGATATACGCTGTTCACACTTTGTCTATATTCCTGGGTCATCATTTTGCTGCAATGTATGGCCAAGGTCAATGTCTTTGAGTGCATTACAGCCAGGGGTGTGCCACTGTGGGCCTGAGGGGCGTGAGGGATGACAGGAGGCAGGAGTGCTATGAATAAAACTCCCTGAGTGAGCAGAGCCAAAGGGGTTTGTACTGGGCATTGCAACAGTGGCTGCTAATGACACTGCCAGCTGCCTACAAACTTCAGCATTACGCACGTGTGAGCATGGGTCTTTGCAGCGCACGTCTATACCCCAGTCTCTTAACAAATCACCTTTGAACGGATTAGTGTCTGATAACTTCAATGGCTGAATGGGGATATAGCTTGTTTCACTTGCATTCTGTGTTAATGTATCAGTCTCTTCCTCAAGAAAGAATGGGTCATTTTGTCGCCTATTTTCGTTTCTTTTGGTCGAATATTCGGTTTTTATTCCAACTTCATCCATGGCAGTCAGTGACATGAAAGGGTTGGAATTTTCCCCAACATGTTGTGTTTACTTTCAGCCATGAGGCGCGGACTGGAGGCTGCCATCTTGGCTACCTTCTCTTCGGTGTAGAGGAAGCAGGCACTGTTATGCTAATTCCTCCAGTTTGTCTCACCGGTTATTTTCAGTATATGCTCACCACTGCTGCTCTTGTTGTGTTTTTCTCTGTCCCTTCGTGGTCGCCAGTGTTAACCTTTCCTGATTTCTTCTTTTCCAACCGTAGTCAGTGTTGGGACCATTAGTTGTGTTAAACCTGATTTTTAACCAAAAAGGCCTCAGATTAAACTGACCTCTGGAGACAAGACACATGTGGCACATGTGGACACAGACAAATAGATCTTGGCCTAGATGGAAAAACCCACAGGTCACCCCAAGGGAAAAGATCACAAAATGGCCGAATGACCACGAAGGAGTGGCCAAAGTGGTCAAAACTCTAAAAACTACAGCCTTGTAGTTCACACCTTCCAGAGCATTCTGGATCCCCATTCACTCAACGGGCCCTGAACACAGCATGAGGTCAGGGCCTATAAAACCTTCGGACACACCTTTTTCCATTGTCTCCCGTTGCAACCCCGTTGCTGCAGGGAGCGTGCAAGCACTTATGCAAAATACTTCCACCTCTGGACAAAGTGGATTTATTTCTCGGTGTTCTGAAGAACACTACTGGATCCTGGAAACACACATCGTGTTTCAACGCTGCAGAGAGAACAACAACGTTCTCTAGAAGAAAATCAGACACGGACACCGTTGTTTCTTCAAAGTTGACTCTGACTTGTCCCCGCTGCCCTAGGGACCAGCTTTTCTCTGCGCCCGTTGACGAGCGGCCGGATTGCGTTCTGTTTTTCTGTGGAAAGCTATGGACAGACACGAACGGACTGAACACACAGTAAGAAGGCTTAAGGTTTTCTGGGCAGAGGAATAGTGTGTTTTATTAATGTGTGAAGGCTAATGTTGCCATTGTTTGCCAGGCGACGAGAACGCTACCCCGCGGTCTGTGTAGGCTGGCGGAGCCGTGTTATCTCCGTGGAGAATCAGCTGTTTAGCGCACCAGAGTGGTTATAACGAACGTCCCCTCAGTCAGACGATATTCTCAGAGTCTGCCCTAATTTCACGTTGGTCCAGACCTGAGTGACTGAGAGGGCTGGTCATTATCGATAACTAAGATCTAAGTGTGACTCTTTCTTCCCCCTTTCTTCTTTCACTAACCTCACGCACACAAACACACACACACGCACACACGCACACACACGCAAACACGTGTGTGAATAGCTAAACCGCTAGCCCATAGCAAAGTAGCTGGTGTGTTCTTTTGGTCTGTAAGATGTTAGCCTGAAAGATGTTAACCGGCTTGCTTTAGCCACTACCGCCCTCTTGAGGCTAAATAGTTCTGTGCAGCTCACAGGAGTAGCCATTTTTGTAGTCTTTGGGCTAGACTACATTTCGACACCCCCTCCTCCTCACACTCTCTCACACACACTCATACAGACACAGACGTGTCTCCTCACATCACATGTTGGTTTGTTTTTGCTTAGTTTTGTTGTAGTTTAAAAAGTGTATATTGGTTTTAATTGATCGAAGGATTATTGATTGGCCATTGATGATTTTGAAGTTAAATAAATTCTGTTATATCGTAAATAGTAGTTGTCTTTGATTATTGGTGTACTTAATAATTAATGTACGAAATAAGCTGGTTAAACAGGTCGTTGCTTGAATTCACCCTTCCTTTGTTCCTTTAGAATATACCAGATAAATTAACCAAGTTAATTAAGATCGGTATTTTAAAGGGACACCACCTAAATGAGACTGTTTCACAGTTTGATTATTTGTCCCTGACTTCCAGGGTGGTGCCCCGTTTTGATTGTCGATTTGATAAAGTTATTAATAACCATATTCATAACTTTATTAATATTGATAACGCATCTTTGATAATTTGCCAATGATTGAATCTGTACACCTACGAATTCCCAACATCAGAAAACCAGGGGAGACTCGTTACCTCCAGGACCGACGTTATAACGTCGGGGTTAAAATTCCGTTTCTGGTGAGCAAATGAATAAGCTTGGCTTTTAGTCTGGAGTTTATTTCGAACACCGCACACACTGTGTACAAAACTTAAACTTATTCCTCCAACTCTGCTCCGGTCGCATTCACACGTCTGCTTCCTTCTTCTCTATTTTCCTCTGCCCCCCTTCCGACACACGCACCCACATGCACAGAGCTCTCTTAAAGGAGCCGCAGCACCATTTTACAACATATGGCTCAAGTTTTGATGACAATTATTGTAAATTGTAGGTTACACCTTAGTGTATGTGGGAGTTTGATTGCAAGAGACTGGACAAGATTCACATTTACGCTTTTACTGTTTGTACTGTTATTTGTTGACAGACCAGGTCATTGTGATACAGAAAGGAAAAGACAGCACTGCATAGCACAAAGAAAAAAAACAAAAGTAGGAATGTGAACATAGGACAATCTCCTTAGGGACAACTGTACATGTACATGCTGTAGGAATTGTGCATTCTTCCTACACCTCCTGACGTTCCTGTCTGTTGGGCTACAAATTCTCATCCACATCACAACGAATATCTTCTCTTGCGATGCAGCGTGGAAATAATCTTTTAGAGTGTCTTATCCAGCCTCTGCAGGCATCTGCTGTGATGTCATCTCACGCTGCATCCATGGCAGCCAGAAGGGTCATCTATGTGGCTGGCGATGATATACTTTCCATCTCCATGCTGAGAAAAATTCCTCAGTGGGGTTAAGGAATGGGGAGTAGGGTGAAAGGAACTCCATCAGCATGCTGTTGTGGGCCACAAACCATTGCCTGATGATGTTGGAGCGATGGAAACTGACATTGTCCCAAACTATCACGTACTTTGACAGGACCCCAGTCGGACCCCTCTCTTGTTCATGGATGTGATCCCTGTAGAGAGTGTCTAAAAAGGTGACAAGACGCTCTGTATTGTTCGGCCCAATAATGGGAATATGCGTTATAGCGAGATAGCAGCACCCATGGCAACGTGGCAACCAACTTCCGTGGACTTCCGTCCTGTCATACTACTCACTACGGTGATAATTCACACTCAGTGGAGGCTAAACGGCGTTGATAAACACGCTAAAAAGTGATTATGCGTCTTAATAACATGCCAAAATGGCATACAAATTGGCTTGTCATACATACGCCACTTAGGGTGTTTTCACATATACCTCATTTGGTCTGGACTTTTGGACTTTTCAGTGTGTGAAACCTCCCCCGGACCACGGTCTGAATCAAAAGACCAAATTTTGGTCCAGTAAAAAGAGGTGGTCTCGGTCCGGACCAAACTGAACCATGGTCTGGTTCGTTTATAGTGTGAAAGCATTTTTTGGATGGTTCGGACTTTCGGACCAGAGAATACATTAGCAGTTTATTTGTTAAGTGGTAGTAAATGTACACTGTAGATTTCTGTTTGTCTCTGAATAAATGCTCCAGAAAGAAAGTTCCCGTGTCTTGCTTCTCAACATCACAACAAAACTAAAAGAGCCGCGGCAGTAGGGGAGAGCAGCAGTCAGTTGAAAAAACTCCGACACAGAGAGAGGAGACGAGAGGACGGGGAAGCCCGTCAACAAACCAATCAATTATAAGTATCTGGAGACGCGGCTCACGTATGTGATGACAGCAGGACGTAGTTTTGTCACGTATATATATTTAGTGCGCTTGCATAACTGCAGTGTTTACCAGATCAAATGTATACAATGTAACAAAAACACGAACCTTGGTCCGGACCTTGGTTCGGACTTTCAGGTGTGAAAACGCCCTTACTGAGATCAGTCTGTCCATGGTTATGTTCCCGCCCCGTTGGCCTGGCATATCAACTGTAGCTTTGTGGCCGATGATATTTTGACCACGCCTTCTGCGTTTCGTTAGGTTGAAGCCAGCCTCATCCATGTAGATGAAGCTGTGCGGTGGTTCACTTGTTTCCAGTTCCATTATATACTATATCCAGAAGACACAAAATGAGTTTTATGAATTACATGCATTTTCATTTTGGGCAAGATACAGTTACATCAAATGTATACAGCACATATTGCATCTTCTTTTCTACAGCCATAGCAAATGTGTAAAGGTCACACTTACTGTGCTGTATATCACTATACAATGTTGTACAATTTACTGTGAGGTACAGTTGCTGCATGCTCATACATGTTTTACCTGTACATAATGGTAGCACAACTCCTTCACTCTTTCACCATTTCTTTCAAATGGAACAGTGTACAGCTGCTTCATAACCCTTTCAATGGTTGAGATGCTGACTGTTTGGATGTTTTCAAAGATGTTGTTGTCCTCTATAATGGCACTCTTAATCTCCCTTAGTCTTATGGGATTGTTTTCTACAACCATGGTGCAAATAGACTTCTCCTGTTCCTGTGTGAAAAGGGACCCTCTGCCACCCCTGTGAAGTTGTCTTGCAGTCCTATGTGGGAAAACATATAGTAATGCAACACACAAAATTGAGTAAGATAAAATGTCACAGTTTAAAGTATACTTACTGTATATTGTAATATCCAAGTGGAATACTGTCATATTGTATGAAGCATTACAGAAAGTATACAGTATTACAGTACAGTGCCTATTGTTACATTACATTATATACCTGTTCTGTCGACGAAAAGTCTGAATGATTGAGGACACAGTTGTTCTCCCAACATTTGGCTGCACCCTTCGACCAGCCTCGGCCATTGTGAGCCCATGAGTGAGAATGTGGTCTACAAGTGTGGCTCTTATCTCATCAGGAATGTGCATATGTCCTCGGCCTCTTCTGCCTCTTCCTCTGTTTTGCCTCCCAACTCCCCTGCCACGCAGCCTCACTTCTCTTCCTCTTCTTCTTCTCACTGGCTGTTGACAGCTTCCAATTCCTTGTCCTTCCATTATCAGACATTGTAACATGTGTTGTGCTCTGGCTATATACAGTGCCTTGCGAAAGTATTCGGCCCCCTTGAACTTTTCGACCTGTTGCCACATTTCAGGCTTCACACATAAAGATATAAAACTGTAATTTTTTGTGAAGAATCAACAATAAGTGGGACACAATCATGAAGTGGAACGAAATTTATTGGATATTTCAAACTTTTTTAACAGATAAAAAACTGAAAAATTGGGCGTGCAAAATTATTCAGCCCCTTTACTTTCAGTGCAGCAAACTCTCTCCAGAAGTTCAGTGAGGATCTCTGAATGATCCAATGTTGACCTAAATGACTAATGATGAAAAATAGAATCCACCTGTGTGTAATCAAGTCTCCGTATAAATGCACCTGCTCTGTGATAGTCTCAGAGGTCCGTTTAAAGAGCAGAGAGCATCATGAAGAACAAGGAACACACCAGGCAGGTCCCAGATACTGTTGTGGAGAAGTTTAAAGCCGGATTTGGATACTGAAGTATCTGATGATTTACAACTTTGACTTAAGTTTAATTACGCCTGCATATTTTAATTCAAATGTATTCCATACAATAATGTGTTACTGAAGTCATGGTGGGAAGGAGAGGCCCTATACAGGAAAGAGTTCGAGGAGGATACAGATGTGGAGTCTAAGAGAATAACAGGAAAAGGGCCCTAAAACAAAAGAGACTCTGTTTCTTCTAGTCCATGTATAGGACACTCGTGGTTGACCTTTATCTCAACTCATATATACACCCTCCCACTAAATGCACAGTATATATACCATGTGTTAACTGCGGAACTTCAGAGCGACATATTGGAAGAATTGGGTTGGTCGTTCTCCAAACTCTCTGCAGGAGTTTGTTAAAAGGATGCTGATCTTGAATTGTAATAAATCCTTTTATAATCAAGAACAGTGTCGGCGGATTCCTCTTCATACAGCATCACAGCATTACTATTAAAAGTCACCACAATACAAAAAGATTTCCCAAGCTTTAAACATCCCAAGGAGCACTGTGCAAGCGATAATATTGAAATGGAAGGAGTATCAGACCACTGCAAATCTGCGAAGACCCGGCCGTCCCTCTAAACTTTCAACTCATAAAAGGAGAAGACTGATCAGAGATGCAGCCAAGAGGCCCATGATCACTCTGGATGAACTGCAGAGATCTACAGCTGAGGTGGGAGACTCTGTCCATAGGACAACAATCAGTCGTATACTGCACAAATCTGGCCTTTATGGAAGAGTGGCAAGAAGAAAGCCATTTCTTAAAGATATCCATAAAAAGTGTCGTTTAAAGTTTGCCACAAGCCACCTGGGAGACACACCAAACATGTGGAAGAAGGTGCTCTGGTCAGATGAAACCAAAATCGAACTTTTTGGCAACAATGCAAAACGTTATGTTTGGCGTAAAAGCAACACAGCTCATCACCCTGAACACACCATCCCCACTGTCAAACATGGTGGTGGCAGCATCATGGTTTGGGCCTGCTTTTCTTCAGCAGGGACAGGGAAGATGGTTACAATTGATGGGAAGATGGATGGAGCCAAATACAGGACCATTCTGGAAGAAAACCTGATGGAGTCTGCAAAAGACCTGAGACTGGGACGGAGATTTGTCTTCCAACAAGACAATGATCCAAAACATAAAGCAAAATCTACAATGGAATGGTTCACAAATAAACATATCCAGGTGTTAGAATGGCCAAGTCAAAGTCCAGACCTGAATCCAATCGAGAATCTGTGGAAAGAACTGAAACTGCTGTTCACAAACGCTCTCCATCCAACCTCACTGAGCTCCAGCTGTTTTGCAAGGAGGAATGGGCAAAAATATCAGTCTCTCGATGTGCAAAACTGATAGAGACATACCCCAAGCGACTTACAGCTGTAATCGCAGCAAAAGGTGGCGCTACAAAGTATTAACTTAAGGGGGCTGAATAATTTTGCACGCCCAATTTTTCAGTTTTTTATCTGTTAAAACAGTTTGAAATATCCAATAAATTTCGTTCCACTTTATGATTGTGTCCCACTTGTTGTTGATTGTTCACAAAAAATTACAGTTTTATATCTTTATGTTTGAAGCCTGAAATGTGGCAAAAGGTCGAAAAGTTCAAGGGGGCCGAATACTTTCGCAAGGCACTGTATATACATGGTTCATGAGATGCACCTTCATTAGAGAAAGGCAAGATTCACCTGGGAGCAATTTACCAATTCAGGACAGATTTAGAAATAAAGTCTAATGGAAATGTATAGAAATATGCTTGACCTATTATGACAACTTGTTCAACCATTTTGCATGTAACAACTTATGCTATGAACTAATGCCTAAATGTTGTGGGGGGTGAGACTATTCAACAGAGACCCTTTATATTACATTTTGATCAACATGACATAAGCAATTGATAATGTAGGAAACAGCAGATAATTAAACATAATCATTTCCTTGGCTGTACCAAAGCATTTGCAACTTGTTCAAAGAAATGAGAAACTGCTTTTTTGATGTGCAAAAGTGACACAATGATGTGAAGAAAACAGGTAGTTTTGAGAATTTCAATTCTGATCTGAGAAATTCATTAGAATTAATGAATGTATCATTGAGGTGAATACTTATCATATACACATTTAAGGAGGTTACTTCCCAACAAAAGACGCAAAAGAGGAGGGAAGAGTAACTTATGCCTAGGCTACATGTGTGCTGACTCAGATATAATTAGAAAAGTCGATCCAAAGGAGAATAAATAGATGAAAGCAATACAGAATGCCTATTCCATTATGTTTTTATATTTTTAATTGTCCCCTATGTTTCCCTTTACATAAAGATATTTCCAGCATAAATTGATTCAGAAAAAGGTAGAAATAGGTGCATAATAATTCACCAGAATGCAGGAAATAAATTGTTTAATGTTCAACATTTTGTGGGGGTGGACCCCCAGACCCCCCGCATCATAAGTCACTACACAAATCTAAAGAAAAAAAAACCTGGCCTATGGGTTGCCAGGCCAGTTATGATCTAACTAACATCTACAAACTGGCCAGCTAAAATGAACATACACTGGCTATAAACAAGCTGGGCAAGCCGATCGCTGTTTTGCGTTGCATCAGTAAATTTTAATGGGTCCGGGCTAAGCCCCGAACCTCCTCAAGTCCTGGAAACGCCCCTGCATTGGTCAGAGTGAGTGTGATGACTTGAGTGTTTCCCTATTGGCCATTGCCCTTTCAAAATGAATCGGCGCAAATGCCCATCAGTCAGCTGATTCACTTCCTCAATACGTGGTTGTTTTTTTGCACAGGCTTAGCAGCACTAACAGAGCACATGCAAATGAACATCACCCAATCAATTTGTCTTAAAATTAGCTTAACCATGTGTCATGTGATATGCTACTTCAATACACAACAAAAATATCCCTGGGGCCAGTACAGATGAACAAATAATATTCAGGAATTCCCGGTATAGACACAACTGACTATCCCTGTAATAATAATAATAATTTGGCCACAATTAAGCACATTGACCATAATCACCCAGCCATCATTTTGACCTAGTCTTATTAGCTATTTGTACTGAGCCTACTCAGTAAACAGTACAACAAAGAAAAGGACCCCTGCATTCGCAGGCCTTGTTGTACTGGCTTACAATTACATGGATTATATACAAATATATAATAGTGTATTATATTTGGTAGTTGATGGCCGGTCTGGCCGCACATGCATTTTACTGCATGTGAGTGCTTTGTACGTTTGAAACTGACGCTGAGGGCCGTGACAAAGCCTCAGTATTTGATGAGTTGGGGAACGGTCTGTGAGAGCTGTATGAAGGCTATCCCAGCCCAGTGGTCTCATTTATAAACGTGGCGTACACACAAAACGGGGCTGAAAATGTGCGTACGCAACTTCCCACGCAAAGGTTGTGATTATAAAAAACTAACTTGACGGGAGAATGTGCAGTCCTCCACGCAAACTCTGACCCATGCGTACGCACATTTTGGAGACAAAATAGGAATTTGCGACGCAGATGGTGAAGTGGTGAACTGAAGTAAGACTGCAGAAAGTAAATGTGGGAATAACGATTACACGCAATATTTTCAAGTAATGATGCCTCACGCACATTTTTACTACGCTAACGGAAGAATTGGGAGAGAAAGAGACTTCAGGGACCACGACTGGCTAATATGCCGATTTAGATTCCCTAAAGCTGAGCTCTTGGATATATGTACTGAATTGGGTCCAGAAGATAGGCCAACGCGCCGGAACCGTGCCATGCCGGTCCATCCCGGTCCAAATACAGGTCCTCACCACTCTGGGGCAAACCGGCTGTTTCCAGAGGGAAATGTCAGACAGCTAAGTCTTTTTTTTAATGAATTATATAATTATATATAATCTTCAACTTTATCACTAAGGCTTGTTTGGATATAATATATAGTTCTGTTAAATCTTATTGTATACGTCTGGTATATCGAAGCTGTCCCCGAGTGCCGTAACGCCTGCCGTTTTGGACATATTATTAATACATGTAGTGATAGATCAGGTTTCCCTACACTGTGCAAGAACAGGCCGAAATTATAATTCAATTTGCAGCAATTCCTGAACGCCTGAGAAGTTTTTGCTTTTTCTCCGCCAGTCATCATGATTTGGTGTAACAACTGCCAGGGTCATTCATATACTGATCAGCTTTGCATTGACTATTCATGATTAAAAATGGGCGTGTACAGGGCGGGATAAGAGGCTGATCCACATACGCACACTTGTAGGTAATCTCTGATTTATAAAGGGAACATTGCTTACAGGTGTGCGTAAACATGGTTTTAAAAATCAGACCTTTTTTTGGCGTACGCCATTTTGGGCTTTTGGGTGTACGTACACTTTTAGTAAGGATCGTACGCACAGTTTTATAAATGAGACCCCAGTTCTTTTCAATATTGAGAACAGCCCCTTTAAAAAAAATCTGCAAATGTTTCATGAGGAAGGAAAGGCATTAAACACGTTTGTTGGACCTCAAGGATACACACAATGTGTTCGGTGAGTAAGTCTGAATGTAAAGATAACCTTATTTTGTTTACAGAAAAGACTCCACGGGGCACCTTTAAGGAGGTTAAGTTAATTCAAGTGTTAATTCTCAGTGTTTGGGAGAAGCATGCAGTTTTTGCCGTGTTTGTGGTTGTGCACTAGAAAAAATAGCACTGCATCCTATTTTTCTTTATGCCTCATTTGTGTTTTGTACTTGGTGAGCAGTGCTAAACTCATCAATCTGAACATCGCTGATCTACAAACTGGGCATTTTATTGGAAGCATGCATCATTACTAAATCTCATTTTAGCAGCCCATCAGTAGTAAATAATCACTGCAAATGTTTTTCAAATTACATTTATCATAATTTCAGTGTCTATGTCTACTGATTTCTTGAAAATGTAAAAGAGATTAATCAATACATTTATTTGCAATACCAGGGTTTCATTAATGCACACTAGCACAGATTGGTCTTCATATTCAGCTCCATATGTTAGCCATTCAGTTTCTCAAGTTCCCTCAACGTGTATTTACAACACTAATAAAGTCATCTGAGCGGTCTGCAGGGTCTGCAGAGAGGACAGAGTCCTTTCTGTTCAAAGTTAGACGTCCATGAGACACAGAAAAGTGGATAACCACAAAAACTATTTTCATTCTTTCTTTATATTTTTTTCTCTCTTTTATGAAGCAGCATGGGGAACTTCCGGTCCTTATCACTAAGCAAAGTTATACAGTCCAAAACAAAAGATGCTTTCTAAACTCAACCAGTTTATTTCAAAGTTCAAAATTAATCTGCAGAGTTTATGGGTTTATCTTGGCTGGACACTACTTCAGCTACAGCGTCTCGTTTTAATCCTGCTTTTTCCTAAAAAGATGTTTGACTTTAAAAACTGTGCACAGCTACACTGCGTGTGGTTTCTAGGTGGATAAAAGGATCAAGAGCCAAATCTTTCTTCGGCAATTTATTTCACTGATGATACATATTTAGGGCCTCTTAGGAGGCACACACTGTTATTCATTTGGTTCTTTTTAATTATTCACTTTCATTTTGTCTTGCAAGTAAAACAGATCTTGCATTAATGAGCTACTAAGTTTACAACACTCTGCCTGGATGGTTTGAGGTAAAGATGCCTATATTTAACATCTTGCATTTGAAATGAAATACCAAAGCAGGGAAAAACATGAAATAAAACTGTAAAACTAACCTGAACATACAGCAGAATCCTGTATTTTAGAATTGCAAGACATCTTACCAAAAAGACAAAAAATAATGTTGCTACTGGTTTAACTTCTGTTTTCATTGTGTTACATAAAACTTCAACTGTCACATCTAATGCCACTGTGAGCAGTGATATGTGGACCTGGCATCTGACCTTCTCCTCCTGTGGCCGTTTTAGATAATTGCTTTCTGGAATTGCCCCCCCGAAATCAGAGGCTATGTTGTAGGCTAGTAAACAGGATTTTGTATGCATCCAAGTGACCAAGCTTCCAGCCAGTGCTGTTCCCTCCAGAATCATTTGTAGACCTATTTTTAATCTTGCTGCAGTGCAATCCATTTGTTCATTTCTTAGACTTTTACCAAACAGAAAAATCAATATTGTAACAAATATAAATTTGCAGCAGCTACTTAAAGCTATTTTACAGTCAAATTAATTCACATGATAATGTACAGAATGCAAAATGAGATTTGAATGCATTAATACATACAATTAAACCAGGGTTGACCTAAATAGTAGAGTGTTGCAATGCTAGCTTGCCAGAAGACCAAAGTTCTCTGCCTTCTTCTTCTCTGGTCCCTCTGTGTCTCTCCTTGCTGACCTCAGGAATGTGCTTTGGTTAAGAATGTGTGCAGTGTTATTTACACCATCTGAGGCTATTCCTGTTATGTATAAATCAGGCAGCCTGGCTCCAAGAAAAAGATCTCTCTCTCCCTCTCTCTCTCTCTCTCTCTCTCTCTCTCTCTCTCTCTCTCCCTGTCTCTCTCTATCTCTGTGTCTCTCTCTCTCTCTTTCTCGCTCTCTCTCGCTCTCGCTTTCGCTCTCTCTCTCTCTCTCTCTCTCTCTCTCTCTCTCTTTCGCTCTCTCTCTCTCTCTCTCTCTCTCTCTCTGTCTCTGGGCTGCTTTGGACTGTTGACCTATTCAGACTTTAATGCATTCCTCATCGTTGCCCTGGCATCCACATATCACCTGCCAGATAACAGGACAAATGAAATCCTGTTCTGTTGTTTTGGAATAACAATAAGTCTGATTCAGTAGTGGTGCTGCTACTATGCAAAGCAGAAGGTAATAGTATCTAATTGCTGCTAGGTAACTGATTGTATTGCAGAGCATAAACTGAAGGAATTCAGTTATGGAAGGACAACTGTTTCTTTCTTATGCAAGCATTACGTTGTACTCTTTGAACAGTATGCCAGTTTCCACAGGTGTTGCGTTAAATAGAAGGCACTTTATCTAATGCAGCATACTGTATCTTATAAGAAAAGTGTTGTCAGTGATCCTTAGAATATCCTCAAGTTGCACGGTACACTATCTGCAGCGTGCCTGGCTGTGCCCTGCAGCTGCAGCATCATCTACTTGCAAAGACAAAAACCCGGCAAAAACAGGATACATTGATTCATAAGTCAGGTCCATTTAGCTTTAACAAGATTCAGACCTTGTGACCTGAAAAATCCTCAGATATCAAGAAACGTTATACACAACTATGATAATTAGGGATTAGCCAACACTGACATTATTAATTTGATATAATTGACAGTATTTCCAATCAAGTTTACTTGACAGGGACGATATAGATTAATGTCACAAGAAGGAATGCAACACATGTTTATGTAATGTTGCTGAAGCTAACTAGCAGTCCCTGTCCCTAGTTAGGCTTTTACATCCAGGTTGACACTGAGAGGTTGAAAATCTTAGACACTATCTTATGAGAAAGACCATGCAGTATGCACGAAATCTCCAGATCAGCCACTAAATGAATATTGTAGTGAGACTATTGTAGTAAGACTGTTTTCTAAATTGATGTGTCCATGGTCAAGAGTGACTGTAAGGTTTAGCCCCATGGTGGAAGGAGGAGACATGGACTCAGGAGTTTTTCACCTGGTGCTTCAATTTATTTCTTCCTCATTCACGTGGAAAGTGCAGTAGTGCAAGGGTGAATTATTACAAAAATATATCAAAAATAAAAAAACAAACAAACAACAAGGAAACTAAGTACAAACTACTCAAATCATCATACCATACCAAACCAAACGAAACGAATACCGGTACCGGTACCGGCACCGGTACCGGTACCGGCACCGGCACCGGCACCGGCACCGGCACCCGCACCCGCACCCGCACCCTTCCAGGCCAAAACTGTTCTGCCAGAGGAGCCCCTGCCTCCTTCCTGTATACCAGAAGCCCCTCCTACAAGACAAACCAAAGTGAATTGGAAATCAATCAAACCCCATCATGTTACCTCAACATTCCAAAACATTTCTGGCTACATGAATTCACAATATACCAACTATAAAACCAGAAATGAAATGTTACATGTTAAATAAGCTTCTCAAAACAGAAAACTTTAGACACTCCAATACCCCCTCTGTACTGGCTTACACTTGGACCGTTCCAGGTCTTCCCCCCTATAAATTACTCCAGACTCTGTCACTTCCTGTTTGACGCTTCGACCTAGATCTCTGCTTGAAGATAAGAACAGGTGAATGAAACATACAAACATTTGGATGACCTTAGATAAATCCAATAACCTAAAATTAATGACTTGAAAGTAATTGTGTATGTGTCATATTTATCAAATCACGATTTCTACTCTTTCGACTAGTACTTAAATACACTGAAAGGAAATGACATGAAATGACAAGCCATGTGTCCATTGATGCTAGCCCACATGCTAATGGTAATGCTATCGCTAACAGTCCTATGCTAACGCTCATGCTAGGGTTAGCTTAGCATGCTAGGATCAATGGCTTAAATGAAGGCATGGGGTAGCCCCATGACAGTGACCCTTAAACCTAACTTAAAAATATTCTGGTCCAAGAGACGGTTAAGTATATTCTGATTCCTTTGCCTTTGGTGCTAAAATAGGTGACCATGAGTCTCAAAATCCAAGATAAAATGCCCTACCTAAACAGCTCTTTAAATGGTACTCAAAGGCACTTTACATGTTAATAAAAACAATAACAGCAATAGTAAAAATAAAGAGCACACTCTCTAGGAAGCAGTAACTTGAGCACCTAGTTGATTAGTAGGAAGAGTACACTTTTACTAAAGAGTCTCAAAGGAAATTACCTTGATTCAAGATATTGATCAGTTGAAGTGACTTATGGAAAGAATACAAATAACTAGAGGAGAAAAAAAAGAAGGCACATTTTATCACATTGGTTTCTTCTGTGAAAGAGAAGGTAACAACGGGGAGAATAAGGGCACATCTTGAGAGGACTGTGAGCTGGAACGGTTACTAAGTTTTAATCACTTAAATCACAGTCGTCACTGGGGCTGACTTCAGTCTTTTATGTGAATCATGAAGCTTGCAGTATAAGAAAGCAGTAGCCCTTCCGTGTGCAGGTAAGCAATTTCTTTGCCTGTTTTCCCAGACCAGATGTTACTAATGATGTTTAAATGTGGCTTGCAGAATCACAGCTCCAGCTCATTATACCAGATGCCTGGGGTAAAACTCAGATCCAAGATGGAGCTCACTGTCCTTGTCACCTTCACTGTGATCAAGGCAATTTGTCAACTTGATAAAATCTCTCATAGTTCAAGATCTTTTCAGTGAACTTTTAAATAAAGAACATAGGGCTACAGTATTTCAGGATTTAGTTAAACAGCTGCCGGCTCAACAGGTGAATGCAACATGCTTCTGGCACTTATGTAAAATACTGCACATTTTACTGTTTTCATGCAATGTATCTACCTCAACTCAAGCATTGGAAGTGCTAGCCCATATTTAACGTAACAGCTGGTGCTTGTTGTCATACACGTGTAGTGAACAATTAATGGTTTAGAATATTGCATTTAAGCATAAATTGTTTCAGACATTTATGTTCCACGTCAGGGTACATTTAATAACTTTAGTGATCACATACCTTTCTGTAGAAACTGTTAAAATGTATTTTTTTCAAAAGGCTAATAGCCTAGACATATTATTATGCTAATATAAAGTGGCGTATTAAGCAACTGTAGCTATAAGGTCAGAGGAAGTCAGGGGATTCCCAGCAGTGTATGAGACTTTCTAGGATATGTTGAGAAACACACCAGCAGCTATTGTGCAAGGCTTATTTACTTTTTGGCCAGAGCAAAAGAACTACAGGGCCTTGTTTGGTAAAGGTTTAATGAAATAGAATGTGATATCGAGGTCAGCATGACATGTTAGAAAGTGTTATGATAAGTTAGACATGACATGGCAGTCCTTTGCCTCTTTTGTATAACAGAGCATCAGGGTTGCTGGTCTGTGGTTTTCCCAAGGAATTGGGCTACTTTTAGTGCTTTTTAAGTGTTGCTGCGGGTTGAATTTTTTGTCCGCTGGTTGGGTAGACCAGAGGCCCATACTCCGAAGCAAGATTTGGCATTAACAAGGTAACTTCAGGGTTTTGTGTATCACAACGGTGGATCACTTGTGACTGGGTTAAATTGCCGTGGTAACTTATGCTGAACACCTAACCTGGTCGGGAGCATTATGGTTATGTTGAAGATTAGAGATCAACTAGTGTAAAAGCCCCGCCTACTGACTAATCAATACTCGATTGATAATGGCGTCACCTCTTAGAAGATCAGGTGATTGGTGCGTGGAGAGAGAGAGAGAGAGAGAATTTATAATTTACCTCTCAACATCAGCCACCACACCTGCAAAACTAATGACCTCAGCTATACATTATATTTAGTGCTTATTTCAGTATCTTAACACACTAAACATAGATGGCAAACATTACACCTGCTAAACATCAGGATGTTCGCATTGTCATCTTAAGCATATTAGAATGCTGATGGCATTTATCTCAAAGCTCTGCGTCACCCATGTACAGCCTCACAGAGCAGCAAGCATGTCTGTAGACTCTTAGTCTCATTTCTGAGTAGGACCTCTCATCTCTTAGTTTGAAAGTTAATTCTTGATGATCGAAACAGCAGTCAACAAAATAATCTCTTGGATGGATCTTGCGTTGAGATTATGCTGTCAACAGTTTCAAAGGTCTAGAATGAACTGTAAACAACTCAACTAAAGGCAACCTAGATTTGTGCATGCCTGATCAGTGGCTCCTTCTATCAACACTGCAGGCTCTGGTGTAGCACTATAGTGGTGAAGGGATGTGTGCTTATATTTCTGGCAATCAGCACAGGCTTGTTTATTGGTTAAGCAGACATGCTGCTCTGATTCTCAAATCAAGCCAGTGGTTGAGTAAGGTCAAATAGTTAGTGAATGGTAAAAAAAAGTAAAGTTGGAGGAACGTTTCTAAGTTTGACTAAGCCTTATGAAATCCAAATAAGGGGATATCACATTCACCACAGTAAAACTCTGACCTTATCCTATAGTATAAATAAAGCGTATCGCAGGTGATTAGGCTTCCATCTCCAGAGATGAGGAGCACGTGGAAGGAATAATAACACCTCAAACAAAACAAAATTCTTCATCTGTGAAATATCTTTATTTATGCAATAATGATAGATTGACTGAGTCCAATAAACACAATAACATTTTCATCATCACAGGAGATCTGTACAAAATAATACACTTTGTAGCAGTGAAATCAGGTGCTTGGTCTTCAAAAGGCCAGTGTCAAAAACTCAAAAGACCAAAATAAGACCACAAAAATAAATAAAATCTACTTCTTTTTTCAAAAGAAGCTGTAACACAATCAATCAATCAAACATTTATTTATAGAGCACTTTAAAATCCAAAGAGGACACAAAGTGCTATACAGTAAAACAGTAAATGAATACATAAAAGCCCTAAATACAAAACTCATACAACCCATATAATACAAATAAAAACACTAACAAAACCATACAATGAACCAATACGACCAATATAACCAAACATGAATTGTCAATTTCAGTTTTCACTAACAATGTTAGTTAACTTACAAAATCTTACTCTATAAGTCAGAATAATTGTTAATAAATGGCAAATTAGGTCAATACCTAATAGTTAAGTCCTGATTTGGTGAATAATAATCATTTGACAACATTAGTGAGAGGTCATCATATTTCATTGAAAACAATAATTGTGACGAACTCTTAAAGCTCTCAATAAATATACAGTATATATATTTTTACATTGTATATCCTGTTCTCTTCTTTTTTTCTGTGATATCAGGATTAATTGACTTTATTATTCAATGAAAAAAAAAGAAGAGAAAAACTGGAATTTGTATGATTTGTCAGTTTCCATTGTAAATGAGTACACCTCTATGGTAACAGTAAGAGGTAACAAAGCCCTGCCTCACTTCAGTATTACTTACCATTAAAAACTCTTTTTAAGAAATGTAAGAACTTTTTCTTACATTTCTTTGCAATTGCCTTAACATGTGGTGGTTGAATTTATGTCCAGGAGTTCTTATTCACCTCTTATTTAGAAATAACGACTTGATTATTAGTTAAATGTACCACAAACATGACAATTGATAGCCATTAATGAACAATATCAAAGAATTAACATGCACAGAACAATCAACATTTAACCATTAGATCGTTATTTGCCATTTACTAACATTGTTGTAAAAAATGCTGCCTAGCATAAATACTCCTCCAGTGTATCATCATGGAAGGAAAATATCACTATGTGTAATACAGACTTATAAACTCACTTTGATTATCGTGTACACATGGATGGGAATGATCATTTCATTGCTTGGATAACAATGTTTCAATATTACCATTTTAAATTCAAAATGAAATAGAGTTAAGTATTTCAGTATTGTTTCTACAACATTATACAATTACCAATAATACTAATCGGTGCACTGCAATTACAGGGGCGGTACTACAAGGAGTCATACATACTTAATAGTAATGAAATAGCTAATTACTTAAGCACCTATGGTGTACAGGCGGTGAAAGAAAAACAAGACAGCTCCATTCTGACTGGTACGTTCTACTCAGCTTTGCAGGTTTTCAGTTAAACCAAGAGCCCCTTAGAACTCTTAAGCCCTTTTTCTTTCATAGCAGGTATAAAAACCTCGTCTAAGTAATCCGCTCACACACTGCTTCAATCCAAACCTATAAAATACGTGCTCAGTTGTGAAAAGCCGGCAGTATTGAGCTGCAGTGAGAACATGCTGTATGCCAACACTGGCCTCCCTGTGTCCTCTGATTCCTCTGCAGAGGCATATATTGTCATAGCTGTCTCCATGTTCACAATAAATACAAATCTACAACAAATAAACCTAAACACTCACTCACACACGTACATACATACATATATACAGTATCTAAAACATGTCAAAGCAAAATACCAATTAAATAAAATGCACTTTGTCATGTTGTAACAGTAAAACTCAATAATTTGGTCAAACAAATCAGATAAGTTTGTATGTCTACACAACATCAAATACAATTTAAGGCAAAAATTAACCTTTCAACAAGTCCAACAACAAAAGGTTCAAAAACATACATTGAAAATATTTCTATTTACAATATTTCCTCATAGAAAAATATGTTTGACTTAGAGAGTTTTGAAACATGGCCACAGTAAGACTCAATTCAACCCAGAGTGCACAAGACAGCATCGGATTTCAACACAAATCTATTGGTTCCAGTGCAGCTGTAGTAAATGGATGCAAGGGCATCCCGGTGGAATTTCAACTGTCATGGGGTGTATAGTACAATATTCTGCAAACTACTGCAACTGCTATCAAGAAACTAAACTAATGCTGCCAATTATGATAATTACATTTTAATTTTAAGCACGTAGAAGTTCTGATCACTTTTTACATCTGTCTATCAATCTGTAAACATTTTTTGGTCAAACCAACACTTTCCTACAAACTTTCTGTTTAAAACGTATATTAGTTACAGTAACCAACAGGCAGCAACAGTGCACAATGTGCAGGAAAAACTAGAACTACAAATACAATAAAGTACAAATACAACTCTTTGTTTCTGAAGTGAGTACTGCAGCTAAATTGAGAACCACTGCGGTGTACTTCGATAGTGCAAATGCGACCTCAGGGGCCCAAGCCGTGCACGAGCTAACCCGGTCTGAGGCGGCTTTCGGAAGGCCTGTTCTGCCAGACTGGTTGAGGGGACGGAAGCGGGTAGTAAGCCAGCCACAACGCGAGGGAGACATCTATCAGTGGAAGTGAAATGCAGGCAGAGGTCAGCTCATTGGGGCTTCAGATCGCAGAGCTCGTGTACAGATTGAACCTAAATGTCACAGTGCTTCTGTGTCCAAAGGCCCACACAGAAATGATGAGTGTCGACTATTTACATGGGTGGATGGTTAGTGCAGGAGTCAGTCAACATGGCCACCTGTCAGCACAGCAGTCTGCTAATCTGTTGCCAAATTCTCAACAGGTTCCCTCTGTCGTCCCATTTGTCATCCTCTGAAGTGTTTGTGTGCGCATGAATATGCGTGTATATTGATTATCTCAAGTACATTCTTTTCATTTTACAATTGGACACAATTTTAGCTCGACACAGACATTTGCAAAAATCAATGCCATCCCTCGGCAACGGTTTAAAGTTTCAGGCACAAAGACTAAGTGATGACGCCAAGCGGGTCAAAAAAAAGAAGAGCCGAACAGTTGGCAAAGTGAGGAGGGCCAAGCAGGAGGTAAAGTTGAGCTGCAAGGGATACCAGCAGAGGATCCAATGTACATGTACAGTAGGTAGAGGTGACACTGTCAAATGAGAGAGGAAATATTAGTGAAGCCTCTCACATTCCAGGAAAAATTAACACAGTGATTAGCGCTTGCGTGTTCTGGATTAGCATATTTGTTCCTACAGGCTCTCATGGTGACACAGCTCTAGTTTCCGTAATTGCAATGGATACAATGCAGACAATATTTCTGAATCAAGAAATGAGTGGATTTCAAGCATGGGAGAACATTGTAGTTGTAGCTCATCAGTACTTGCATAATCATGGGCAAATTTACATTCAATCCTCCTAGGGAGCTGCTGCTAATAATAGCAACTCAGGTTGCTACATGAATATTAAGTATAAAGAAAAATTGCTCATTGTTTTTTCACTTTCCTGCTTTGCATCTTTCATTGTTCCTTTCTGATCTTTTTTCCTTTCTTTCTGCTCTGAGGCTTTGCACTTTTTTATAAAAAATAATAATGCCTCTTTGACTAAAAGTGTAACATCAATAATGCAGCAGGTACATCAAAGAACATTATCTAATCAAGGTGGACATTTATTGACTTTGCTGGAACTTAACAGAGGCGAGCAAAGTCAATCTGTGTTTGCTTCAACGCTTTGCGGAGCCTCAAGCTCTTAAAGGCTGAACAGACAACGCAGGGAAATAAAAAGGTACAGGGATTGTTATTCTTACGCAGGAAACCAAACACGACTTCCCAGGTGTTGCAGCAATTTGAAGAGGTGGATTGCCACTTTGATGCTCTTAACTAACGTCTGATCATAGGCTGTCAGAGAAAGCCTGTGCATCATTAAAACTGAAGGGGAAGATGTTTGCTTTGCACGACAGGCCTTTTTTTCCATTGTGCAAAAAGCGACAGGGACACAGTCAACCTTCACCACCTTATTTGATGTTTGCACATTTCATTCTGTCTGTTTTTGTCATCCACTTTAAAATCAGGAGAATTGATTGGGTTTTCACAAAATTTGAGGGACTGCTGCATGCCATTGCTCTGCTCTGGCATTTTCTAAATTGAAGGGACACTCCACCCATTTTACACATGGAGTACTACTCAGTCTGTGAAAGGCTGTCGCATAATGTATTTTGAGGATCTGGGGGCGGCTTTCTAAAGTCTGAAATAACCCTGATGATCTCATCAGATTTATCTGGGCTTGTGCTTTTATAACAGAAAGTGTGTGTTACAATAATGTGGGAATGTAGGAGGCAGTGTGGGTCAAGTTACATTATTTGAATTATAGACTCTGGTGTTTTTGCTGCTTGACCTATACTTGGGTTAAAAAGTCAGGATATCTCAACCACTGCTGTTTCAATTTTTTGCTGTCTTTAATTATGTCTCTTATTTTCCCCCAACTTCGGAGTCCCTCAACTTTATGGAAGTGCTGTAAACAACTTGGTCTGTAAACTGATGTTTACAACAAATATATTGGGCAATTTCTTTTCTGTTCATCTTTGTTTTTCAGACTGAAGCTTGTATATGATTGTCTGACTACCTCTGTTCACTGCTTAGGAGTACAAAGGTATTGTTACTGATAAGATTGGGGGTTAAAACTACAAACATAATAGTTTAAAGTTGTAAAAACCTGGACATATTCTTTAAATCTCCCCATATTTAAACATATGATCTCACATTGGCCCTGGACACTATGACCGCTTTGTTCTCCTCTTCTATCCTCCTGCAATCCTTCCATCTCTTTTTGGATGTCAGGGAGTGGTGTCTCCACGAAGTATGGAGGGCCGTCCCCATGGGCCTTGTCCGCCTCCTCCCCCGTGGTCCTTATCTGACTCTGGCTGGCTCTGGGCTCGCTCAGGCTTTGGGTTGGGTGTGCACGGCGGGTCGGGCTGTTGCACCGACATGGTCCTGCGCAGGTGGGTGCGCTTACATAAGAAGTCAGGCTTCGCTGAGAGACCAAATGAGCCCTTCCTTAGGACCATACGAACTGAAGGGGATTTCTTGGGTCTGGCTCTGTGCCCAAACTGAAGGGTGGAGAGGTGCGCTGCATAGCCCTCGCTCAGGAACTACACATACCACACAAAGAAAGGGTTAGAAAATCAGAAAGAGAGTTGTGAAAAGATTTAAGTAAATGAGAAAAACCTAGAGGAGAACCAAAACCTTCCAAGTAAAATAGGTAGGAAGAAACACCATGAAATGCTCCTGAAGACAGAGATAAAATAAATTGAACTACCTGGCACTGATTTTGGTACTTCTTCGAAGGTCTGCCAACAATATAGATCTGTGGGGGGCAGAGGCCGAGCATGTTGTAAACAGAGATGTCCTTCATGGAGCCATAAGCAGAGTTGATCTTAATGTGACACTGGTGAGAGAGGCAATAATCAGTCAGAGATGTGTGTGGCATTTCGATGCAGCACAACCCAAGGCTACAACACTGAGCTCGCAAAAGAGTAATGCGGAGGACATACATTGAGATAGCTGTAGAGCAAAGAACAAAATGTTTCACATGCTTTGTCAGAAAGATTAACTGCCCAGACCACGTCTCACATTTCTCCTTTCAGCCATTTACATCTTCTGAGTTCCTCAGAACTTTACAATCTATAGACCCTAAGTCATCTACTGGTGAGGATCACTTAGACTCTTTTTTTTTTAATAAAAAATAGCTGCTCCAATTATTAGTGAGCCATTTACTTACATTATGTATCTTTCCATCTCTTTGGGCTTATTTCTGCTAGTCTGGGAATCTGCATGTGTCATTCCTCTGTACAAGGAGGGTGATAGGAACAATCTGGATAACTATTGTCTGATCTCTACACTTCCATGCCTGGCTAAAGTACTTGAGACCTTAGTCAACTCTCAAAGTGTTTCCTGTCAAGGCACTCTATTCTTAGTCCTCACCAATCCGGTTTCAGACCCAACCATACTACCATCACTGCTATCACTCTAGTTACCAATAACATAGTTTCGGCCTTGGACATAAGGAAGCACTGTGCGCCCCTCTTTGTCGACCTCTCAAAGGCTTTTGACACGGTCAATCACAATCTAATTTAAAAAAGTTGTCTGATATATATTGTGCGTGGTTTCATAATTACCTATCTTCCAGGCGTCAATGCGTGAAATCACCACTTGGCAATTCGGATTTCTTATCCATAACAAAAGGTGTCTCACAAGGCTCTGTATTGGGTCCTGTACTCTTTACCATCTATATTAATGAGCTAGTCTCTATTTTAGCTGATTGCCTCGCCCATATGTACGCAGATGATACTATTCTTTGCTGTACTGCAGATACCCCACAGGCTGCTACTTACAACTTGCAGCTTTCATTTAACTTATTACAGGACACTCTCTCTGACCTTAAACTAGTCCTTAACTCGCGAAAAAACAAATTTGTTATTTTCAAGAGCTAGAAATGTTGATTTTACGAAACTTCATATTTTAACTGTTTATGGATCTCCTATAGAGAGAGTTACTGATTACAAATATCTCAGACTGTGGCTTGATGAGAAACTCTCATTTAAGACTCATATTGACTGCCTCGCCTCCAAGCTCCGATAGAAGTTGGGCTTTCTATACAGAAACCGGTCTAGCTTTCCTTTGCTTAGTAGGAAGAAAGTTGTAGAGGCAGTAATTTTATCAGTATTAGACTATGGTGATGTAATTTATAGGCATGCAGCTACATCTAGATTGAAACAATTAGACTCTGTTTATCATTCCGCCCTTAGATTTATCACCGGTGATAGTTATAATACACACCACTGCGTTCTCTATAGTAAGGTTGGCTGGTCCTCTCCTTCCTTGAGGCACAGTTACCACTCGCACTTGTTTGTTTTTAAAGCCATTAGTGGTAAACTTCCTCTCTATATCTCCTCCCTATTACATTGGAATCTTGGTTTCTATCAAACCAGATCCAACAATTGGCTCACTCTTAGGGTTCCTTGCGCGCGCTCGGATCTTGGTAAAACAGCCTTTTTTTCCTCGCCACTAGCACATGGAACGCTCTGCAACAAACTCTGAGGTTAGAGGTACTCCCATCTGCTACTTTATTTAAACATTTGGTGTTTAATCTCCGCTCTTTAAATTGCAACTGTTTTTAGTTTTGCTTATGTTCATTTGTCATTGTAACTGTTTTGTGTATGAGTCTTAATGTAAACTCGTCGTCATTGAAAATGAGGGAAACCTCAATGCCCTACGAGTATAAATAAGGTTAAATAAAAAAATACCTCCTGTATGAGGTTCCTGAGGAAGATGGTCTTTTGTCGCAGGGGATCATGAACCAAGCCTTCAGAAAAAAAGATCATCCCATGGGGAAAATTGTGCTGCGAGAGCCAGGACACCACACGCTGCTTCTGCATATCAGGGCGGCCTGTGATGTAGATGATCAGATATCCCAGGTCCTGCCAATGCCTGCATGTGAATACATAGCATCAAACACACTTCGAAGTCCCTTTGATTAGTAGTGGCATTCTCACAGAGAAGGACACGCTTTTAGCGCCAGGTGTGCAAACAAGCATACACATTCACTCCTTAATGTGTGTCCTTCTAAAGCTTTTTGTCAAACTCTGGGGAGGTGAATTTCATTTACACACACACACATATACACACTCACTCAGGCACAGGCACACACATACACACACACACACACACACACACACACACACACACACACACACACACACACACACACACACACACACACACACACACACACACACGCGCACACACACACATTCGGAGGCTGTCACCAGTTACCTGACAACATCAACAGCTCCGGGGCGAACTTTGGGGTCACTGCCCATGATTGACACACTAGCAGCAAAAGAGCCATCGATGCTGAAGACCACACACTCCATGTTCCGTGGTAACACAGTCAGGTAGGCCTCTGCACTAGTTTGATCGCCCCTTAGCATAGAAAAAGAGAGACAAACTGCATTTGCTAAACATGGCACAGCCCATTATACTGCACTCTATAGCTAGAAGAGGGCACAAATATAGGACTTGTGACTAATGCTCTCATTTTTCTGTGTATTGCTACATCGTATTTGACAATGCAGCACTCTGAAAAGGGCAGGCTACATGGATGCTTACTTGACCACCATTTTAATTGGATAGACTCCCAGGCTGAGTTTCTTGCTCTTGGGTATGGTATATGCCACTCTGCCGCTGCTGTTGGTCACCTCCGTGTCAAAGTGCACCCAGCGTCCAGACTGAGGTTGTGTCATTAGTAGGACGTCCACCTAAAAGAGGCAGGATGGGTCAACATGTTGGGGATTAACTTACGTTTGTGATATGGGGAAAAAAAAAAAAAAAGTATATCTTTTGTAACCAATCACGTTGCTGGGTTTCACCTTTTCTCCAGTCAGGGTGACCATGTCCAAGGGACCATACATGAAGCGACCAACCAGAGTTTGAGGCCCATCCTCAGTGGCAATGACATCATTCACCCTGTGGTTGGCAGTGACATTCTACAGTAGATAACAAGAAGGAGCATAAGTAGCACAGTTCAGTCAGGACAATCCAGTCAGATTTACTGTGATGTGTGTTAGGTGACGCTCTGAAACCAATCTCAGCATTCACTGATGAAGGCTGTGAGATCAGGTAGGAAGCTCTGACAAAAAGCTACTAAGTGGACTTTGAGTTCAGATTTTTTTCACACATTAAGACTCCAAGATCAATAATTAACTTCCAAGTTTAAACCGGAGAAAGCACCTGAGAAGAGCCAGATAACGTTTGATGAACATGAATACCTAAAGCTGCTTCAGTTGCTATTTTATATTAACAATGGAGCTAATAAATGATGTACAAGGGCTCACTTCTAGTGTTAAACCCATAGGGAATTATCACCAGACTCCACCTAGGGAGCAAAACTCTCCTGTTTTTGTTCATGCTCACCGCTCTCATCAGTGTTGTTTCCAGAGGCAGCAGACTGCTTATTCAGTGAATTAACTCTTAAAATCTACCCTACCTGCCTAGGAGCAAAGCACAGACAGTCAAAGTTAGTGACAAGCTAACTAAGAAAACCACGTATTTACCTCATGAGTTGGTGAGCAAATATTCGACTTAGATAAGCCAGGGGGCCAGAAACACGACGCCAAATGAATGCTAATGTTGTTCCAAATCTGCTTTTCTGCTTGATAAGTATAAAAGCAACTGTTTTCTTACAAGTTTGCCGTATCCACTTAGAGATCATTTTATGTGAATGTTGAGTTTACAGCTGGTTTCTGCTGCCCCAAAGTGGACAACAATTCAGAACCATGCAAAATGTACATAGAACTAAATTTAACAGGGCAGGAGGCTTGAGAAGTGACGAGTGTTAAAATGCTAAAAGCATTGTATGGAAAGCTTATTATTATTTACTGTTGTTATAGTATATAGTAGTATAATGTACATATCTTTGCATTCGTATTTCTTATTTTTATTATAATTTCTCTTTGTTTATTTATATTTCTTTATTTCTATTCTAAATGGGAGCAACTGTAATGTAACCCAATTTCCCCCAGGGGATTGTTGAAGATAAAAAAGTTAAAACCATGCTTAATGTTATGAAAACAAATGTACTTGTGGTTTTTATGTAGCCTGCAGCTAGATCTAATCAAATAACTACACTAATCAGCATTTTGCCTGCCTCAACCCAACCTCCTAAAGAAATGATTAAGTCATCAGAATCAGAAATACTTTAATAATCCCAGGGGAAAATTATTTTTGTTACCTCTCCAGGTATACAAACAACATATACAAACAACATATATTATCCCGACTATTTTTACATATATAATAAAAACAAAATACAGTAATAATAAATAAAATATGAAATGTACAGTGTTAATGTGCAAATAGTGCAATAAAAAGAGAGATGATTGTCTATGTTGAGATGATTATAGTGCAATAAAAAAGAGAGGTGATTGTCTATATTTGAGATGAGATGATTACAGAGAGGGGGTGTGTGATTCTCTGAGGGAGGCGTTGTAAAGTTTAATGACCACAGGCAGGAAAGATTTCCTGTGGCGCTCTGTGGTGCATCTGGGTGAGAGGAGTCTTCTGCTGAAGGTGCTCCTCTGCTGGGCCAGTGTGTCGTAGAGAGGGTGTGAGACATTATCCAAGATGGACTGAAGCCTGGACAGCATCCTCCTCTCAGCCACGGTCGTCAGTGTGTCCAGCTCCTCCCCCACGACATCACCAGCCCTCCTGATCAGTTTGTTCAGTCTGTTGGTGTCTGCGACCTTCATCCCACTGCCCCAGCATGTGACAGCAAAGAAGATAGCACTGGCCACAACAGACTGATAGAACATCCTCAGCATCGTCCGGCAGATGTTAAAGGACCTCAGCCTCCTCAGGAAAAAGAGTCGACTTTGGCCCTTTTTGTAGACAGCCTCGGCATGTCTAATCCAGTCCAGCTTGTTGTTTAAGTACACCCCCAGGTACTTGTACTCCTTAACAGTATCCACAGAGACCCCCTGGATGGAAACAGGGGTCACTGGTGATTTCGTCCTTCTCAGATCCACTACGAGCTCCTTTGTTTTTGTCACATTGAGCTGCAGATGGTTCCGCTCACTCCAAGTGACAAAGTTGCCCACAACAGTCCTGTATTCATTCTCATCAACCTTTTCTATGCAGCCAACTATTGCTGAGTCATCAGAAAACTTCTGAAGGTGGCAGGACTCAGTGCAATAGTTGAAGTCCGAAGTGAAGAGGATGAAGAGGAAGGGAGAAAGGACAGTCCCCTGTGGAGCCCCAGTGTTGCTGACCACCCTGTCAGACACACAGTTCTTTAGACGTACGTACTGTGGTCTGCCCGTCAGGTAATCAACAATCCAGGACACGATGGGGGCCTCCACCTGCATCGCAGTCATCTTCTCACCTAGTAGAGCCGGACGGATGGTGTTGAAAGCACTGGAGAAGTCAAAGAACATGACTCTCACAGTGCTCGCAGGCTTGTCCAGATGAGTGTAGACTCTGTTCAGCAGGTAGATGATGCTGTCCTCAACTCCCAGGCTGGGTTGGTAGGCAAACTGTAGTGGATCAGTGAAGGGCCTGACCATAGGCCTTAGCTGCTCCAAGACGAGCCTCTCGAAGGTCTTCATGATGTGGGACGTCAGAGCCACCGGTCTGTAGTCCTGAGGGCCGCTGGGACGCGGCTTCTTTGGCACAGGAACGAGGCAGGAAGTCTTCCACAGCACGGGGACCTTCTGGAGGTGCAGGCTCAGACTGAAGACTAGACTTAGTACTCCACACAGCTGGGGGGCACAGGCTTTAAGCACCCTAGGAAATACACCGTCTGGGCCAGCAGCTTTGCCTGAGTGGATACTAGTCAGCTGTCTTCTCACCAGGTCAGGCGTGAAGGACACTGTAGAGGTGACCGTAGGGGGAGGGGTGCGGTCCTCAGGTTGTAGAGGACATGGTGTAGAGCAGGGGGGAGGGGTGGAGTAAGAAGGTGTGAGTTGAGGTGGTGAGGTGCAGACAAAGGGTCTTTAAGGAGGAAGAGTAGGAGGAGGTAAAGTGGCAGATTTTGTTGGGTAGCCAGCAGCAGAGACTTGTGGGGGATGGGCCGCAGTATCAAACCTATTGAAAAATAGGTTCAGATCATTGGCCCGGTCCACACGTCCCTCCAACCCCATGCCACCAGTCCTCTGGAACCCAGTGATGGTTCTCATGCCGCTCCACACATCCCTCATGTTGTTATGCTGGAGTTTACTCTCCAGCTTTCTCCTGTAACTGTCTTTAGCCTCCCTGATTTTAAGTTTGAGTACCCCCTGCACTCTCCTCACCTCATCACGGTTGCCACCTCTTCTTTTCGTTCAGGATAGCCTTCATGTCCTTGGTGATCCAGGGTTTATTATTAGCGTAGCAAGTTACAGTCCGAGCAGGGACATTGCAGTCCACACAGAAATTTATGTAGTCTGTGATGCACTCTGTGAGCCCATCAATGTCCTCCCCGTGGGGCTCACAGAGTGCAGGCCAGTCAGTCACTTCAAAGCAGCCCTGCAATGCCTCATAAGCCTCCTCCGACCACCTCCTCACTGTTCTTGTGGTTGTAGGCTTCCTCTTCACCAGAGGCACATAGCAGGGTTTGAGGTGAACCAGGTTGTGATCTGACCTGCCAAGAGGGGGGAGAGAAGAGGTGTATGCTTCCTTAATGTTAGCATACATCAGGTCCAGGGTCCTCTCTTCTCTGGTAGGGCAGCTCACATATTGTTTGAACGTCGGCAGAACTCTATCCATGGTGACATGGTTAATATCTCCCGACATGATGATGAGGGCACTGGGGTGTTGAGTCTGTAGTTTGGAGATGGTGGTGTGAATGATGCTGCAGGCAGATGTTGGGTTTGCAGAGGGAGGGATGTACACGACAACAATGATGACATGTGGGATCTCTCTAGGCAGATGGTATGGACGGAGTCCAACGGCCAGCAGTTCAACATCCGGGCTACAGAGCTGTTCTTTAATCGTAATATGACCGGGATAACACCATCTGCTGTTTACTAGAACGGCAAGCCCCCCGCCTTTCCACTTACCGCTCTCGGTGCAATCCCGGTCCGCCCGGACAGTGTGGAAGCCATCCATGTCCCTGTGCAGCCATGTCTCCGTGAAACACATCAGACTGCACTCACGGTACTCCGGGTGGCTCCGCGTTAGCGCCGTTAGCTCGTCCATTTTGTTGCTAAGGGACCGTAAATTTCCCATAACAACAGAGGGGAGACAGGGCTTAAATCTTCTCCTCTCCATACGCCCGTTCCGTCTCGACCCTCCTCTATTCCCCCGACGTTGCTTTCCTCCTCTGCGTCCCCGGTGTGTTTTTCTCCAGAGTTCGGGTGGTATATTAGCTGGTCTGGCCACAATGCCGGCCGGCATTAGAGCGATCAGCTGAACTCCGGAGTAAACAGAGGCAGCATGTCCCGGTGAAAGCGGCATTGATAAAAACAACACTAAAAAAGCACCAAAACTCTCCAAAGCAACCTCGTTAGAGAGGGCAGGACTTAACAGAGTTAGAGTGATGAAACAAGAACGAACAAAAGAGAATGAAAGTTAAAGTTTAAAAAAGTGAACTCAAAAGCTGGAGCAGGTAACAGGCCGCATGCAGCTTTCGCGCATGCGCACTCCATGACTGTCAATTTGCATACTAGAGGAGACTGTTCCTCACAGGAAAGGAAACTTTTGTCTCTGCCTTTTGGGGAGACATTCTCTGCTGGGCCAGACTTGATTAGAACAAAGGAAAAACAAAGGAAATGCATATCTCTGTAAACTTGAATAGAATTGGCACTACCATGATAAATGACCTTTGTCTTGACTTGGAGAAACCTGACAATTCAGAAGTAGGACCCTATCTTGAGAAAACATCTGGCCAATAGGGAGAGATGTCATTTGAGGAACCACCCTCAAACTCTTGAGGATAAATTTGGAAACTTCACAATGATTCAGGACTGTTTTAATGTGTCTCCCGAAGGGGAGGCATGTTTTTGCAGTCCACTGCTGGCAGTTGTTTTATTGATGTATTGTTTTGTCATGTTATGGCTGCAAAACTGTGACCCCACAAGGAAGCATGTTTTGTATGTCCGCTGCTTGCAGTGTATTGTTTTGTCTTGTCACAAGACTGTTTTTATGTGACTCCATCAGGGAGAAATGTAAATCAGTCTAAAATGTGGACATAAATGATTGGACAGTATATAGAACATTTGACTATGAAACAGCTTCTGTGCCTTATTGAACTACAGGGAGGTGCCACTGCGCTTTGATGTGATGCATTTCTAGATTTCATGCCCAGCCAAATAGAGCTCAACAGTCCCACCCACAGCGGGTTCCGTAAGTAAAAATACAATGCAATTTCTCCATTGATAATTGGAGTATAAGCCATAAAATTGTAACCGTCGATGGTAGACTTAAAACCAGCTACGACATGATTAAGCGATGTAACAATCACGAAACACGATTGGTTCCGCGCTTCTGCCGTTAGCCTCCACCGGGAAGCTAACGTTAGTTTAGCTAACAGCTAATTCGGCTAACCACTAGCTGACAGCTTGAGTCAGTCTAAAATAACGTTGCCTCAAACTAAACACTGGAGAAAGCAGGCTACAGCTGACGTAACAGCTGTTATATAGTTTAACGGTTATTTTCAGGTTTTATGTTGAGGGTCTTTTAAAGTTATTACATGCTGTCCTCTCCGGGAACCATCACCTTATCGTGGTGGAGAGGTTTGTGTGTCCCTATGAACCTGAGGGCTGTGTTGTCTGGAGCTTTGTGCTCCTGGTAGGGTCTCCCAAGGCAAAGTGGTCTCAGGTGAGGGGCCAGACAAAGAATGGTTCAAAAACCCTATGAGTCAACGAGGAAGAGATGGAGTGACCCTACCCGGAGGAAGCCCGGGGCCCCCATCTGGAGCCAGGCCCAGACGGAGGGCTCGTCAGCGAGCGTTTGGTGGCCAGGTTTGCCACGGAGCCCGGCTGGGCACAGCCCGAAAAAGCTACGTGGCACCTCCCTCTCCATCCCATGGGCCCACCACCTGTGGGAGGAACCGCTGGGGTCGGGTGCGCTGCCACACGGGTGGCAATGAAGGTCAGGGGCCTCGACGGACCAGATCAGGGCAGCATACGCTGGCTCTGGGGACGTGGAATGTCACCTCTCTGTGATCTTAGATCTGGGGGGGGGCTTACCACTACGCACAGTCTCGGTTCTGGAACCATACTCCTGGATAGGGGTTGGACTCTTTTCTTCTCCGGAGTTGCCCAGGGTGTGAGGCGCCGGGCGGGTGTGGGGATACTCACAAGCCCCCAGCTGAGCGCTGCTACATTGGAGTTTACCCCGGTGGACGAGAGGGTCGCCTCCCTACGCCTGCGGATTGTGGGGGGGGAAACTCTGACTCTTGTTTGTGCATATGCACCAAACAGGAGTTCGGAGTATTCGGCCTTCTTGGAGACCTTGAGTGGAGTCTTGTATGGGGCTCCAGTGGGGGACTCCATAGTTCTGCTGGGGGACTTCAACGCACACGTGGGCAATGATGGAGACACATGGAGAGGTGTGATTGGGAGGAACGGCCTCCCTGATCTAAACCAGAGTGGTTGTTTGTTGTTGGACTTCTGTGCTAGTCATGGATTGTCTATAACGAAAACCATGTTCGAACATAGGGATGCTCATAAGTGTACTTGGTACCAGAGCAACCTAGGCCAAAGGTCAATGATCGATTTTATAATCGTTTCATCTGATCTGAGGCCGTATGTTTTGGACACTCGGGTGAAGAGAGGGGCGGAGCTGTCAACCGATCACCATCTGGTGGTATGTTGGGTCAGGGGGTGGGGGAAGACTCTGGACAGACCTGGTAAGCCCAAACGGGTAGTGCGGGTAAATTGGGAACAGACTTTCAACGCACACCTCCGGCGGAGTTTTCGTGCATCGCTGTGGAGGCTGGGGACGTTGAATCCGAGTGGATAATGTTCAAAGTTTCCATTGCTGAAGCTGCGGCGAGGAGCTGTGGTCTTAGGGTCTTAGGTGCCTCAAGGGGCGGTAACCCACGAACACCGTGGTGGACACCGGTGGTCAGGGAAGCCGTCCGACTGAAGGAGGAGTCTTTCCAGGATATGTTATCCCAGAGGACTCCGGAGGCATTTGCAAGGTACCGAAGGGCCCAAAGGGCTGCAGCCTCTGCCGTGAAAGACGCAAAGCAGCGGGTGTAGGAACAGTTCGGAGAAGACATGGAGAAGGACTTTCGGTCGGCACCAAGGTGCTTCTGGAAAACCGTTCGCCACCTCAGGAGGGGGAAGCGGGGAACCATCCAAGCTGTGTACAGTAAGGATGGGACGCTGTTGACCTCAACTTAGGAGGTAATAGGGCGGTGGAAGGAGCACTTTGAGGAACTCCTAAATCCGACTAATACGCCCTCTATGGTAGGGGCAGAGCTGGAGGATGATGGGGGGATTGTCGTCAATTTCTCTGGTGGAAGTTGCTGAGGTAGTTAAACAACTCAACAGTGGCAAAGCCCCAGGGATTGATGAGATCCATCCAGAAATGCTTAAAGCTCTGGGTGTGGAGGGTTTGTCTTGGTTGACACGCCTCTTCAACATTGCGTGGAAGTCTGGGACGGTGCCTAAGGAGTGGCAGACCGGGATGGTGGTTCCCCTTTTCAAAAAGGGGGACCAGAGGGTGTGTGTCAATTACAGGGGTATCACACTTCTCAGCCTCCCCGGTAAAGTCTACTCCAAGGTGCTGGAAAGGAGGGTTCGGTCGATAGTCGAACCTCAGGTTGAAGAGGAACAATGCGGATTATGTCCTGGTCGTGGAACAACGGACCAGATCTTTACTCTCGCAAGGATCCTGGAGGGAGCCTGGGAGTATGCCCAACCGGTCTACATGTGCTTTGTGGATCTGGAGAAGGCGTATGACCGGGTCCCCCGGGAGATACTGTGGGAGGTGCTGCGGGAGTATGGGGTGAGGAGGTCCCTTCGCAGAGCCATCCAATCTCTGTACGACCAAAGCGAGAGCTGTGTCCGGGTTATCGGCAGGAAGTCAGACTCGTTTCAGGTGAGAGTTGGCCTCCGCCAGGGCTGCGCTTTGTCACCAATCCTGTTTGTAGTATTTATGGACAGGATATCGAGGCGTAATCGGGGTGGAGAGGGGTTGCAGTTCGGTGGGCTGGGGATCTCATCGCTGCTTTTTGCAGATGATGTGGTCCTGATGGCATCATCGGCCTGTGACCTTCAGCACTCACTGTATCGGTTCGCAGCCGAGTGTGAAGCGGCTGGGATGAGGATTAGCACCTCTAAATCGGAGGCCATGTTTCTCAGCAGGAAACCGATGGAGTGCCTTCTCCAGGTACGGAATGAGTCCTTACCCCAAGTGAAGGAGTTCAAGTACCTTGGGGTCTTGTTTGCGAGTGAGGGGACAATGGAGTGGGAGATTGCTCGGAGATTCGTTGCAGCGGGTGCGGTATTGAGAGCTGAGCCAGAAGGCAAAGCTCTCAATCTACCAGTCAGTTTTCGTTCCTACCCTCACCTATGGTCATGAAGGCTGGGTCATGACCGAAAGAACAAGATCCAGGGTACAAGCGGCCGAAATAGGTTTCCTCAGGAGGGTGGCTGGCGTCTCCCTTAGAGATAGAGAAGAGAACCCGCTGCTCCTTTGCGTCGAAAGGAGCCAGTTGAGGTGGTTCGGGCATCTGGTAAAGATGCCCCCTGGGCGCCTCCCTAGGGAGGTGTTCCAGGCACGTCCAGCTGGGAGGAGGCCTCGGGTAAGACCCAGGACTAGGTGGAGGGATTATATCTCCAACCTGGCCTGGGAACGCCTCGGGATCCCCCCAGTCGGAGCTGGTTAATGTGGCTCAGGAAAGGGAAGTTTGGGGTACCCTGCTGGAGCTGCGACCCAAAACCAGATAAGCGGATGAAGATGAATGGACATGCTGTCTCAGCTAGCGGTTAGGCGAATTAGCTGTTAGTTAAACTAACGTAGCTTCCTTTATTCAGTGGTGTGCAGTGGTTTATGGGATGAGTAGTTCCTTCGCTCTGAAATGAAAATATGTACACTGTCTTGTACCTTTGACTTTTTTGGATGTTCTGTTCATTTTTTCATATGTTGTATGCTTATGAGTCACATACCGTCTGGTTAGCCTAAGGCATGGTCTAAAACTCTTTATATACAGATTTTTCCAGACGTCAATGGGAGAAATGAATGGGAAATTTACTTCTGGAACCCAAGGTCTCTCGGAGGAGGGGTGGGACTGTTGAGATCTATGCCACTGTGCGCACTGTGGGACCTACTAGAAAAGAGTGTTACTGTACTTTTGTATTAAGCTTCCTTGTCTTGTTCTTTTCTCCATACTGCACCATTCAGTGAGGACCCCCAAGTAAGCAGCAGAGAAGCACTAATCCCTAAATCTCTTCTTGCTGAGATGGTTGCATTTTAATAGCATATTAAAGGCACACTAATATATCATTCTCACACTCTGTTGTGGACCACCATGACAGAAATTGTAATTCTCCTGCCGACTTCACTGTGATTTCTGTAACCTGTACTTTTTAACTATACAATTTTGCACGGCACCCATGCTCTTTCAACACTCTGATTTCCCCACATAGTTAGACAACTCGAAAAGTGATTTTGCCCTGAAGATAGTGTGATAAAAAATACCATTTCCTCAACAAGATTGTGCAGAATTTAATGTTTAAGAACAGCTCTCCCAGTTCATAAAAAACATTCTATAACACAACTCTATGAGTATACAAAAGCAACAGCAACAAAGGCCATATGATGATTCCATCCTTTGTTGCAGTGGTTTTATCAGGAGCGAGAGGCTGCAATGACATTGTGGTTTACCTGAAAATGCACTGCTGTTTGACAGCACTCACCTAAAGATAATGGAGCATCTGCACATCATAAATATTGCTGAGTGCTGATGTGATCAAACATGTTGTGGTTGTGTTTTACTGTTTCACCACATCGGCTAATGATAATTGATTTAAAGGATGTGACATCCGAAAGGAAGTTCAACATTTTCAGCTGTTATCCTGCTTTAGCTTTGTCAACAACTAATTGTTTGCCAGCACAAGGTCTTCTTTACTGATCCAGTGATGGCACACATGCAGAGTAAGCAAACCAAATATACACACACCTGAGCACGCACACACACACACAAACACACACACACACACACACACACACACACACACACACACACACACACACACACACACACAAATCAAAGCTACTGTGGAACTTGGAGGCCTGACAGTGTTCATACATTTCCCCGACACAGTTCACTAGGTACTCTGTTCCGTCATATGTGAAAACTACAAGCGCCTCAGTATCACCATCCGCTCACACCGAAAGTGTGGAAGGGATGAGTTGCAGAGTCAGACCACCTCCTGTGACAGAGCAGCATGTACAAGAGACAACAGCCACACTAGCGGTCCCTCTCCGGCAGTGACAAACGCCTCTTACAAAGTCAATGGGAGATCAGAAATAGATGCCAAGTCTCTCTGAATAGTATCACTCTGCAGCAGATGATCTGGCTGTGCCTAGATTGAATCACATACTGAATTGTATTTAGGACGGGGCAACTGCTTTTCTTCGAGCACTTACACCAGAAACAAGGGCGAGGCATGAACAAGATGACACTGACAAAAGAAAACCTTCGCAGGTTCAAATATAGATATGTTTCCATGGTATTCCCATTTCATAGTTCTATTTATAGCCTCATGAAAAGCAAGCCATGACTAAATTCTTGTCTTTAGAAAATGGCAGATAAAAGGAGCACTCGGTGGATAGCAATGTGACCTTGATTGTTCTACTCTGCAGGGCTCAGAAGCATCAGGTAATTGTGTGTGTCTGCCTGCTTCAGTGCTTCAAGGTGAAAGTGTGAGTGTGAGCGTTAAAGAGATTCAGGTCACTGGCCTTTCAAACGGCACTGAAGCACTACAACCTCAGCAGTTAGTGATAACTGTATATTTAGTTTAAATGAATGCAAGGCCATAGTGGCAGAAGATTAATATCTGCCGTGTGCATTTGTGTGGGTGGGTTTATTTCTGACAATGAGAGGCACCTTAGAGACTATATACCAAATTGTGTATTATCTGTTGTCCAGGCCAAAGTGCTTTGTTAAAATATTCATGAATTCCTTTACATAAAGTTGGAATATGAGCTTCTAAAAGTGATGTGAGTTGCCATAAATTCACATTTCTGTTAGCAGAACACACTGCCGCAAACTATATTTATACAAAATTAAGCACAAATAATTCATTACCCTTAGTTTGACATGTGTCCTGCGTCTGAGCCATTTTTCTCGTGGGCTGGAGGGAGAGAATGGAGCAGAGCCCAACTTGTCCGCTTCCTGGGTCTTCACACAATCACATCGCATGAGCTGTCAATAAACACAGGAGTTACAGAGCAGCCATTTCCACACACAAGCCTTTGAAAACACATCCTTCCGTTAAGCAGACAGAACAGGTTTGCTTATCAGTAATAGTCTCACCCAGGGTTTCTGCAGGTTTCACCAAGTCAAATTTAATGTTTTAACACCATTATAAATTAAATGTAAGACCTATATCATGACTTTTAAGACCCTCCTCATTTTATTGCACATTTACAAATTATGACATAATAATAATAATAATAATATTAATAATGACATGGAAGGTTTGGCATCGGGAGCCTTGGATTTAAAGCTGGAGTTATGTTTAGGGTTCTTAGATCATGATTCTGATCATGATTCTCAGGGCAGATTTGAAACTTGAATTAAATTACTACTTGAAAGAAGCTATGCATATTATTCTTGACTCTTGGACGTAGAAAAGCTCCTTGTTTCATAACATTGGAAGGCATTCTCTTACATACTGAGCTTGGACTGTGGGAAAAGTAAATGATTCAGCTTCAACAAATTATTTTGTGTGCAGCATTGAGTGGAGTTGAAAACCACTGAACCAAAATAAAAATCTTTGGTTTTATTAGCTTCCTGATGGCGTCGATAACACTTCTTTTTTCCCGTGTGCTCTGCTTATTCCCCTCACGTTTTCTCACAAAGACGACATGCTGCAGCAGATAGTAGCAGGGTGAAAAAATCGTTCTTTTCTTCTCTGGAAACTGCTTTCTAATGATTAAGTTCAAAGACTACACTTGTCTTGTTTATTCATTCTTTTTTGTCCCTGTTCTTTCTCACTGTCTGAGGATTCAGAGAACATACTCAGGCACTCAAGACTCTTCTGGTCAAAGGTTGGGTTCTAAAGTTGATGAAATGTATGGAAATGCCTGGACACTTAACTGAAGAACACATTTGTAAACCTTTAAAATCCTAACCACTTTTGCAAAGTCTAATCACACCCGTTTACATACAGCAGCATAAACTAGCCAAATTTGTTCAGATTTCAGTCATAATTTCAATGGTGTTTGATGAAATGGCTCCCACTTTCCTGAGGCTCAGCTGTAAGGAGAAGATGAATCCTAAACATCTTCGCACAAGACAGTGTGCCGACTGTTGATATTGATCCTTCTCGTCATTTTGCAGACTATCACACAATCCCCACAATCTTGAAAAATGGGTCTTTATATCATCTAGTGTGTTCTGAACTGTAGATCCATGTCATGACTCAGGACTGGATTATAGCTCAACATACACACACAATATGTATGGTTAAAATGTTTGGGTAAATCTCTAAAAATTGCTTATTTCTTATTGCTGGCTATTTCCTTTGCCATAAAGTGGTGATGACATTACTGGCTTGTGGTTCTGGGTATAACATATCCATAACATATCCTCTGCCCACTGCCTCCACTTTTTACCACTACTGTACATCTTTCTTGTAGGTGGTTTTGTTATAATATGTAGTATCATACAGTTTGTAGTCTCACATTGCCAGACCTTCCTCCACAGCACTGCGAAGGAAGGTCTGGCTAGTCCACACATCATTCCTGAATGGGAGAAAAACATGCTCTGGTTTATTGGCATTTCTTTAAACCAATCACAATCGCCTTGGGCAGTGCTAAGCTCCGGACGGAGCCACAGTGCCTCAGCTAAATAGTTGGTGGAACATGCGTACGTTCAAAAGTAGTTTTAGTCGTGCAAAAGAAAACTCAGATTGGACAGATAGTCTAGCTAGCTGTCTGGATTTACCCTGCAGAGATCTGAGGAGCAGTTAACCATAGTCCTCATAAATCCACCGGAGGTTAGAACGCCAACACAGAGACAGAGGAAGGTAACATCAGGCCTAAAATTAAAGACATCCGTAGGACTTTCCGGTGGCACCTGAACAAGCGATGCTTGCGTAAGGCGCGCAGCATCATCAAAGACTGTTCTCACCCCAACCACAGTCTGTTCACCCCATTCCCCTCCGGAAGGCGTTACAGGTCTCTCCGCACCCGAACCAGCAGGTTCAGAAGAAGCTTCTTTCCTGCGGCTGTCACCCTACTGAACTCTAGCTCTGCATCCCGGTGACAACCAACCAACTAAGCCCCCAAACCCCCCTATCCCACCCATAGTGTCCTATTTATTTATTCACAAATGTACATACTGTATATACACTTATACATAGCCATATTCTACTGCTCTTCATATTATTCATCCTGCACATACACTTATTCTCACTACTCTTATAATGTTACTGTTGGTAATTGGTGTTTTTTGCCCCTAACGTCTCCTCCCAGGCAGCACGGCAATGGTTATGTTTAGTGTTAAGGTTAGGATTAGCTGCCTGGAAGGCGCCGTTGGAGGCAAAAAACACTATCAAGCGTTACTGTTTCTGCACTACAATGGTACATAGCTGTACATACATACATATCTGTCTATATGGTTCAAACTGAATATCCATATTTTATTCTGTTTTTCTTATACAAGAACACTGCATTTATCTATATTTATCTATATTACTTGTTACTACTATTATGTTACTGCTGCTACATTGCACATATCTGTACATGTTGTTCATACATTGTTCATATTACATAGCCATATTTATTCCGATCTTATAAAGTAACTGCTAATACACTGCACACATTTATATTTAATTTATATTACTCTAAACCACCTTCTGTTAACCAACTGTACACTACTGTCTACACTGCACCATATTTCTTGTCCTGTCTATAGTTGTATATCACATTGCACTTTTCTGCTCTTTTTGCACTTCTGGTTGGACGCAAACTGCATTTCGTTGTCTTTTTACTTGTACTCTGCACAATGACAATAATGTTGAATCTAATCTAAAAAACAATCCAAACAAAGTGGAACGTCGTCGATATAGACTATACAGTTTGAAACATTTCACCATATATCTCACAAAGAGCTAAATGGACGATGCTGTGACAGCAAGTGGCTTCCTGCTGCTCTCATTTGGTTATGCCGACATGGCATGTCAAAACAACCCTGACGACCATGGACTTGGAGACGTTTGCATTAGACACGGTGCATATGCTAACTCATGGCCTCAAGAGTCTGGAGATGTACCAAACTTTGTCACTTTGTTTCATCTAGTCCCAGACACCCGCGGCGCTACCATTGGGCCCGGGTGGGCCTGGGCCCACCCATTTTAGGTCCGGGCCCGCCCATTTTGACCCAGGCCTATAGTGAGTAGTGAGTGATTTTCATTCTAGCAGTTCATCCAATAAGCAGCCCGAGAAAATCTTTGAGTGAAAGCTTCTCAGCCAATCAGCGGCTTCTACCCCACGTGTGGACTCTTAAGCCTGTCCACAGGCTGCATCGTCACCAGCAAGTGATCCAATGAAATGAATGACGTTGCCGCGCAAGCTTTTCAAGCAAGCTCAATGAGACAGACACAGACGGTAACTATCAGCTAATATGAAACGCAAAGCAAAGCAGCTTGTTTTCATTTAAATTCAGCAAGAAACGCTCCAAGGAGCAGGAGGAGGAAACTCCTGCCATTTTAAGTAACGTGGTTACAAGTGACGAGTTACCATCCTGCTCGACCGCCCTCTCCCCATCAAGTCCTTCCGTAGCCACCCCCTCACAACAGCAAGGCAAGTAGGCAACAGTTAACGTTTAGCCGCTTTCCGACCGAGTAGTTACAGGAACGTAGTTATAGGAAAGGTCCACTTCTAAACAGATCTACTAACTACTCTCCCCCAAAACTGTTTTTTCCAATTGCATTCCCACTGGCCAAGTGGCCATAGGGACTGGTAGGAGGGGTAAGGGAAAAATAAAAGCCTCTTATTTACGAGAGCGGTCTGAGAGACCTCCAGCTCACAGCGGGGTCTCTGAGCATAACTGGCCGAGCGACGAGCTAGCGACCGGGGCAGGCACCTGCTGGCTGTCGCCTCACTTCATGGAGCTCTGAAAGCTTTGAAGGAAATTGTCAATTCGGCATCAATTTTCGCAAGACTGCCTATATTCGAAATCTAAACAGTTAATTTCTCGCCTAAAACGTTGTCATAAGTGCAATTAGTGATGAATAAGATGGCGAAAATTGTTAAAATTGTCCCGTTGTTGGTCTGTCTGTACCGGAAACCCGACCCTCGTTCACCTAGGTTTATATGCTGAAAAGAGAAAAGACCCTGCCCTGAAGTAGGAGCTGAAAGAATTACAGGAACTGCGACCAGAGGGACTTAAAAACCCCCAAATTGGTCCAGTCGGAACACGAGAAAAAAAGGGTTCTAGGAATTTTATGTTCTAAGAACTGCAAAAATCCCTCGGAAAGTGGCTGTTAACGTTAGTGTCTGGCTGTAATAATTCCGTTTGTCTTTTTGTAGGCTTACTGCCAAGGTGTATGTCTTTGTCCACTTCAGCACTGAGCTGAGGACAGCGACACAAGAGCCACACAGGTAGGCTACTGAGTCGATGTCCTCAGTTTTTTTTTTTTGGCTTATTTTAACTGGCCCATCCAGTTTTCTGGAGGCCCACCTACAATCAAAATCCTGGCGCCGCTAGTGGTCCCAGAGCAACGTGCTTAGAGAACCTCTCCACATTTGATCCGACAAGTTCAGTCTTTTGTTATTCCAGCCAGCAATTTCAGAAACTGTGATTCACACAGCTACTACTTTTCACTGCAATGGGCTTTGTCTTGTTATGTACTTTATGCTAGTTGCCTACCGCTGTTGACAATAAAGTATGCTAATTATGCACAGAGTAAGTCTTTAATGGTTTTGGTATGCTAATTAAATGCATTTTTAGTATTTTATTTTAAATTACTGAGACAATACCTTCCCAGTCTGTTAAACTTGCTGGGGAAACAAACAATAGGCTGTCAATGAGGCTTTCCCACCTGCCGGAGAACAAAGGCTGCTACATCAGTGGACTCCCAGTAGGATGCATGGAAAAGGTGAGGCAGAGCCACTGTTGGGAAGGCAGTCAGCACATCAGGGCAGTACAAAGCATAATCCAGCCTTTTGGAGCCCCACCAGCTACCGGAAACTGAAACGCACACACATATGCAAGAATAGACGTGAAATAGTTAGTGAAAATCTGGTCAGTTTAAGAGCTGTGAAACCTCACAGACCTGAATTCATCTACAGCAGATAATTAAGGATAAATAAGACAGGGCAGTGTAGTTTCTCAGTCTTTCTCCTTCCCTCCCTCCTACTCACCGTTCGCGATAGTGTTTCCCAGCTGGCCCATGGAGCAAATCGACATTTCACTTTCCACACTGGTCACGCTGGCTCTACGACCTCCCTCTTCTCCTCCTCCTCCTTCACTCTTTGTCTCAGAGGATGTCTGTGAAGCTGGACCTTTAGGAGACTGCTCACCTTCCAAAAACACATTTGAATGGCCTTGGATACTCTCCGCTAGGGAGGGTGAGAAGAGGAGCGAAGGAGAAAAGACAAGAACAAACAGAGAGGGAAGAGGAAAGGAAATGCTTTGATCACACAACAATTGACTGGCCTAAATCTTTAAATCAATGCTGGTATTTTGCCTAATGAGCTAGTGCCTTGCTGTGTATCCACTTGCTTTGTGCTTTATTAAGAAAAACCAAAGACAAGCACTAAGAACAATGACAAAAACGGCTTCTACACTTTATGGGGTTAAAAAAATCAAGTATTGACTTTGGAAGTCACAAAAACTTCAGGTTTTTTTTACAGATCGTGTGTTTGTTCGCCGATAATACTGCACGAAAATGAACGTTTTCCCTGGAGACCTGTTTTCACCAGACATCATGTGTTATTCTCTAAGACGCAGAGCCTAGAAGGAGCATATTTCATCAATAATTTAATTGTTAGAGAGACAAGTGTCCAGTTCAACAGCACATTTATCTTAAACCCTACAATACATCTTGGGGACAAAAGGAGACTCACACTGAATGTCATGCACTTCCACCAAACAGCATTGCCAAACAAAGCTGAACAACAGAACGCTGAACAACACAGCCATGACGGCTCACCTCTTTCTTAGAGAACACTCACACAGCGTTTTCCTCTTCGTACCTGTATTATGAAACTCACAATGTTTTTCCAGCCAGACTCTGGAGAGTGCTCACGTCTGAATGAGCTTCGACTCCACCGCTGCCCTACACATTGTTCTCCAGATGAAATGTTGACCTCGGTGACAACCTATAAACCAATGTAATCTATACAGTATATTTGTATGTGTGTTACAAGCCAAGACTCACCCTCTCATGCCCATACATGAAGGAGAATCAGATGTGGTTAATAAACATGATAGAATCTGACACACAGTGTGTTTGTATCATCGATGCTAGATTGGATGGTTTTCTGTCTAATGGTTCTGCTTTTGAGGGGCAGAAAATATCTTGTTGGTATGGAATTGCTCAGCCTAATTTACATTTACTAGTACAATGCCGATTGAAAATGTGTCTGTTTGGAAGGGGCTGATTGCGTGGCCTGTGTTTACTTTTGTTTACTAAAATTACTTACAGAAGGACCCCAAACCACTTAAAATGCAACTCCACTGTATAGTCTGCTACTGATTTACAGTGTAGGGTACGTCTACATCAGAGGAAGACATTGTGCTACTACATTTACCTGACAGAGAGCAGGGCAGATTCAAAATGTAATCACAAATTAAAGCTGCAAGCAGCGTTGGACAGGCCCTCGCACCTCCTTGCGCGTCGGGGTTACTGGCGGACGCTGCTCCATGCGCCCGTGTATTTGTGCGACCATCGGAAATCTCTAGGAGGAGTTTGTTAAAGTACGACGTTGAAATGGCCAAAATCACAAAAATTTCTAACTTTCAATTCAAAATGGCAGCCTTCCTGTTGTGTTAAGGGTATGGCTCTAATGAGCTTTTTTGTACGTCTTGACATGCTACATGTGTGTACCATGTTTTGTTAATCTATTTGAAACGTACTGCAGGGGTTACATTTTTTTAATTTTGTAGGGGGCACTAGCGAGCCATTTTGTGTTTGTGTTTGAGTTTTTGAGTATGTTAAAGGAGAACTCCGGGCAATTTTTACGTTAATTTTGATCACTATAAATTTACTGTAAGAGTACTGTCGATGGCAAAAAAAAAACTAACAGAATTGGTCCTAGCAAACTTAAGAATTAAGAAGAAATAGAGAATAAGGCAAATAAAAGGGCCCTTACAGGGAGAAACTGATAGGAACAACAATCTCTGAAACTGGTCAAATATAAATCAGTTTATGTCCACTAAAAGTTCTGTTTTTGCCGCTGAAAGACTCAGATTATTATTCTAAGTGTCTGACAACATTATGGAAAGGATCCCTACAGAGATAGACCTTTTAGTTAAAGAGTAAGATCCTTTTAGTTTAACATGAAACAGCCCCAAAATCACCATCACCAAACCCACCAGACTCTATAATCAGTGCTTTTATCATAAAAAATAAAACTTCAAAAAAGCCGTCTTGGTTTGTCTTTCCACTGTTCCAACAATCACCACTCTGGTTTGGTTGATATAAACCCTTCATTCACCCATTTACATGTGGAAATATGCTGGCTCTATACACGCTAAAAGTACTGATTATTTACATGGAGTCTGGTGGGTTTTGTAATGGTGACTTGGGGCTGTCGTGGAAACCATGGTATGCACGTGTTACAGTTTTTTTCGTTTCCCTACATAGATAAAGCATAAAGGAGAGCATGTCTCCGATGTGACAAGGAGACGTTGGATTTCACAAGCCCCACACAATGGAAGTGATACCACTTACCTGTACAGTTCTGGTTGTCACATGCCACTATTTGACCTTTCTCTGGTCCAGCACAGAGACACACTGACTGGAAAGGATCCCTACAGAGATAGAGCTTTTTGTTAAAGAGTAAGATCCTTTTAGTTTAACATGAAACAGCCCCGAAGTCACCATCATCAAACCCACCAGACTCCATGTAAATAATCAGTACTTTTAGCGTGTATAGAGCCAGCATATTTCCACATGTAAATGGGTGAATTAAGGGTTTATTTCAACCAAACCAGAGTGGTGATTGTTGGAACAGTGGAAAGACAAACCGGCTTTTTTGAAGTTTTATTGTTTTATGATAAAGGCACTGACATGGAGTCTGGTGGCATATTATGCACTTCATGTTTTTCTTGATGTGGTATTATTGTTGAATACAGTCTGAAATGTTTTGCCTTGATAAAGTGCCATGCACTGTTATGTTGTTTTAATTCTATTCTGTACCACACTATGCACTTTGGTTTTATTTTTGTTGGTGGAGATACATTGATGTTGCCTGTCACTCAAATGAGTGCAATCGTAAATATCTGTGATATGGCTGGCCTAGACTGATTGTTAAGGTGTCTGATTTATGCTCAAACTGGACAAAAGTGAGTACAGTAGTAGTCCATGTGAGGATTTATGGGGGAGTCTATTTTAATTTTTCAGAAGGAAAAAAGTGTGAGTTGTATTCAGTTACCATTTAGCTGCATTTCTGTTTTTAGCCAGTGGAGAAGGGGGACAGTTTGAGGTTTCTGAGAATTATTTCCCTCTTTACTTGTAACACTGAAATGTATCTCCTCATTGTCAATTGAGGATAACGAGCTGTAAAGTTGGTAGTTATGTGCAATTAAGTGGATGTTTTCTGTGAATTGTTTGCGTCTCTGATTTTTCAACATTGTATTGCCATTTGAATGTAACAATGCCTTGGTCCTATGTGTCTTAGTGCATCACAATGTGCATATGTTGTTCTGCATTTACAAAATAGAATATATTGACTCCTTCAGTATGTTGTTGTAATTTCTTTATTTGTTACTATAATAACTCATATTCTCCGGCCCCTTATTTTGCCTCAGTTTCATGAACTGGCCCCAATTCCAAATTAATTGAATAGCCCTGCTTTAGAATATGCCCCCAAAACTGCAGTTTTAGCTAACTGGGAGCTATGGGCATTAGATGCAGCAACTCCATTTTTTTTGCTATCAACAGTACTCATATATTTATAGCCATCAAGATGAATGTAAAAATTGCCCGGAGTTCTCCTTTAAGTCCCTCAAAAACGCAATTAATTTGCGTTTTTTAAAAGAATTCCTTCAGTTTCAATAGAGCTTTCGCCGATGTCGGCGCTCGGGTCCTAATAATCACAATGAAAATGTGGAGTAATCAGACAATAGCCTCATGGACTCATAGCAGTTTGCACAATCTCCCCCTGTATCCTATACCTTAGCTGCTGACGCTCCCAGTCCACGGTCAAAGTAGGAAAAAATAAACCATACCTCAGTGTCTGGTATAAAGTAATGAACAAAAATCCATGACAACAGAATATTCAGAACGGTGTGCCGCTGATAAAACCAGGGTGAATCGCTGAGATGGCGTCTGGATGGCAGGGAATTCTAACTTCAATATTCACTCACAGGATAACGTTCTCTATGTTGCAGTTGAGGGTCTGTGTTAACGCAAGGTTGCTCTTCAACTCCTTCCAGTCGCGAAAACTCTCCTTTAGAGCATAACTGGCCGCTGAGTAAAATTAGACAATGCTCCTTTCCCAACTCTAACCTTTTACCATCAAGGCCACACGAAGGGCGGCTAACCTCAAAAGACTCCGTCGCTATTGCTAATAGCTTCACCGACATTTGTTCAGCTGAGGAAATGTGTCCTAGTCGACGCGAACAGATTCGACCCTTACTTAAAGCTTAGCAACTTCGACTTGTTGTCCGTCGCTCACACAATAATTTGGTTCTTTTTTATTCCATTCAAGCGAGAGTGGGGCTCTCCAGTAAACTTCGGCGTACCTTCCTTTCCGCCCCCACTAGTGGTGGGCGTATCGATCCAAATATCGATAATATCGATACCGATATTGATCAATAACAGTGTAATGAGATCGATACTTCAGTTTTAGTTTCTCTTCAGTTGTGGTTTCATCAGAGAGGCGACCTGGCTGTCTGTGTCTGTGCTGCTCCAGTCACAGCGCAGAACAGGCACATTTTGCTCCTCCTCCCCCCTCTTGTGATTTGATGTTGTATCGTCACGTGACTCAGCGGCGCCAGGCAAACAAGCAGCTAGGCCCGGCAGCGACCAGCAACACAAACACACACACACACGCACACGCACACAGCATAAGAATGGCAGAGAGGAAGAGGAGCGCCAAGCTGTATAATTTGTAAAACGTCCGTAAGATACAGTGGTTACACAACACATTTATACAAGCATATGAAAATTCTGTCCTGGGTTTTAACTTATTAATAATCCAAAGGAAAAATCACAAAACCACTTAAAGGTCATGAAAATGCATTCAGATTTAGCAATTTGATGATGCATCCACCTTAATTATTAAAAAATATCGGTATTGTATCAGTATTGGCGATACTGGCCCTGTATTTACTTGGTATCGGATCGATTCTAAATTTGGCAGTATCACACACCACTAGCCCCCACAACTCCACATTTTTCTTCTCTTTTTCACCCCACCCCCCTCACACCGGATAAGCTATCTTGACCTTAACTCTTTACTCCTGATAGGGTGATACGCCTGTCACAAGTGATGTGGGACATTAACTATCTGTACCGTTACATTGGACTCTGGGTGCTGGAGGTGCTACAACTCACAGCAACTTAATACTAGCTAATGTTGGCAAATGGCTTTTTATTAAGTTTCCTCTTAGCAAAATAATAGATATTGAAAAGCATAGGGCCTTTTTTTCACCAACCTTATTCCACACAACAGTCACAATGTTCCTTTCAGCTATCCACTCAGGCTCCAGGAAAGGGAAGAAAAGTTAGTTTTATATATCCAGCAATCATGTAGCCAACACTGGAAGCAGGAAGAGAGTCAAAGGCGATGCAGGCCTAAAGCATTCTGCATGTGGCGTCTGCGTGTGACGTGCAGGTTACCTTCCCCCCAAACACGGAAACACACGCATGTAGGCTACATACAGTTTACAGATACATCTCACTTTATTAGATAGATTTAAATAAAAAATATTGCTTTGGTATTTAGCATACAAGGAAAAACACTGCATAATGTCTTTACTTTAGTGTACAGGTTCAAATTAATTGGATTTAATCCCAGTGTTAGACATACAGTACGTGACTTTTACGTTAATGTTCCTTATGCCTTTATAAAAACATGACAGCACACAGCAGTGAGGTATAAAATGTTATAATAGCAAGAAAGACTTTTATGTTCTCTCACAGACTGCATCGCTGATGGATTTTAAAACTTATTTTGCCATTAATGACCATCCTGAATGCGAGAGACGCTCGCCCCATCTTGTCACAGTGAATCCACTGGTACATTTCCACATCAATTTCATCATTTAACGTTATTAGAGAGCGAATTCTGCTGCCTGTTCTAAAACAACTGAGAGTGCCCCGACATTGATTGACAGAACGTTAAGTTGGATTGATTTGTCCACGCAGGTGTCATGAATGAACATTGGGGCTGAAGTGAGAAATAGTAACAGAAAAAAAGGTTTTTCGTTTACTTTGACTTTTTACAAAACAGAGATTTTGTAAAGTACAGCTAAACAAGTTATCAATTAATTATAATAATAATAATAATTTATAATGCAAAAACATTTGCCAGTTCCAGCCTTTCAAATTCAAATATTTGCTGTTTTACATCATTACAAATGGAAAACTTGTTTTGGATTGTCGGTTGGTCAAAACAATAAATTTGAAGTAGAGGTGCAACGATTAGCCGATTAATTGATTAGTTGATCGACTACTTAAATAATCAATTTATTGTTTAAGTAATTTTTGTAGTAAAACCATTCGATGGTTCCAGTTTCTCATGTTCACTGCTTTCTTTTGTCTTAACATACAGCATTCCTTGATTTAAATCTTTAAATTCTTACAGATTTTAAAGTTGTGAAATATCTAAGCAGATTTTTACAAGGCCAGGCAGGAAACTACTGGTTAGAAAACCAACAGTGAAAGATGCTCGCTCTCTCTCTCTCTCTCTCTCTCTCTCTCTCTCTCTCTCTCTCTCTCTCTCTCTCTCTCTCTCTCTCTCTCTCTCTCCAATCAGGTGTGGTTAATAACTCTGTGCCAAAATCACCTAGACCTTGGACCATTATGATGACAACTGAATGTCACACAAAACCCAATACTTGTTCTCTAATCAAAATGTTGTGACAGGGCCATTGTATGTATTGTATTTTAGCAATTATACATACTCTGAGGTTTCCAAGTAAGGAAAGAGAATGCATGCTCACAAACACACTGCAATCTGTTATCAATAATGAGCCCTGCCCATACCTCTAAGTGGGGTCTTATTCGCTTTCAGTCTCTGGAACATTAGCACAGCTCTGTTTTTCTTTCACAGCACAATAAGCAGAGAGAGGCAGTGAGGGAGGGAGAGATTGTTCTGATGTGTGCAGATGAAGAAGCAGAGAGAGAGAGGAGCATCAAAAATCTGCAAGGGCTAGCATGAAAGACGAGACAAAGGCAGGCACCAAGGCAATAAAAAGGCGATCACAAGTGTGAAAGTGTGTTTGTAAATTGGAGAACAAAAAACTAAAGTTAAAAAATAGATACAGTACACACACCAAGACCATTATAAATGACCAGTAGGGAAACCAAAAGATTAGGATTTAAGCAGGAGGCAGGGGAGAGTGAAACATCTGATGACAGAGGTAAAAGAAAAGGACAAGCAGAGAATTCACAAGGTGAGGGAGGATGATTGCAATGTTGCCTTGAAACATCTCTGGGACTTAAAGAGATGGAGACTTTTAACTCCGCTCCATCCCCTCCAGTTCTTGCCACGCTCTCTGCCTGCACACACTAGCCTATCCTATTAGCAATTTTCATGGCGAGCAAAAGATACAGCATCATATTGACATTAAAGCTCCGTTAGCCATGTGATCAATACTGATAAAATGACTATAATTCCATGTGCATTTGCTGTCTTGGATGATCATAGTTCCCATTGGACCATAGCTGGAATCATTAGAAAGAGGGCTTGTTCACTCTACATCAGCAGCATTCATCATAATGAAAGCTCCACTGTTGACGGGTGTGGATGTCAAAGTCATACCCACAAGAGCCTGATTTGATTGGCTCTGCCTTCATAACAACTAATTACCATATTACAGAGCAGGAAATGGGTGATGTGTGCCACTGTTTCTTCTGTGTGTCTGTGTGAGCGAGTGTGTCTCTCCGTGTGCACCTGTCGGTTTTTAATTTAACACATAATTGGACAGCCTCCAAGCCCGATCAATGGAACAAGGATGCAAACCCATAATTAAAACCCGCTATAGCTGCAAGCCTATACGCTGTGTGTCTGCCTTTACTTGACTCCATCACCTTTATCTGCACCACTGGCTCTTAGAGGCATCAAGTATCCCACTTGGTGCCTGACTGAACATGATTAAATTAATAAATCACAGCTTGGGCATCCAGTTTACACGGGTAAAAAGACTGGGTTATTTAATATCATGGGTCAGACGGTTCACACCAGCCAAACACACCGATTACTCAACAAACAAATCCAACTTGTGAAGAATGGTTCAATGATTTTGATTGAGTGAGTGAGTGAGTGAGTGATTACGGAGTTTACGGATGGCAACTGATCCCAGATCTGCCTTAAATATCTGTCCAATCAGATCTCTCCTTTGTCACTGTCACCACTTGTATTTTACAACTTTTACATTTATGCATGAAATATGATCATTTTAAATAGTAATTGTCTGCTTTAAGTTATACATATTTCTTATGATTAGGTGTTGAGTAAGAGAATAAATAGAATTGTTCAAAGCCTTGCTGCAACCCATAAAGCCTTATCTTCTGATCTGAGTTCATGTTCGCAGGCTGTTAGCTCAAGAGCTCAGTCCTTAGCCTACTTTCTCTCAGTGAGGTAGCTGGATGAAGGGGCAGGGGAACCAGGCGATACGTCATCACTGCTGTTTAGAATGAGTCTCTATGTCCCAAAAGTGGGCTAAAACATGCTTCAAATAAATCAGTGGCTCATTAAGGACTCGGTCTCTCCAAGTAGGCCCTTGAGGGAGATAACAGCAGTACAGTGCCATTACTAGCAGACTCACATATTGTGCCGGATCCTCAGAGAGCGGTGGCAGGCTAAAGGTACTGCACCACAAGAAGATGAAGTATAATTACTTCAAACTTCAGGCTTTGGGGGCAGGATTTAGCTCTGACTCTGCTGTACAAGCTCACACACACGGGATCCAGGCTCTGTGTGCACATGTGTAAATTCACATTACTAAATCATAGAATCTCTCTGCCGCTGTAATCTGGTCCCACTAACAGAATTCCTTGAAGATTTCACGCTAGCTTTGAAATGCAAAATATGTTAGGTAATTAATTACAACAGAAAATAGATGAACCAATGAAATATTCAAGACAAGCTGCTCTTGCATCTCTCAATGCTCATGAATTGAATCACACATCCTACCTATTAGCAGAGAGCGTCCATCTCCTAGAGGGTAGCGCTGATAGCGCGGCACAGCATAGGGTGGCAACTTGTGGAAGAGAGGCTGCAGCAGCGGCTCCAGTCTGGAGGCCGAAGGGTCCGAAGGGTAAAACAGGTTGAAAATCTGAGAGCAGGCTGGATGCAGCTGACTCACTGAAGGTCAGAAAACACAATGGATAGGCAAAGCCATTAGGAACAGAATTATATATTAAATTTTTTTTTTAAAAGTATAATATTTCAAGATGAAAATCTGTTCAAAACTAATCTGATCATTTTAAAAATGTTGATTATTTTCAAAGAAAAAAAAACAAACAATCCAGCTACTGTATGTCATTTCACTGCAGTCACATTTCATTCAATCAAACTTTATATGTAGTGCACCTTTTGTACAGGTTAGTGCAGTCAAGTGCTTTACAGCCAGGTGAGCCACTTATAATAAGACAGTATAAATAGAAAGTAAAACAAATAGATAAAAACATCTGTGATCATTATCCGATACATGTTACATGTGTTTATGAGTCTTACCCTGGACAGCAGGCAGCACAGTGCGTCTCATGGCCAGCACAAGGCCCAGCGGACAGCCCAGCAGGAAGCAGTCTGACACTTCAAAGTCGAATCGACCGGGATTCAACACCAGACTGGTGCTACTGCCTCCACGCACCTCCACACTGTCCTTCATCAAACTGGGGACACAAAATGTAGAATGGTATCTGTCTGTCGCCATGGCCTACCTGCCAAATGTGCTGTCCTTCACTCTTTGGATGCTTGCTCTGACATACATTCCCTATCCTCAAACTCAATGGTTACTGTGAGCCACTACTGTCCAATAAATACAGTGGGGCAAAAAAGTATTTAGTCAGCCACCAATTGTGCAAGTTCTCCCACTTAAAAAGATGAGAGAGGCCTGTAATTGTCATCATAGGTACACTTCAACTATGAGACACAAAATGAGGAAAAAAAATCCATAAAAATCACATTGTATGATTTTTTTATGAATTTAAATTACTCGGGAAAATAAGTATTTGGTCACCTACAAACAAGCAAGATTTCTGGCCTGTAACTTCTTCTTTAAGAGGCTCCTCTGTCCTCCACTCGTTACCTGTATTAATGGGACCTGTTTGAACTTGTTATCAGTATAAAAGACACCTGTCCACAACCTCAAACAGTCACACTCCAAACTCCACTATGGCCAAGACCAAAGAGCTGTCAAAGGACACCAGAAACAAAAGTGTAGACCTGCACCAGGCTGGGAAGACTGAATCTGCAATAGGTAAGCAGCTTGGTGTGAAGAAATCAACTGTGGGAGCAATTATAAGAAAATGGAAGACATACAAGACCACTGATAATCTCCCTCGATCCGGGGCTCCACACAAGATCTCACCCAGTGGGGTCAAAATGATCACAAGAACGGTGAGCAAAAATCCCAGAACCACACGGGGGGACCTAGTGAATGACCTGCAGAGAGCTGGGACCAAAGTAACAAAGGCTACCATCACTAACACACTACGCCGCCAGGGACTCAAATCCTGCAGTGCCAGACGTGTCCCCCTGCTTAAGCCAGTACATGTCCAGGCCTGTCTGAGGTTTGCTAGAGAGAATTTGGATGATCCAGAAGAAGACTGGGAGAATGTCATATGATCAGATGAAACCAAAATAGAACTTTTTGGTAAAAACTCAACACGTCGTGTTTGGAGGAGAAAGAATGCTGAGTTGCATCCAAAGAACACCATACCTACTGTGAAGCATGGGGGTGGAAACATCATGCTTTGGGGATGTTTTTCTGCAAAGGGACCAGGACAACTGATCTGTGTAAAGGAAAGAATGAATGGGGCCATGTATCGTGAGATTTTGAGTGAAAACCTCCTTCCATCAGCAAAGGCATTGAAGATGAAACGTGGCTGGGTCTTTCAGCATGACAATGATCTCAAACACACCGCCCGGGCAACGAAGGAGTGGCTTTGTAAGAAGCATTTCAAGGTCCTGGAGTGGCCTAGCCAGTCTCCAGATCTCAACCCCATAGAAAATCTTTGGAGGGAGTTGAAAGTCTGTGTTGCCCAGCGACAGCCCCAAAACATCACTGCTCTAGAGGAGATCTGCATGGAGGAATGGGCCAAAATACCAGCAACAGTGTGTGTAAACCTTGTGAAGACTTACAGAAAACGTTTGACCTCTGTCATTGCCAACAAAGGGTATATAACAAAGTATTGAGATGAACTTTTGTTATTGACCAAATACATATTTTCCACCATAATTTACCAATAAATTCCTTTAAAATCCTACAGTGTGATTTTCTGGATTTTTTTTCTCATTTTGTCTCTCATAGTTGAAGTGTACCTATGATGAAAATTACAGGCCTCTCTCATCTTTTTAAGTGGGAGAACTAGCACAATTGGTGGCTGACTAAATACTTTTTTGCCCCACTGTAGGTAGGAAGGAGGCATATGAGGATTTTGTGAGTGGTTTATTCAGCAATAACGTAGTAATGCAGATTTACTTTGAGTAGTTTTTTTGGGGAAATTTGATATTGTTCATCACTGTTAAAGTAAATAAGAAAAAAGTAAAAGCCAGTAAATGTCTTATTTTTTTAATGGCACTTTTCAGTTGCACTTAACAGTTATGTTTTTATAAATAATAGGGGTAATCTGAAATTCTAAAAGTCAATAATGTGCATGTTGACATTGGGAAGGTAAAAGTCTCAGTCCTGACACAGATGAGTCAGTGATGCTTTTGCTTTGTTAATATTCAATCGTAGGCTGGATAGTTCTAACACTCTGGGTTTATTGTCGGCACCGGGCCTTCATGACTCAGCCTGAGCAACTCTTCGCTCAGCCTTCACAGGCTGCATCATGTTTACAGCTGTTTAAACAGCAGAGCAAGTCTCAGCCCCATAGAGATCTCACTGCTCTCCAGCGAGCCAACATTTCCCTATTAAAAGTCCTGGGGAGAAAGGATTAGCCAACAGTCTCCAGCAATCTTTAAAAGCCAAATCAATAGTGCTTTGATTGCCTTCCGCTTCCATTTTGTTTTTTGTCTTCTCTCGTAATGTGTCCACTCCTTCACTTCTTCCTACCATGCCATTAAGAAAGAGTCTGTCTGTCTGTCTGCCAACATTAACTACTGCTGCAAAATATCCTCATAGGAAGTAACTTCCTCCAAACTCCAAGAAAATACTAGTATCTATGTGGCTAAAGAGACAGTGAAGCATTGGGGCATTAAAAGACATTAAAATGAATTATTCATTCTTAGCAAATGCACTTTTCATTCAGCAGCACATACAACATTTCCTGTTGGCGTAGAAGGTTAAGTGTTATTTTTGCAGCCTGGATGGGCTAAATTTCTCTTGTAGCAGCTATAGAATAGCACTTGTAATTTAACTGCAGATTGTAACCAATATGTTAAATAAATATGACAAATAAATATTACATTAGCTCACTGTTATTGAGTAAATGGTTGACAGTTTTATGACCAATAATGGGCAATGAACACATGACTTGTATCAAAAATGCCCAGCTCTTTACTGAGCGCAGCAAATAGATCTGATGCTGATGCCTACCTATCAAACTGAAGCATGGCAAATAGATTTCCTTATGGGCATTAGCCTTCCAGTACCTATAACTGCACATAATCCTTTTTTATGAGCACTTTAGACTAAATAAATGTCTAAATTTAGTCAATTATGTCCATTTATAGTACTGTAGGTGTTTGTTTTTTCTCAAACTGAATGTATTACTATCTGTTTAAATATCATTGAAATGAGCCAAAGCACACATCCCTAACAGAGATAGATTTGGGGATAATGGGACAGTAAAGTAAAAGAAATGGTGGACATAAAAGACACCAGCCCCACTGCTTGCTGCACTCTCCTGTGTTTTCATTATAGCAGTGATGTGACCATTCGCATGTGATCTCACAGCAAATTCCCAGTCAGGGTGAAAGCAGAGCAAGGTGCATGTGAAGGAGTGAACCAAAGGGTAGACAGCCATTTGATAGGCCATACTGAAAGATGGGATAATGTGTGTGAAAATTAACTTTAATAAGCCCTCTTGCTGACTGGGAATATCCGCTGGGAAGTGCAGGGGAAAAGAGCACATCCAGGAGTAGATGTTACCCTCCACTCAGCAAGGCTGCAGGGCTCCAGACTGCGACCAAATGGTCGCATTTTGCGAGCCAAATTAGTGATTGTTCGACTGAATTTTACATCCAGTCGCACATGTGCGACCAGTAAATTTGCCCCCTTTTTTACACGTTAAACGTTGAAATGTCGGTACCTGAGAGCGCGTAAGCTCAAGCTTATCTGTCCTCTCTGAAAATTGACAGAGAGCGGAGCTCTGACACAAACACACACACTCGCACACACGCATAGCTGCGGTCGGTGTAAACTACGTCGGCTCTGCAGTTTTGTTGAAGTCACAGTGAGTCACGGAGATGCCGATAAAGTGGTTTCAAGTGTGGTTACAGTTTTTCAAAACTTCACGCAGACAGCGTTTGCTGTGATATGATATTAATGGAGAGCCGAAAGCGGTCGCGGTGCTGTTGACGGTACACTTCCTAAGCAGGCACAACAGTGGTTCTGTGCCCTGGGGACTGACTGACAGGCTGAGGTTGTAAGGAAAGGCAACTTTATTTCTACAGCAACTTTCAGCAACAAGGCAATTCAAAGTGCTTTACATGAAACATTAAAGAGCAATTAAAAACGGCCATAAAAATAAAACAGGCTAAAAAAAAATATACAAATACAAGAATAAAAGTTACAGTGAGTAAGAAATTAATAATTTAATAGGTTGTAGGCACGGGTTTGGGAGGAGGAGGATTTTATTTAATTAATAAAATAACAATGTTCTAAGTACATAGGATAAATAGGTTTGACAATAATTTTTACAACTGAAATAATTGTAATTGTTTTGTAATTATAGAGGGAAAGTACCAAAAAAAGGTACCGTTGGGCAACGGAACCAAATTTCAGGTATCTGTACCAATATTGGTTCAGTAGTAGCCTAAACAATGTATGTTTAATTTTAAGTTGAATTCATTGTAATTGTAGAGTAGAGCTGGTATATATATATATATATATATATATATATATATATATATATATATATATAAACAAATTTTCATGACAGCGATGGTGCTGTCGATAAACCTTCTATGTTGCATCTTCAAAAGTGACACTAAATTTGAAACAGCACATTGTAATTTCTGCATCTATTATCAAAGTATGTATTAGTAATAGAGTGGAAATTAGTAGTAATATGTGAATATTTGGTTAGCATGTTGATTTACCGTGTGTGCCCCTAAATTTTCTGGTTGCGCCCCTACAATTTTCAGTTGGGGGCCACTGTGCTCCTAGTGAAAAAGGTTAGTCTGGAGCCCTGAGGCTTGGGATTAATTAATCAGGAGTGTAACAAGAAGTGAAAGTTGAGAGGTGCACAGCCGTGAACACATGTGAATCGATGGGATCCTTACTTTGGTGACTGTTACTGTGATGGTGTAAGCTAAGTGGAGCATGGGATTTGGAATGGGAACACTGGTTGCTTGAAGTGAGTCAACATGGCAGTTGTACCCCCTCCAGCCACCCGTCCCAAACCCAGCTAAATTCACCCGCAGTGCTCTGTCTCCCACACAAACTGGCTGGCACAGACACAAACAGGCTATTTATAGCCCAGCAGAGGCAGATAGGCAGGCAGGGCAGTCAAGCTGCAAATATTGATAAAGAGCACGGGTGAAACAGGGTGACACATTCCAGGAAAACCTGGATGAGGGCTGGCATGCAACATCTGGGTTATCATATGAATCGAAAAATGCTATTTGACAGAAATGGATGACAGAATTTCTACTCTGTACATCTGATGTGCTTCTTTTGCCAATGTGTGGGTGTTTTTGTAAACCAAATTTAGTTTTGGGTCAAATGTGAATGCTGTAAATCATACCGTATATTATCCGTGAAATTCTGTTAATTGCACAACACACTCAATCCCATTTTGCACCAGTGTACTTCCATAATTGACTAATAGTAGCAGACTGGGCTGTACTTGGTAAACTACATTTGTTTGGTTGCACACAGTTTGTTTATACCCTTTTTTCTTCACCAACCATTGTTGTGAAGAAGAAGCAGTCTGATCTAAAATTAGAGTCTGCGCTATAGTGTGTGTGTGTGTGTGTGTGTGTGTGTGTGTGTGTGTGTATGTGTGTGTGTGTGTATGTGTGTGTGTGCAAGCATGCATATGTGCACGGAATTGGTTTTTCTTGTTTTCTGCACTGACAGATCTGATCTGAGTTTACCAAAGCATCTTCTTACTTAAGAGCGCAGTATGGGTGCTGTATGTGTGTGTGCTGCTGTAAATAAGTGTGTGTTTTTGTTCTTCTATTTCTGCTATATAACAAGGTTTTCAAGTGACACAGTTCGGTATATTGCAAAGGATATGTGTAATACAGTATCATGATATTGATATGTGAGTTGATACAAAAAAAATGATAGAAAATCAATTTACAAAGTGTTGATTGTTAAAAAAAAAAAAAAGAAAAACTGGCTTTTAGCTAATCCAGTAAATACCTGAAAGATCAAAGTACTTCATCTCAATGACGCAAAATGTATATAAAAATCTAAGATAACATTGAATCATAAACATCAAATCCTACTTAAAAATTGTTCAACATAACCCGTAATGGCCTAATACATCCAGAGATATTACATGGGCAGATACCTTGATATAAACAGAATGTCAAGATCCTTGGTGGTAGACAGTTATTTTTCCTGACCGTATATATTGTCAACCCTTGTGTGGGGGTATACTCATGCGTGCTGTCCCACCTGGAAAAAAAGCTGTGCTGGCCCGTGGACGAGGTGTCTCCGTCATACGAGTCGCTCTGCTTACGCCTGAGCGGCGGCCCGCACTGACCGTTCCCTGTGTTGGGGGCGGAAATATCGATGTTGCTCTTGCTGAGCCTCTTGCTAGAACTCAGACCTGGGCTGGACTCCCCGAGTAGGCCCGAGTTATCCTGACAGGAAGGAGGAGAGTGTGCAACTGTAAAGCCTAATACACACAAAGCAGTGGGTGCATCAGGAAATTACATATAATCAGATGGGAGTTAATGCGTTTTCCCATGCGAACACTTAAATGTGGGAGGGGAAACCCTACCTGTGCAAGATTAAATATATTGTGAGTGGATGGCAACAGGGAGGAGAAGAAAGCAAGGGAGCAACAGACAGAAAGTATGCAACACTTAGCAGGGGGAAAAGAACATTAAATGACAAGCTGCTTCAAGAGGGCAGTTCAGCACAAATATTATAATGAATATGTTACATGCACACCACAGAAACTGCTAAAAATGGTGATTAGAAACATTCTGATTCCCATCAAATTACCCACTGAAAACAAATGGCGATGCACACACAAAATTCAGCTCCACTGTGACTTGTATTTCCACCTTTTATGTATGAGACTTCACAAAACATAGCGCCAAGGACATTGCCTCTAGTTTACATTGACATTTTCTAAAAGCTATGCTTTGATAGAGGTGTTGTGCTAAAAAAAACTGACAACAAATAGACATAGCCGAGGTGACTGTTGTGTATGACAGTCTCTGTTTGTTTACTAGAGAGCACTGGTGGTGCCACATGTGCACGCTTGTAGCAATCAACTCCACTGATGAAGACAAGGTATAACTCAAGCATGTAATCTTGATAATTTGCAGTGATCTCTTAATGATGTATCAACAGTAAAATGTTTCCTGGACACCATACACGTCTGTGCATCACCATCACCATCATTATCTCATCAATGTAACAGTGAGCTCCTACCTTGAGGCTCTCAGTGCTGTTGTTTCTGCTGCTGTTGTTGGGGCTGCCAGGCCTCTGGTGGTTGCTGAAGCACAAAGCATCGAAGCACAGCACACCTCCCACACAGTCGCCCATCAGGCATACCTGCTCGGAAAAATATATCATTCAGACAGCCTCGACATATGGTGCACTCAGACAGTGAAGGACTTAACAGGAGGACAATTAGAGAGGTGTATGAATGGAATTTACACCAGAATTACCACCTTGCGGTTGAATGCCTCTGCCAATCAGGTAAGTTGCAGTTTACATCCATGTCTGCCAAGGCTCATATAATATATGTAGTGAAGACTTTAAAGCATTTTACAGCCTCTGAACACCCACACAGGTGATTTCAGTTATTGTGGCTGACTTCTGCTCAGGTTGAAAGTGGGCCGGAGCTTAGGTGTGAATTTATTATGTCACAAATCTTCATCTACCAATAAGAACGATAAAGTTGTCATTTGTGCTGCCCTAACAGGTGCAACAAAGCTAACAGGAGACTCAGGAAGACGTCAATCAGTCTATACACACACACAGTCCTGGGAAGAGGTCTAATCAGCCAGATTAATTAAAAAAAACACCTGTGTATGTGATCTATAGTACAATCACCACAGTTTCAAGGTGGGCACGCAGGATTAGTGTCACCGATTCAGTTTCTGTCCAAATATCTCCCCTTCTGTTCCTCAGTTATTGCGTTGAATAATGGCATAATCTTTATAATGTCACAGTGAAGATGACCTTTGACCTTTTGGATATAACATGTCACCACTTCATTTTATCCCATTAGTGTGAAATGTTGTCATAATTAGCGTAGGAAGTCTTAAGTAATGGCCAAAAAACACATTTTCTGAGGTCACATTGAGCTTGACCTTTGACCTCCAATTTCTCATCAGTTGATGCTTGAGTCCAAGTGGATGTTTGTGCCAAATTTAAAGAAATTCCGGCCAAGGCGCAGAGACAAAAAAAATAAGAAAACAAGTTAATACACTGGGACAGGAAGGCATGACAATCATTTGTCCCAATTCCAGAATATATACAAATAGGATTTGGTATGTACTATATACTGTATTAATATACTATTTTTTAAACTTAGCTTGCAAGGATTCAATGCTTTTATCATTTTTATACTAACAGGTAATGGGGCCATTTCAATCAATCAACAACCTTTGACCAAGACAGCTAATAAAACTTCACAAAGAGAAAGTAAAATGCTTTTCTTAAAATGTTTTCCTACACTGTATCTTTCAGGAGTTGTTTCAACACCATTCACAATTTATTTTTACGTTTGCTGCTGTGAGCAGGTCCTCCATTCCCTATGTGCATTGCATTGTTGGACAATGTGGAACAGCACATTCACAAATAAAGCATTTTTTTCCTGCCACGTTTACAACATATCATTCAGACTGTAATTATGAGCAGCCAAGTGAGGAAACTGTTCACATAGGCCTCTGAGTTGTAATTCAGAGTCAGACATATGGGGAAGTTCTAACAGCTATGATATCCCACTTGGTGAAAAGAAATACACCCCTCTGTCATTTTAACTTACTGAAATGTGTATTCTAACCAATGTGTGAACACTCAAGAGTCAGAATGAGAGTAGTTTTTACTGTTATTCATTCTCCTATTCACTATCCTTTATTTTATCACTTTTCTACATACTCAAAACACAACTCCTCCAAGGTTAGGCTACATTTTGGTGAGGGAAAAACTTGACTGTATGTGTTTTGTTGTTGTTGATTGGCTCATCAGGAATGAAATGACCAGTGACTCTCAATAATGTGCCTTCAAGGCCTGAGAACCTGAGGGTTTTTATTTCAAACAAGCACTACAGCAGCTGATCTACAGCAGCTAATAGAAAAAATAAATGAAAACGGCAATTACTTGTGAAATCCACTTACTGGCTTGCATTTATATAGCGCCTTTCTATCTAACCTGACAAAGTGCTTTACAATTTGCCTCTCATTCACACAACACACTGGCCTTCCCATCAGGAGCAGCAGGGAGTTCAGTGTCTTGCACAAGGACACTTTATCATTCAGCTAGTAGGAGCCGGGGATCGAACCCCCCAACCTTGTGATTAAAGGACAACCAGCTACCTTCTGAGCCACAGCCACTTGTTGACCTGCCTTTTTAATTACACTTTGAGTTCAAACTATTATTATTAATTATAAAAGCAAAGAGTTGTGTTTCAGAGCCCTAACTTAATGCTGTCAAATTCAAATCAATTGTGAACACTCTGCTCACAAATCATTATCTCACTAGAAAATACAGCTTGTTACAAAGAGCCTAGTAGTTGTTATGTACAAGAGTGAAATGTGTTCTGCTTAAACAATAGACATCTGGAGCCCCCTGAAGGCCTGAACTCCCACAGAATACACAGCCCACTCCAAAGCAATCTTAAATTCCTTTGACAATCATTGATTTAAATTAAAGTGCCTCCAGCTCATTATTAAATGATGAGAGACTAGAGTGAACTAGAGTTCTCCTCTCCTCTCCTCTCTTCTCCAACCATAAGAAGTTCGAGACGGACCTGACCCGTGAATCCCTGGCCGTCCTCTGACTGCAGGAAGCTGTGGTAGACCTGGTTGGATTGGGCGATCACCGTGGCAACGGCATCCTGGTAGCGAGGTGAGACGATGGCGAGGAGCGGGAGGGCAGCCAGGGGCAGGTGGTCCACGCTACTGGACACACAGCTCTCGTCATAGCTGTATGGGTTCAGACTGGAGGAGGAAGAAGCAAGGGAAGGGGGATGAAAGGGGGAAAAGAAAGGTATAGTAAGAAATACAACAGATTAACAAAGCCCTTTGGGAGTGTTTCCATACATACTTTGGAAAATGACAGCCATCAGTTTCTAGTGCACAGTAATGTCAAAATATATGGTTTTGTTCATTGAGTTAAGCTGATGTCTATAATCAAAGATTCCTCAGGTGTTCTTTTTGTGATATGCGTCCCTTTGACTTTCCTAAATGTATTGATGTTTAATCCAATCTGTCCATGATGCACTCCACCTGATTTGAGGCAAGGCTTTCCACAAAGTTACTGTGTGTGTGTGTGTGTGTGTGTGTGTGTGTGTGTGTGTGTGTGTGTGTGTGTGTGTGTGTGTGTATGTGTGTGTGTGTGTGTGTGTTTGTGTGTGTGTGTGTGTGTGTATGTGTGCGTACCCAAGCAAGATAAAGAGAAGAGGGATGTTATCTCAAGGAATAAAACACAAGCAAACCTGCACAGATATCAGCAATGAGAGCAGTGTCTTTACTGCTGTGTAGACATTAATGGATGTGTGTGTGTTTGTGCGCGTGTGTGTGTGTGTGTGTGTATATGTGTGTGTGTGTGTGTGTGTGTGTGTGTGTGTGTGTGTGTGTGTGTGTGTGTGTGTGTATTTGACTCCAGCCCAATTACAGTGCAGACGCAGATCAAGCGAGACACTATGTAAAAGATGGTGTTGCCCTGCACTCTCTCCTTGAGCAGCAGTGCCAACCCTGTCATCATCCATCACATGCTCTGATTACATGAAGTAGCACAGCCACATCAAGGCTGAAATATGTCAGCAACCATGGACACATCACTACACAGAAGGGCACAACCTCTATGCAAGTGACTGACAGTTCTGATGTACTGAAACAAAAATGTACATAATTCAACATTTTAGAAAGGACACAATTGCTCTCCAAGATACAGCTCGTATCACACGATAAATATTAATTTCATCTCTGTTTAATCTAATCAATAGAGAAATAGATATGTGATATATTTAGCCTGGCTTAACACCGAAACTGAAAGCAAGGAGAGAAAATGGTTGCCAGGCTCTGCTTTACAAGAACTTCAAAATTGTTTTGTTTAGTTTTTAATGGGTCACAAATATGTTTAAAGTTTGATTTTAAAAACAGGTGGTTTATAGCAACTCAAACAGGGTAAACATCATTTTATCAAACAACATTTGTTGTGGACTGTTTTTAACTGCGGACAAATACAGGCTACCCAACGGTGTATGAGACTGAGTCAGAATAAATGATAGTGTCCATGTTCATTGTACAGAAGAAAGATACTGTACCAGTCAGTGAAACAATGGAGCTCTATGGCACAGAGGAATCACATACAGTGAGGAAAATAAGTATTTGAACACCCTGCTATTTTGCAGGTTCTCCCACTTGGAAATCATGGAGGGGTCTGAAATTGTCATCGTAGGTGCATGTCCACTGTGAGAGACATAATCTAAAAACAAAAATCCAGAAATCACAATGTATGATTTTTTAACTATTTATTTGTATGATACAGCTGCAAATAAGTATTTGAACACCTGAGAAAATCAATGTTAATATTTGGTACAGTAGCCTTTGTTTGCAATTACAGAGGTCAAACGTTTCCTGTAGTTTTTCACCAGGTTTGCACACACTGCAGGAGGGAGTTTGGCCCACTCCTCCACACAGATCTTCTCTAGATCAGTCAGGTTTCTGGGCTGTCGCTGAGAAACACGGAGTTTGAGCTCCCTCCAAAGATTCTCTATTGGGTTCAGGTCTGGAGACTGGCTAGGCCATGCCAGAACCTTGATATGCTTCTTACAGAGCCACTCCTTGGTTATCCTGGCTGTGTGCTTCGGGTCATTGTCATGTTGGAAGACCCAGCCTCGACCCATCTTCAATGCTCTAACTGAGGGAAGGAGGTTGTTCCCCAAAATCTCTCAATACATGGCCCCGGTCATCCTCTCCTTAATACAGTGCAGTCGCCCTGTCCCATGTGCAGAAAAACACCCCCAAAGCATGATGCTACCACCCCCATGCTTCACAGTAGGGATGGTGTTCTTGGGATGGTACTCATCATTCTTCTTCCTCCAAACACGGTTAGTGGAATTATGACCAAAAAGTTCTATTTTGGTCTCATCTGACCACATGACTTTCTCCCATGACTCCTCTGGATCATCCAAATGGTCATTGGCAAACTTAAGACGGGCCTTGACATGTGCTGGTTTAAGCAGGGGAACCTTCCGTGCCATGCATGATTTCAAACCATGACATCTTAGTGTAATACCAACAGTAACCTTGGAAACGGTGGTCCCAGCTCTTTTCAGGTCATTGACCAGCTCCTCCCGTGTAGTCCTGGGCTGATTTCTCACCTTTCTTAGGATCATTGAGACCCCACGAGGTGAGATCTTGCATGGAGCCCCAGTCCGAGGGAGATTGACAGTCATGTTTAGCTTCTTCCATTTTCTAATGATTGCTCCAACAGTGGACCTTTTTTCACCAAGCTGCTTGGCAATTTCCCCGTAGCCCTTTCCAGCCTTGTGGAGGTGTACAATTTTGTCTCTAGTGTCTTTGGACAGCTCTTTGGTCTTGGCCATGTTAGTAGTTGGATTCTTACTGATTGTATGGGGTGGACATGTGTCTTTATGCAGCTAACGACCTCAAACAGGTGCATCTAATTTAGGATAATAAATGGAGTGGAGGTGGACATTTTAAAGGCAGACTAACAGGTCTTTGAGGGTCAGAATTCTAGCTGATAGACAGGTGTTCAAATACTTATTTGCAGCTGTATCATACAAATAAATAGTTAAAAAATCATACATTGTGATTTCTGGATTTTTGTTTTTAGATTATGTCTCTCACAGTGGACATGCACCTACGATGACAATTTCAGACCCCTCCATGATTTCCAAGTGGGAGAACCTGCAAAATAGCAGGATGTTCAAATACTTATTTTCCTCACTGTATATCAGGCTTTAAATACTCAGGCCAAAGTAACAAAAGCTGATACATTCATGATGGTTTTTGATTTTCATGGGATGTATTAACATAAAAAAATAGACTATCACCAGTCAAGTAAAAATTAAAAAGACTAAATACTTATTAAGCAGTTGGCTCACACATTGGAGCTAATTAGCTAATAACTAACACCTGGGCCCAGCTGTCCTGTCCTCATCGTAAAGTCACCGGCGCTGCACACTTTCCATTCCCGACACTGGACAAGCCCCAGGTGAATCTAGCCAACAAGATACAGCATGGAAATAAAATAGTTCTGCTATCAGTCTTTGTCCTACAGTAGTGTAAGATCAAGCACTATCACTGCTGTCTGTCTGTACAATATTATTGACGTGTACACAACAGTGCACACTTGAATCAAGCTGCTTCTATGCTCTATGTTTCGGGGCCATGCTCTGTTTGTCCTGCTAATTGGACTGGCATGATTTATTGGAACGTCCATCAAAACTGGCTTTGTTTAATTAGAGCTAAACATTGTGTTGCCATGGTTACATACCCCAGATAACTAATGGAGTTTGTGTACCATATAGTATGCAAGGAAATGTTTCTCCAAGTATCAACCCAAGAACAATTGTGGCCAGAGCAACTTAATGTTATTTCACTGATTGTGAATGTCCCGTTTTATATTAGTCAGATTAAGTCATTTACTTGATTGCTTACACTGTTTACATGTAAATCTTCTTATTAAATTCCTTTTTTTTTACTTTGCAAATCAGAACAAATCCTCCAGCCCCATTACCATCAGCCTACGATTCTGCACCACTACGTGCTCAAAAGTGCCAATTTCATACAATTACAAAATACCCTGCTGCAGGCTTTATGGAACCTGTTGGGAAGAAAAGAGACAACTGATGTGACTGATGTTCCCAGCAACACAGTGTTCACTAGTCAGTCCAGGAAATCTACAGTGGATAAAGCTACCTCCGGGTGATTATTTACATCAGTTTATTTACATCAGTAAATGGATTGAAAAATGTCTTAGTTAACCTATTCTGTTTGACAGAAATATGTGAAAATCTAACTGGCAAACTTATCATCCACAAAAGGATTTGAACAATATCTGTTTATACATGTTTTGCTTGTATAAGCCATATTAAAACAAATCACAGTTGACCTGCTCTGAGCAGCTGGGTGTGGCAAGCAAAAGTACCAGGCATACTGAAGTTGCACTGTGCCCTTGATTGCTGCTGACACGCCCCCCCCCCCCCCCCCCCCCCCCCCACTGCGCGTCCTGTCCGAATTGGGCAAAGTTGAGTTCACAGCAGGTCACCAAAATAACAAGTGTGTGAGACCAACAAAAAGGCCATCTCGCCAGCCCCGCCACCATGTGCCACAAGGTGTCACAAATACAATCAACCCTCAAAGGATAGTGGGGAATTATAACAGTAAGAAGTAGTATAGTATAGTATAGTGTGTATATATATATATATATATATATATATATATATACACATACTTTTTATAATTTATTTTTATTTTTTTACCCAAGTCAGAAAATCATTTCCCTTTTAATGTCTATATGCAGTCTGAAGGAATGGTGAATAGTGAGCTTAGCTAACTTTGTAGAACCTCCTCAAATTAAGAAAATGACGGCTAAATATTACCAAAGGTGTGTGACTTGTTTGGCTTATTTAATTGTAATTTTAAAAATGTTTAAAAGCTGTTATTTTTACCATTACCATTATGATATGCATTGAAACTTGCAATCCTCTTCCTTTTTAGTTGCACACGGCCACTTCAAATTAATTCAAGTATGCGTTTCAGTAAAAGATGTTCCTATTTTACATATATAATCACATACATTAAGTGATAAAAACTGGCTCAAAGACTTCAAAATGAAACGTTAAAATATTGTATTTTATGCATTTCAGAGAAGCTGCTGTGTGTCAACCAGCAATTACCTAGAGTAACCTCACTCTTCCAAATATCTACAAATAGTAAGAGTAAGTAAAAGAGAACACCCACGAGTTTGTCTGAGTCTGAGTAGGGATGAAAAATAGCCCAGTTCCCCTTACTTCTATGTAAAATTATATTTTGGAAATCAACTCAGCAAGTAAACCACAAGTTGAAAAATGTAATCAAGGTGTACAAACATCAATTATAATCAAAGAACTTCACACTTCAATTACATTTATACAGAGAGATAATATTGTTTACATGTTTTTAATTGCCTAAATCACATTGTAATTATTATTATCATAATTCGATAGACATGTAAATGAACTGAATGAAGGCAAAAATATGCCAGATAAACTGCACCCAACATGCATCCTGTGTTAGGACCCACACTGTATGAACGCTGCTCTCGAGGGCAGCTTTTTGAGACAAACTCTACGCTTTGAGATGCTCCCATGCAGATTTGTAAGAAAACAGTAAAAAAGGAAACCTTTGTAATATATTCTGTATCATCACTGTAACGGCACTGCACACAGTTATTTGTTATTGTCACTCCCTCTACAGATGCTCTGTGAAATATTCAGCTCAGGCAATTCAAGCACAGAGATGGCAATGTATTGCTCCAGGAGGAAGACTCTGTGAACAACAAAATACTAAATAAATCAGGTCAACTCATAATTTAAACCAGGATTATTTGTTTATCAGGTGCCATTTTTTGTTTTAGGAGCTGTAAGAAATCCCAACATCCCAGCTGAGTGCCACTGAGGGTTTGGGCCAAGCTTTGTAGTCGCCTGGCCTTGATCTTATTAGAGTCTGGTTAACAACTGCTGCTCACACACACTCCCAAAAACACACACTTGCTACTGAGAACAAAAAAGCACCAATTTATATTCCAAAAACAGCTCTACCTCTGAACAGTTTCACAAGTCACAGGACAGGAACACAGGTTTAACACCTGCTGCACTGCTCAACAAATGTCAGGTGAGACACTCATTATTTGTGTTGCATAATTACTTGGTTATGCAAGCACTTGTTAGTAACATTAAGCCGGAGCAGACACTGTTTTCCATGCGAAAGAGTACACATAAATGATTTGTTTGTGTGTGCGCAAGAGGCAGTTTGAAGGTGTGAACGTCGTCGACCTGCAGGTTATTCTCCGTTCAGAATCGATGGTCCTTAATTCATCTGCGCCGATCATTAACATCTTTGTCTATACAAACATGCGCTTTGGAAAAGGCTGCTCCACCAAACCATCCAAATCCCATCTGCATTTAATGGCTGTATTAAATCTCAATAATCCTAACTATAATTTCCTCTAAAATGCTGGTGATCAATATAGTTGCGGCTGTGATGACGGGGCAGAACTGGAAAGCGGTGTATCTGCTGTCAGAAACAGATAGTGCTCTATAGTCTGGATTTTATGGTATATGATTGTAGATTTTAATTAATTGAAAGCATGGTTCATCCAATATGTCATCCACCGGACTACGGGAACTATAAACTTCCAGACAACCATCAATCAGTGCAGAGATTTACTGCTACTTGGAAGGTTTTTTGTTCCTCAAAGGATGCACATCATCAGAGCCTTGAATGGCAGAGGAGCGGGCCTCACGTCACTTTGACGAGTCGGACCCTGTTATCTCAAGCGGCAACATTTACCGCGTTCACGTCTCTCTGCTCTCATTAGTCAAATCCAAGCAATATTAAATGAGAATATGCTGAGATCATCTTGAGGTGTCAAGTGCACATCTTAGAAGACTCATTTACATAACAGAGAAACCTCAAAAAGCCTTATTTACTGCTTTGTTATGGACAGTTGGCTTTAAATCGGCTGTAAGGTTATCCTTCATCCTTGAACCGAGAGAGCTTTACAGCTTATTGATTTTCCAGTAATTATGATGTTATGTTCTCTAGAAACACTGTCAGAGACTCACTCAATGACACCTGAAGGCAGGCTAATTACATAGTATTCTATACTGAGAGATGTACAGAACTCTTCCTCAAGGTTTAATGGTAATGTGATGATGAAGAGATCCATTAACAACAGTGGGGAGAAGATAAGGTCGAGTGAGCCGATTAAACCTCATCTAACGCAGCATAACCCTGCGATGGACTCTATTATGCTGCCTCGCCACCCTCTTGCCTCTCGCCATATAATGTCAAACTGAAAACTCGGAAGTCTGTCAGATTCCTGCTTAATTGCTCTCCCTGTTTCTTAATGGCTGGCTTAGCAATGCACGTTTGCACAATTAAGATGAAGAGCAATGGGCCTCTGCAGACTCTTCATAATTAGGGAGAGGGTACAGAAATAGTAGCAGCATGTCCCGATGGGCAGAATAATGAGTCACTATCTCCCTGAACTGAGGTCACTATTTGTGCACACGGACAAGTGGACTTCCTCCTCCATCTCCTTTCCATGATAGAAAACTGATCATGTGAAATGATGCAGAATCTACTAAGATAGGAATCCATTTTATTTATTAAGTTCTCAATAGTTGAAATGTTTATTTCTCTTCAAACTATGGCAGAGGTGGTGTGTTGGCTGCGAGAGGAAACCAATGTGGGAGTCTTTTCACTGTCACTTTTAATTGGACGTGCTCCAACTGTGTTTGTGTGGGATGTATTTGTGCGAGTGTGTTTATGGATGACATGTGTGTGTGTGTGTGTGTGTTGTCATGACACCCAGCTCCTAGCCAGCACTGCCAGGTACGTTCATTAGCAGGCAGAGCTAATAATGAGCGCTCAGAGCCCCGCGAAGCACAGCAGGCCTTCCCCACACACAGCAAGAAGGACGACACAAGCTGAAAAACCATGTTCAGTCTCTATGGGGACATCTTACAGTACATGAGGAATTATAAAGCACCGAGTTTGTTTATGTGAAAGTTTGTCTTGAGGCGCTAAAAGGTTTTGCCACCTCCACTCTGCGTTGCAGTTTTCAGCCAAGCTGTTACCCAGAATGAGAGTAAATTACCCACACAGCAGCAATTCCTTCCCGTGGGGCTGCCTATTCCTTGTTTATGTTGGCACACAAATAAATGAGGCTCCGCTCACCCACAAGTCCAACACTGTCATTAGAGCAAACACTGTTAACTGATGAAAGTGTAGTTGAATAAGTGTTGTGCTTGCTGCTGTGTGGGTGTGTATAAATGCCTACTGACTGCACGTATTGTGAGAGAGGACCTTCAGCCATCTGGGCATAAGTATGTTTTGTCTAATTTTACTGGAGAGCTAAAACACATATTCACTTCTCTTTGTTTTCAGGAGATTTTCAACAAGCTGTTAATAAGCAGAATGTTGTCTCTCTCTCACTTATTATAAATTAGGGCTAGACGGTGGATTATTAGTTCTATCTAGCTCTATTGGTGGATAGTAAGTCTATATGTGTCTATATATGTCGCACGATAAGTAACAGAAATGCCAAACTACGTTTGAGGGCATTTAGAAGCAGTGTTGCCATTACATAGAATACAATTATTATTAGACAGTATATTGTTATTGGATTTTTTAAGCTCCAAAATATCAATATTGGCCTTGAAAGTCCTGTATCAGTTGGGTTATAACAGAAATATTACATTATTAAGAAATGTGCAAAAGGATTTATAAAAGAATAAATGAAAGACACAAAAATATTATTCAGTCACAGACACTTATTTCAAGGAATGTACCAAATGCAAATGGTTTTACAGTACGGTCTTGTACACTGCTCTTTGAGGGAGTTCCCAAAGAATCTGCATAGCAACAAACATATACTGAGATACTGGAGAACTAATCCTTCCAACAAATACATTAATACATTATATTTTAACAATACCAAAAGCTTAGCGCGTGAGGATGACGCTTCTTGACAGACGTCATAACAGGTTGACATCTAATTTACCAAAAATATGTCACATTTGCTCCCTGATCTGCATATCCTGGCTACTGTAGCCTGTGTACTTCTTCTGTATGTGCTGTGTGTTGCACTATGGTTTTTATTCATTTCATCCTCCATTTTCAATTAAATTTAGTTTGCTTCTACATGGTTATTCTTACGGTTGTAGCCTTATTTTAAGATACAATTTATTTTCCACTCTACATGCACATTAGTGGGTTGTCAAGCAAGGGTTCTTAGAAGGTCATTATAAGTATTACAACTGAGGCCATTATAACAAAATCCTGTTAAAAAATTAAGTCTACTAATGGACAAATAAAACCTCCTGCATGAAAATGTATCTCAACATAACAATTAAACACTAAATAAATCCATGTCCAGACCTTCCTCCATAGCGCTGCGAAGGAAGGTCTGGCTAGTCCACACAGCATTTCTGGATGGGAACAAACGTGCTCTGGTTTATTGGCATTTCTTTAAACCAATCACAGTCGTCTTGGGCAGTGCTAAGCTCCGGACGGAGCCACGGTGCCTCTGCTAAATAGCCTCAGCAAGGAACTTGTTTTGGTGGAACATGTGGACGTTCAAAAGTAGTGTTAGTCGTGCAACAGAAAACTCAGATTGGACAGATAGTCTAGCTAGCTGTCTGGATTTACCCTGCAGAGATCTGAGGAGCAGTTAACCATAGTCCTCAGAAATCCGGCAGAGGTTAGAACGCCAACACAAAGTAAGAGGAAGGGGACGGACATCTGGCCGAAAAGAGTGTGATCCGGCGAATTTCTGGCGGCACCTGAACAATCCCAGAAGTGTAAGGTCGTGGATATAGACTACGCATTGCCTAACCTGTTTCTGAATTATTTGGCTTGTGCATTTAAATTCTTTATTTATCTTTTTTTTTTTTACCATTTTATTTTACTATTTATTTTACCAATAATGAGACAGCTTTGATCCTTTGTGACATAGCGTTTTAATATGAATCGATCTCTTTTCAATCAAAATGTTATGCATTGTGCATGTGTCAGCACACACAAGAGCAGGCAATTGAGACACAGTGCAGTAACTCAGTTCTGCTCAATTCCCATGAAAAGATGTTGTTTTCAATATTTCATCTCTGGATGTGGTGAAAGCTAAGCAGACGTCAAGCTGCCGAGCAGCTTCAGAGCTCAAACCACTTTACACTCGTCTTGCTTCCAGTCACTACCTCCCTCCTGCTAACGTCAATCACAAAACCAGACAGAAGCCTCAACTTGACTACCAAACGCATTCTCTCAGCCATGGTGATTAGTGATAATTCAGACAAAACATCCTCAGCATATAATTGGAGAGCAGAGAAAACTAAGTGGCGCTGTCAAAGATAAAACTGGTGACCACTGGGACATGTGGCATTAAATGTGACATGAAATCATTAGTTATGCCTAAGCAGCGCTCTGCACACATGCAGCACATGAGAAAGAGCAAACACATGAATGCAGACATATGTTTACCCCCTGCATCTCAGAAAAATCTTCCAACAAGGAATAAGACATGTGAGCTTTAATGATGCTAAAACTGTATCATTTATCATGAGGGAAGTCTCATCTACAATACTGACTGCTGTTCATCACTAAGGTGCTGTACTAGCATCCACAATTAACTCCCACTCTGAAATGAATACCATTACCATGGCCATACCTGAATACAAAGTAACAGTAGCTTATTAGACAAACAGATAATCAAACACATTCCTTGCAGAGGCCTCACTCAGGATCAGTGTACTGTAGTGTACAGTGAACTGTATAATGTAATTTAGTCATTTATCTTGCCGTGTCGAGGACTTGATGGAAGAATGAACAATTAAAAACAACAGCATTTAAAAAGGTTAGGAGTTAAATATTCAACATGGCCACAAGCTTGCAGGGGCTGAGAAATGTCATCAGCATACTAATTATTAGAATTATAACATTGCACTGGCTGTTTTGGGGTCTTTGGTTAATATATATTCTCAATTAACCTTCACTACTTTAGCCAACCGGGCATATTTCTATAATTCTTGCAGGCATGATACTGGGTATTTTCCTCAAATACCTCCTGACACAGTGAAGTCCTGTGAAGTCTGTATCATACTGCTTAATAGCAATTAGGGCTGTATGTCAAACTAGTGAGAATGTCGGTTGAAAAAAAAAAACACAACAGAGGCAGGAGACTAAAATGTCATAAAAACCAATAAGGGAAGCAATTACACTATTTTATACATCTTGGGAGAATCAAATCGATATCTGATGTCAAAACCAAAGCAAATAGCTTTTTTCACAGCATGCATGTTGAAGTATGGTAGGAAAGCACAGACGTTTCTAATAGCATCAACTCTGTTCTCTTTAAGTGTCCCAGTAAGCCATGGCCGTGTGACAGTGAGCCACCATGCACAATACTAGGTCCCTGAAACTGAAGCAGCTAAATGGAATTCAGCCTCATTAAATTGACTTGTTCACAGCTGTGTTTTTCCTACTCTGACACGTGAAACTCTCTTCTGTGAAAAGAGGCCATGCTGCACAGAGTTAGTTCAGGCAGAGCACTGAAGTGGTCCTTCCATTAGCTGTTCCATTCATGCTTCACAATCATTCACCAGCTGCCTAGTAACTTCCAATCACATTCGTGCAGGTGTACAGCACGGCCAATATAACCCGACTAGGGCTGAAACGATTCCTTGAATAACTCGAATAATTTGATTACAAAAAATCCTTGAAGCAAAATTCTTTGCCTCAAAGCTTCGTTAAATCAATGCAATTAAGGTTGTACGGCTCACAGTGTTTCCACACGGAGGATAATTACTAGCGCCCACAACAGGTTGACGTTTCTCTGGACACAAGACATTTATATACTGTCTATACACCAGACTGACGGCCCAGATTACAAATGAACGAAGACGAAAATAGCGAGAGTCTAAGAGAAGAGACAGGCGAGAGAAAATGACAGAAAGTTTGGGATCATTTTAAGCTGCAAACATGCTGCTACATCATCTCTGTAGAAAACATCCAGTCTACTCATCCATTCCACGGAGCGAACCAGACACCAGGTAGCTAACTAACGTCTGCTGCTCTCGTCCACCGCACTGTTTTACACAACTAGCCTACAGCATGCTACTCTGCAAATAACCATGTTTTACACAACTAGCCTACAGCATGCTACTCTGCGAGTTGTTTTACCAACAAGCTAAAACGAGAGCTGTCGGTTTGTAGTCTAACTGTTTATTAGTTTGCTACTAATCTTTGGAAATGTAGCTGCTGCCTGAGACAAACGGGCTCCTCCCCATATGTCAATGCTCCTCACCCCAGCACGGCCACTTAATATGCACGTGAATTAGGGCTGGGCGATATGGAGTAAAACAAATATCACGATATTTTTGACCAAACACCTCGATGTCGATATTGCAACGATATTGTAAGGTTGACAATTGGTGCTTTCACAAAATTTCTTCCACATTTATATTTTAGATAAATAACCATCATAATGTGGATATAATGACTAAGTGGTTAAATGCAAATAATAGAACAGCTAGAACAGTCTGGTAAATTCAGAAAATGACATCACTTTACTGTAATGCAGCCTTTGAAACCAGGATAAGACTTGTAACGATATGACAATTCTTCAAAATCTAAGACGATATTTAGTCTCATATCACGATATCGATATAATATTGAAATATTGCCCAGCCCTAACGTGAATGACGTCATCATGCCGGTGATGTCTGCATTCTTTATTCTTTCTCCTCACTCAGTTTTAGCCTTCTTAAAATGTGTCCCAGAGACTGTAGTTAATAGCCCTGCTGTAAGCTTTGTACATTTACCCTCTGGTTATTGAACAGCTCTTTTGCATATCCAGTGCAAAGAGCCAGAGGCAAGAAGGGGAAGAGGGTGAAAAATATTAACATTTGGGCGACCAAAACTGTACTTGGAATTTGGCAATAAAATGTTTTTGCTTTTTAACCCTTGTGTTGTCTTCGTTTCAACCTTGAAAAAAACACTTTTTTTTCTGACATTTGTGACGCATTTTTTCACAATTTGTTTTTGCTTTTTCCAACGTTTTAAATTTTTAAATTTTTCTTCCACACATTTTCAGCGCTTATTTCTATGTCCAATATTTTCTGATATAAAACAAAAATTTAAAACAGGCCAATGTGACCCGAAGTCAACACAAGGGTTAACACAAGGGTTAAAAAAAAACAACCTGTCTTTTGTATATATACCAAATACAGGTTTCCTTTTTTTTAGTACACAGCAATAATAAATATTTACTATTGCTGTTTACTAAGTATTTCTTATCCGATTACTCGATTAATCAATGGAATAATCGGTAGAATACTCGATTAATAAAATAATCGATAGCTGCAGCCCTAAACCCGACGCTTCTCACTATTACTCTGCTCATTCCAAAGCTCCATTGGCCCCCCCAACCTCCTTCGTTATGTGTGAAGCTTTTATTATGTGTCGAATTTAATTAAGATTTAATGTTCATGTGTCCGTTTCCCTTGGCGTTGCCTGGATTCTTTGAGAGCTGAGAGCAGAGCCTTCCCACCAAACCTCCCAAGTGTAACTATGTCAGTAAGCAGCCTGTGGAAGTAGCCACTTACAGTGTACACATAATAGCTTCTTAAGTGAAACTGAAATTAGCAGTATTTCTTCCTGTTGCATTAAAAGCAACAGAAAGAAGGCAGGAACAGCAAACTCATTAGCTGTTGACATACAGAAAGCATACCATAATGTGCAATAATGTCTCGCTCATAGCCTATCCATGTGTTTGTGTTAATTAAATGGATAGTTGTTAGCCAGCTAGCTAAATTGTTTTTAGCACAAATCATTCCTCTGGCATGTTTGGAAAAGCATGATAGATGCAATCAGTGTTGTAATGTAACAAAGTACAAATACTTCACTACTGTACTTAAGTCGAATTTTCACGTATCTGTACTTTACTTCGTTATTTATATTTCCTGAAACTTTTACTTTTACTCCACTACATTTCCTAAATAAAATGTATACTTTTACTCCACTACATTTCCCCTAAGCATCTTAGTTACTCGTTACTACAAAATATAATCAGAAGAAATTTATTACACTGAAAAAAAGTAAGTTTGGCAAATCATTGCTCGTAAATTGCCAAGATAATGTATGCTCTATTTCATTTGGTGACGTGATGCCTGTTTGTGGCCAAGTGGCAAAAAAAAAAAAAAACATAGGCCAAAACTAAAGAAGAAGAGGAGGAAGCATAATGACTGATAGTGTCATGGAAGCACCTGCTGCAGGCTCTGCCGCCATGGTAACAGACGATGATCATTCCGACGACAGTGGTGATGAAGATAACATTACACACCTTTGGCCATAAAGTTCAAAGTTTTTTTTTTTACTTTTACTTCTACTTAAGTACATTTAATATCAGAAAATTGCTATGAATACTTAAGTACTGTAAATATCAGATACTTTAAGACTTTTACTCAAGTAATATTCTAAAAGGAGACTTTAACTTCTACCAAAGCCATTTTCTGGGAAGATACATGTATTTTTACTCAAGTATTGCTTTTGAGTACTTTATACAAGACTGGATGCAATCAGATTTGTGATCTGGCTGAAGCTGACACATGGACAGTTGAAATGACAAATGAAAGGAAATAACTATTATTCATCTTAATACCTTGTGTGAGTAGTCAAAATACCTTGGGCACAACTACCAGTTATTTGTCTGTTCTGTGATACTTAATGGTATGCAACAGGTGTCTCCTTTTCTTGGAGCGTTTTGGGAAATAAATGGTGTGGAAACATAACCTGTCACACTTTAAATGGGATAATGTGATCATAGCTCCTTCTGCTACCCAGGGATAGAAAGACAACCTGGGCTATGAACAAGGTGAATAAAGTGTCTAAGCTTTTGGGCCAGCTTTAATGCTTGTTGATGTAGATTATTCAAGCCTCTGGAATTATACTGGAGGGACGAACAAAAGACTATTAAACACTTGAAATGACAAGTGGAAATGGGGCCAATGAGGCCTCCCTGTTCTGGCAACAGCACTCACTTGGACAACAGGGAGAAGGCTTCAGCGCACACGGCCGGACATGGCACCAGCTGGATCTTCACGTGTTCAGCAGCGGCCTTGAAATGGGCCCACGTCACCTTATCCAGCACTGACGTCAGGGTGGCCACATCGCCAGCCTTTGTGCTGGGGTCTCCGCCTGCTGTGTCTAAGATGTTTCCCCCATGCACCACTAGCAGCAGCACATGCGTCTTACATTTCCTCTGCAAAAGAGTTCAGGTAAAGTTGAAAAAAAAGAGACTTGAAAAGAGAGACATAAAGGAGTGAAAGAATAGAGGAATCATTCTGTGAAAGCAGTGGTGCCACAAAGCAAAATAAATAACTGGGTACTGCTGACTATACTGAGAGGCTGTTCGTAATGATCCTACCTCTATATCCTCCAGTCCTTCAATGCTGCTCTGAGGGGGGCAGCGTGGACCCCCCAGCTGGTAGAGACCGTCTGTATTGGATGAGTAAAGAGTAGAAGCAGGAAGTGGCAGGAAGGAAAGAAAGAGGGGAGAATAAGGAGAGAGAGAAGGGTCACTGCAGGAGCCACTTCACCCAGATGCCCCCATAGCAGAAGCACAAATGGATATTGATTGGTGAATATGGTCAATATTACTAATGCCTCTTCATCTCTCTTCATTTGTACTCGATACTGGGCGATGGGTTTATGTACCCTTAGGCTCAAATGGCATAACCATAAGATTCAGAAGTCAACAGTGACAGTAAACAGCAGGAGTGTGGTTGCATTTATGCTGCAGCATCTATAGCCATCACATGTAATTGGATTTTAGTTCCTCTGCTGCAGAAGCAAGAATAGACTTCTTTTCTAGGGACAAACAATGAAGGGATGGGGGCATTTTTGATCCCAACTAGAAGCATCTCTCCCCCTCTCTGTGCGGTGCAGCATTTAATGGGAAACTGGCCAAACTCATTACCCTCTCTGGAAGCCTGTGCACGCTGTGTCATCCTATTCCCGAGCTCTCTCCTGTCCCTCTTTCTAACCCTAACCCTCTTTCTGTTTTTTTCTCTCCAGGCTCAAGGCATGGCTCTGTGTTTTGCTAGCTCGTTGTTTATTTGGCCTCCTCGTCTGGGACCGACTGCCGTTGGAGGCTCTCACAGACTCACACACTGTCATCTCCCTTCTACTCCGTTCACAGCCCACAGCCTGCTTCCGACTGCTCAGCACGCACAAGGGACTCAGCACACTGCACTATTTTGGTCACAAAGTAAAGGGAAATCAATAGAGGCAGGATTTCTCTTTTCAGAAAGAGGGAGGGAGGAAGGGCAGAAAAGTTCCTCCAAAAACCTTGCCAAGTATTTTAGAGTGAAAAGTTTGCTGTGTGATTCGACAGCAAGCAGATAAACGTGTTTGATAAGGTGGCGGTACTCATTTGTGGGGCTAGATAATTAATGTTTTTGAAACCCAAATACACTGATAGACCTGTTTACTATAGAGCTGCAACACTTATTAACAAGTCAATCAATCGATTCGTTGATTGCCTGGGGAACACAAATGCCTAAGAAAGTAATTCATCGATTAGTCAATTGACAGAAAATTAATTCTGCAAAAATGGCCAAACGTTCACTGATTTCAGCTTCGCCATTCTGAGGATTTGCTGTTTTTCTTTGTGTTTCTATTTGTAAACTGAATATCTTTGGGTTTAGAATTGTTTGTCAGACAAAATACAACGTTCGAAGACGCCACCTCTTCTTCTCCCTGGAAAACTGTGATGGACATTTTTGATTGAACTATTTTCTGATATTTTATAGACTATGCAATATATGTCTTTTATAAAAAATGATATACAATATATATATATGTATATATATATATATATATATATATATATATATATATATATATATATATATATATATATATATATATATATATATATATATATAAAGATTGGGGCAATTTAGGCCTTTATTTGTACAGGACAGCTGAAGACATGAAGGGGGAGAGGGGTGGGGAATGACATGCAGCAAAGGGCCGCAGTCAAACCTGAGACTTCTGCATCGAGGAGTAAATGGGCGCGCCACGTGCTCTACAAGGTGAGCTACCCAGGAGCCCGATATAACATTTTTGACAGAGGTGGGACAAGTCACATGTAAGTCTCAAGATGCAGCTACGATGTCCGGGAGTCAAGTATAAGTCATAAATGTTGTGCTTTAAGTCTCAAACATGTTTTGTCTGTCTGGTGCTCTGCACTGCCAAACACACCTTTCCCATCCAATTGTGCAATGTGACTCTCAGATAGATTCAAAGTATATTCATTGTCAGGAAAATGAAGAGTTAATTCATTTGAGGTGAGAAATAGGCAATCAACTGAAACTGTGTGTGGCATGAAACTCAGGACAGAAACCCAGTCCTGGACAAACAAAATGATTTTAGGCGGGTTAGAGCAATGATTTAAAGCAGGTGGCTGAAATAGATTTCATTACAAGTTTCGCCAATACAATTTCTGTGGCTGATTGAGTGAAATATGATTTCTCAGGTTTGGGGGACAGGAACCGTGCAGCTTCATTCAATGTAGTTTGGATTTCTAATGCCGCAAGAAGCATTACTGTAAGATCACGATTCATTCGTACCTTTATCTTAAAGGAAATTCTGTTAATTAAGAGCAAAACAAAAGAGCACAATTGTTTTATCACCAAATACACAAGCTAAGATAATAATAGTGTATTCAAGCACACACTTAAACACAGCCAATATAAAAAGCCCTGCATCTCACACATTGTACTAGAAAATGTACTGGCTGCCAGTCAGCCAAACAGCCAAACAGCTGCATACAGCACAATGTAGAAAAACTCTCAGAGGAAATAGCAGAGCTTTGCTCACCTCATCATTTTAGAGGGCAGGATGCATGCTGGAGCCCGGCTTGTGAATCTAACAACAAGTAAGACATTTGTCTGATATTGGGAGAAACTGACAAAATCATATTTCTGTTGGCACGGCTCAGTGGTATTAACTGGCTTCTTGCGGTTATGAGGCCAGTTTTTTTTTTTTCCTGCAGCAGATTAGTACTGCTACAGCAGAAAAAAAACAATTCTAACAGTCCATCCGCTTCTCTGTTTTCATTTCTGGTGCTTCCTCTCAGTTGTCTGAGTCCTGCCAGTCAATATGTGCTTTTTAAAGCTTAGTGGTATTTAGCAGCTCTCAATCTGCACTTATTCTCTCGCAACAAATGGCCTAACCTTGAAAGCACCCTGTGAAAAGTTAACAATGCCATAGGTCAGCAGCACTGTGGCCATTTCCAGTGGCTTAAAGTGCAGTCAGACACACACCTGTACGCACTATAAGTTGTACTGTGTGAACAGAGCCTCTGCTATCTACTGCAGTCTGAGATATTTCTTAACTTATCTGCAAGAGAAGAAAAGAAAACTGACCCCAGAAAGAGGGCTGTGAAGAGGAAAGGGCTCAACAGAGAAGTCTACTAGGGCTGAATAAGAGAGGATGAAATATTATATAAGTTTGGATCCCTCTTGTGTGTCATTCTGTCTGCGCAGCTATGATATAAAATGAAAATTTTCCTTAAAACTAAGGGTTGTCTCTTTTTGTCTCCAACATGCAGAGTTTTTGCTTTCTGTTTCCTCTCAGGTCTCGACCACTTCTATCACTATCACACATTTATAACCTTTGATTGAGCAGGTGGGAGAAAAACAAGAACGGAAGACTGCATTCATTATTCGGAAGATTTGCTTCCAAACTACAGATTTTTATCCTCAAAAGGGAGAATGAAAATGGCAAAATGCCCTCAAAGTTTCCTGCCTGCTGGAGTGTGAATTGACTCATCAGAGAGTAATGCAGGCACTTATCTGTTTTCCTGGAAAGATATGCACAGAAAAAGCTTTCAGCTTGCAAATTATTTTTGCCTTTAAATATTTCGCTCATACAAGACATGCTACGATTTTGAGAAAAATAAGAAGAAATGTAGGATGCAGACCAAAGCCTCTGATTTACATTAGTAGGAATTGATTATGAACACCTTATAGTACACAGATGTGGGACAATAATCAATATAACTGTACTATACAAGGTATAATCACACTGCAACAGACCCATAATATTATTTTATTGAAATTACCAGCTGTGGTCATGAGGAGAACCTCTTTAATTAACATTACGACATCAGAAAAACAGAGATAGCTTGGGCCCTATTTTAACAATCTAAGCGCACAGTGTGAAGCGCATGGCTCAGGTGCGTTTAGGGTGTGTCCAAATCCACTTTTGCTAGTTTCATGGCAGAAAAAAGGGTCCGCGCGCCGGGCGCATGGTTCAAAAGGGTTGTACTTAGTGTCTTCATTAATTCATAGGTGGGTTTTGGGCGTAACATGCAATAAATCAATCAGAATATCATCTCCCATTCCCCTTAAAAGCCAGGCGTGTTTGGACCTTGGAGCATTGCTATTATGATGGAGGATTTGCTGAGCAGGATGGAGAGATTTTCAGGAGAAGAAACTGATCTGCCACCAAAAATGATTTCACATTGTAATATTTATATTTTTAATCTTTTGCATGTTTTGTGTGCTGCTGCGCGTCCCTATGTGTGTAACAAGCATAGGGTGTGTTTACTCTGTTAAAATAACAATGAAATGCTGTGTTATTGACTTTAGACTAGGTTTTTATTGGTCAATGGTGTGATCACTTTCCGCTGCCTCAAGATAGAGAGCATATTTTTAAACAGATTCCTGCTGCTGGAAACAATGCTGATAAGAGCAGTAAGACTGAATTTAAATGGTGAAGTTGTGCACCGTAAAAACCAAAATAATTAGCTGAAAGAAGAACGTTGCATTTTTACATGTTATAGTGTTTATTTACTACCAAACAAGAGAGATTTCCTCCATTATGATATGGTAAATGACAAATCCCTTGAAGTTCACTTACACACATACAAGATCAATGATTGATCAAAATCTGAAATGCAAATTGTGTTTTGCACTCCGAAACACACTTCTCTCATGCAAAACTACAGAATAACTTATAGTGATCTAGTGCACGGTGAGATGAGAGGTTTTTACATGTGTTTGTGATTATTTGGGCTGAAATGCAGTAAGAGTACAACACTTTTGTGTCTGCACATCTTTATCAGCAATGTACAGTAACCACTAGTCATACACGTGGTCCAGGAAAGAAATCTTGGTTTTCATTTTTTTTAATAGGATTTTTTTAGGAGATATTTTTTGTGGAACATTTGCCTTTCTTTGACAAAGGTCCCGAGTCCGAATAAAACAAAGGACATCGCGATTGCAAGAAGTGAAGAAATCTTTTTGTATTACAGGTAAGATGATTCGAAAGTGTGTGCTTAAGTAGCAACAGGTTAGGGGGCTCATTTGGATGTATGATGTCTCCTGACTGGTTGAACAGCCCCCCCCTGACCCCTGGCACATTACAGGCATGCTAACACGCTCAGCCATCTGTTCACTGCTGCTGAAATCTGTGTATGTCATGTTGCCCTACTGCGAGAAGACACCCAGGAGACGCCACCAGCTCCACTGCATGACAAACCTGCTCTCTCTCTCACACACACACACACACACACACACACACACACACACACACACACACACACACACACACACACACACACGGTAGCCAAAGCTCATTCAGTGTCTGTAACTAGAGATGTGTTAATCTAATATTCACCAAAAACACTGTATCGGACATACAGTATTGACATTTGAACCCTGACATGTCAAGTGAATAATTGATAAAAGTGGTAGGAACAGCTGTCTGAAGATATTTACACTCTAAGGAGAAAAACTAAATGTAAGAAAGAAAAAAAGAGAAAGAAAATCAGTATTGGATTGTTATCAGTGTAAACCAGGGGTCAGCAACCTTAGGCATGCGTTCCACCATTGGCATGCTGTAGCTCAACCAATGGCACACTAGCAATAAGTGTGTCTGTTATTTACAGTAGTACAATTAACTTTTTCCCCAACTGTGTTCCGTGAAGACCCACCTAAACTCTGCCTCTGTTGAAAATGCGGCGCAAAGGAAAAAAACACACGCCTGCTGTAATGCTGATATGGAACACTGACTACCAAGAAGATTTTAAAATGGCACTTCATATTAAACAAATGCTCAATGTTTTCGTATCGGTTTTAGAAAAGGTAAATTGGTTATCGAGTCAAGTCAATTCTATTCTCTAAGTCCTTTTATCTGAAAAAGGGGGAGAAACCTCAGGAAGGGCAACAAAGGAGGGATCCTTCTTCAAGGTGAAACGGCTATTCAACAGGTGTATACAGAGTGGGCATAGGTAGCAGTAGTATAATTATTATATGAATAAATAGATTGTATTACAGAAACTAAGTAAATGCAGCAGATAGCATATAAAACTAAGTAATTATTAGAGTTTACGTGATACAGATCCATTTGTGCCTGACTGTGCTGCATGCCATTTCTGCGGCACATAAACTGGAACAGCAACGCTTGATCACCATTTCTAAAGGGTCAAGGACAAGTGTTTACCATCAGCAGGAGAAAGCTATGTGGCGATACCACAAAGGTTTGTTCTATGTCATTTCATACAGTCGTTCTCTACCTCCTCCTCCCCTTCTCTCCCCTTCTCTCCCCTTCTCTCCCCTCTTCTCCCTGCCTCCCCCCGCTGGAGCTCCAGGCGGCAACAGTGTTGTTTGGGTGTGATTATCTGCTCTCAATATGGGGTCACACAGCATTTGTTACTTCATATCCTGCCAGACCAACGCGCACATATGCACACAAATGCAGACTTACACACACGTTACAGGCATATACTGTAGACACACACAGCAATATAGACACACAGGAGAGAGAGCCTTTAACAACAAAGGTGCAAAGGGCTGTAAAAATAAGATATACAGTGTCTTGCGAAAGTATTCGGCCCCCTTGAACTTTTCGACCTTTTGCCACATTTCAGGCTTCAAACATAAAGATATAAAAGTGTAATTTTTTGTGAAGAATCAACAACAAGTGGGACACAATCATGAAGTGGAACAAAATTTATTGGATATTTCAAACTTTTTTAACAGATAAAAAACTGAAAAATTCGGAGTGCAAAATTATTCAGCCCCTTTACTTTCAGTGCAGCAAACTCTCTCCAGAAGTTCAGTGAGGATCTCTGAATGATCCAATGTTGACCTAAATGACTAATGATGAAAAATAGAATCCACCTGTGTGTAATCAAGTCTCCGTATAAATGCACCTGCTCTGTGATAGTCTCAGAGGTCCGTTTAAAGAGCAGAGAGCATCATGAAGAACAAGGAACACACCAGGCAGATACTGTTGTGGAGAAGTTTAAAGCCGGATTTGGATACAAAAAGATTTCCCAAGCTTTAAACATCCCAACGAGCACTGTGCAAGCGATAATATTGAAATGGAAGGAGTATCAGACCACTGCAAATCTACGAAGATCCGGCCGTCCCTCTAAACTTTCAGATCATACAAGGAGAAGACTGATCAGAGATGCAGCCAAGAGGCCCATGATCACTCTGGATGAACTGCAGAGATCTACAGCTGAGGTGGGAGACTCTGTCCATAGGACAACAATCAGTCGTATACGGCACAAATCTGGCCTTTATGGAAGAGTGGCAAGAAGAAAGCCATTTCTTAAAGATATCCATAAAAAGTGTCGTTTAAAGTTTGCCACAAGCCACCTGGGAGACACACCAAACATGTGGAAGAAGGTGCTCTGGTCAGATGAAACCAAAATCAAACTTTTTGGCAACAATGCAAAACGTTATGTTTGGCGTAAAAGCAACACAGCTCATCACCCTGAACACACCATCCCCACTGTCAAACATGGTGGTGGCAGCATCATGGTTTGGGCCTGCTTTTCTTCAGCAGGGACAGGGAAGATGGTTACAATTGATGGGAAGATGGATGGAGCCAAATACAGGACCATTCTGGAAGAAAACCTGATGGAGTCTGCAAAAGACCTGAGACTGGGACGGAGATTTGTCTTCCAACAAGACAATGATCCAAAACATAAAGCAAAATCTACAATGGAATGGTTCACAAATAAACATATCCAGGTGTTAGAATGGCCAAGTCAAAGTCCAGACCTGAATCCAATCGAGAATCTGTGGAAAGAACTGAAAACTGCTGTTCACAAACGCTCTCCATCCAACCTCACTGAGCTCCAGCTGTTTTGCAAGGAGGAATGGGCAAAAATGTCAGTCTCTCGATGTGCAAAACTGATAGAGACATACCCCAAGCGACTTACAGCTGTAATCGCAGCAAAAGGTGGTGCTACAAAGTATTAACTTAAGGGGGCTGAATAATTTTGCACGCCCAATTTTTCTGTTTTTTATCTGTTAAAACAGTTTGAAATATCCAATAAATTTCGTTCCACTTCATGATCGTGTCCCACTTGTTGTTGATTCTTCACAAAAAATTACAGTTTTATATCTTTATGTTTGAAGCCTGAAATGTGGCAAAAGGTCAAAAAGTTCAAGGGGGCCGAATACTTTCGCAAGGCACTGTAATAGGCAGAATACTCATATCATCTGATCACATCATTATCTCACCACTCCACCTTTTTTGTTTGCTGTCTTTTATTATAATTCTGCAGATAAATTGCTTTTGTCTTTGCAGCTTCTAAGCCTCTCTACGTAGTTTTTGTTTCAAGAGAAAGACAAAAAGGAGAAACATTCATTTAAAGTGATTGTGCCTATGCGAGCATCGTACGCTAAAAATGGCCAAGGGAAGGCAATGGGCAGAATACAGATGAGTCTCAGCATGTGTTTCTGAATAGAGCTACAGGGGGCATGAAGAAGATGGAGCTGTTGTGCTCTGAGGAAATGGGTAATATATTTCTCTCCGGGTCACTTCGTGTGGAATTATATTCTTATCATATAATATTAGGTTTGTCTGTGTTAGGTTGTTGGGCAGGACTTATCACTTAGTCATCTGAACATGTTTCCCATGACTTTGCCATTTTAGCTAATGTTATTCCAGCTTGGCAGCTCACACCAGGAACAGCACTCAAGTCGGAGTCAGTTATGTCACGTATATTTCTGGTTGGACTACATTATAGAGCATCAATCAGTGAATGAAGTAGGAAAAGATGGCCATGAAAAGAGCACAACTTTTAGGACGAGAGAGAGGAGGAAGGCACACCAGTGTTAGAGAGGTGCTGACCTCGATGAATGTACAGGTGTGAGGGAGACAGATCGCACACTCATAGCCACGATGCAAAGAATTATGTCATAATTTACCAGGGCTCGACATTAAGGCTTGTCCGGGACAAGTGGATTTTTTTGTAGGGCAAGTGGAAGAGAAATTTACTTGCCCCACTGGACAAGTTAAAACTCAAATAAAACAAAATAAAATGCCATGTTACTTCACGATATGTGCCACTCATTACGTCTATGTTACCGATTTGAAACAAATACATTTTTTTTTCCCCAAATAATTTTTTTCCCCCCAGAATCTAGGTCTAACATTAGACCTAGAGGCGGTGGGTCAGCAGACCGCTAACGTTAGACCTAGAGGCGGTGGGTCAGCGGACCGCTAACGTTAGACCTAGAGGCGGTGGGTCAGCGGACCGCTAACGTTAGACCTAGAGGCGGTGGGTCAGCGGATGGACCGCTAGCTGTTCAGCTCATTCTCTGTAAGCGATGCAGCATAAAAGAACGGCGGTGTTAGCTATAACATTAGAATACAGATGTCACTCGTGGCGATAGCAGTGTGCTTTGTGTGGATGAAGCATGAAGTTAATTTGACTCATTTAGCGGCTGGCTCTCTGCCTCGTAACGTTACTCCGCTGCTCGTTTTTCAGTCAGTTATTGTAAAACCTCAGCTCCGCGACTTGCCGGATTAATAATCAACTGTAAAGTAGCTACACCTTTTAAAGGATCCCTCGGTAAATCAGCCTCTGTTGGGTAGAAAGTGAAATTGTAGAAAGAAAAAAAAAATGTTAACACCAACATTTAGTGGCAAAATCCATTGTTATGTCTACAAAATTATTTTAGATATAATATAAGTTCAAGTCACCACTTGCAACGTGCAACGTATTACTTTGTATTATGAGTCTGGAGATCCTTCTTTCTTGTTGAAGGGGAAATCTATTGTTGGGACACGTTTGTTTCTACTGAATTGTATTAATGTTAATAGTGTTTGGATGCTTTCAACGGTTTGTTCAAATTCTGCATTAGCAAAACACACAAAAAAAACTATAAAATGATAAATATTTACCCGGACAAGTGACTTTTGTGCATGGACAAGTGAAACGTAAATGTACTTGTCCAAAGGACAAGTGCCTCAAAAAGTTATTGTTGAGCCCTGTTTACCAACATTTCGACATCCCAGTCTTGTTCAGGGTATTGAAGAAAAAGTCATGGCAATCCAATTTCTAAATTCCCCTCAGACATACCGACACTGGGCACCCCTGTGATTTCGGGGTTAAGACTCAAATCAATGTCCAAAGCAGACTTTTATTGCCTCTCTCCTTCCCTCATTTCCTGTCACCTCCCTTCTAGCACTATCTGATACTGCATTAAATATACACCAAAAATAATTAAAAAAGAAACCACATCTTTGAGCACAGTGGTTCTCAACTTCTCAGTGCAGCACAATAGGTTTAAAACATTACCCAATTCTGTTATTGTTTCACTTTCTTCACCTTAGTAGAGAATATGTTCACCTCCATTTATAATCATTTTCCCATATGACCTCAGTCACTTTTATTGCAGCAGCTATTGTTGGTGTTGCTTTGAGATCCGTTTCGCTCAGCTAAATTTATGTCTTTAATAATCCTGTGCCCCCACGAGTGTAGGAAGTAAACAACCAAAGAACATCAGCAGGCTTTTGCACATTTGTATGCAGCACCGTGTTGGGGAGTGTTTCTATTTTGGGCAAGTTTGTTGTAACTTTAGGCTGACTGAAGGAGAGAGGGAGAATGTGATTACTTATTACTTATTAATTCTCAACAGATACCCTCTGAGCGTAAAAGTGTACTGGAACCAGCAGTCCAGTATTTTCTTTCCATGCCAGTGGGTCTTAAATGGAACGAGACATTGCAGAGCTGAATTCAGGCTCCGTTTCTACATTTTATACAATATTACTGTTTGCACACATGCTTTGCTATTTCATTGGTGAGGTGTGATTGAAATAAAAAGCATCTGCTGTATGAATGTATTTCATAAAGAAGATTGGCCAGCGTACTCATAATGTTTTCATACATTATAAAAGATAAAGAAAGAGGGTCTCAGAGGGTGGAAGATGCTGGAAGCACATACAGTTTTACAGAACAAACACTGTATGACAATGTAATGATGTCTCGGTTCAGCGTCTCCCAATATGTGTAGATGCCAGCTTCAGACCCCGACAGACTCCATCTCCATATACATCACACACTTCATTTGAGGTAACATATCCCCAGTGGTCTATAGCAGGGCTATTTCTTTAAATGGGCCCTGAGTATACTTAAAGGACAATTCCGGCGCAAAACAAACCTAGGGGTTATTAACAGATGTGTACCCACTCTGTCCCTCTCTGGGACATGTTTTCATGCTAATCAAATGTGTTTGTAGCTTGAAAGAAGCTAGCGCGGACCGCTGATTAGCTTACAATGCTAGTATTCGGGGCACAAGGAAAATAAAAACAAATCGCTATTTATACCACTAGAAAGGGTCAAAATAGCACCACACTTCAACGGTAGCATAATGAGGGTCCCTAAATGTTAACCAAAGCATTGAGAACTTTGTAAGTGTACAGACAGTTTATAAAGACTGTAGCAAGACGGCGGCCGCCTGTATACGAGAACGCGACTGTCTTTATAATATATCTTTTTAATAAACATATACAAATAACAAAATATACAAACATATACAAATAAACATTACTGACACACCTTGTCAGTAATGGAGAAATGCACACAAAGCAGGCTCATTTTTTGTAATCTGACTTGTAATGCAGAAGCCAAGAGAGTCAGTAACTGACGACAGTGGCAGCAGGGAGCGATCAGCTATAAACCTCCTGTCCTATGTAATAAACAACTCTCCTCAGTCCCCTTGCTGTGAGCTCTGTAATATATTTGTGTTTTTATGTTCCGTGTGTTCATCCTTTTAACTACTACACTGGCATGTTATAAAGTTGATATGGTGAACTTGTTTGCAAAGTAAAATGTTGCATATTTACATTCCCAGCAGACACAAAGCAACATTAGCATTCATTTAGAGTCATCTTTTTGTCTACATCTGAGTCTTTATCTGCTAAATGCTCCACTGTGTTCACCAGCTAGTCATTACATTTATATGCCTGCTGTTTGGTGCTGAGCAGGCAGCGTACAGTTCAATTTTGGAGGGTTCTTTCCTCTGAAAACAGCTGACTGCTCAGGCCGAAAACAAACTGAAACTAAACAGTAAAGTTGTGGTTCGTAAAACCACAACACTGGTCAGGAATACACTTTTGTACTACAAACCCAATGACTTTGGAAGATACCCGATACTTGATATGTCTAAGTCAGACTTACTCTTCTAACTCTTTGGACAAACATATGACATGTGAGTAGTGTATTGTGTGTAAGAATTAAACTGGCCATATTCTATATTTTAATTAGTAGGATGAATGTATTGTTGATTCCATGGGGAAAATGTAAATATCACCAGATTAAAGCTTTAAGATAGACTTTGATCCTTTATTCTGCCAGGCACCGGACCTGCTCTGAATCACTATGATAAATCTGACTTGTACTGCTGCCGCAGTGGACCACTCTAAAATATTCACAGTGTACCCACTTCTTCAGTTACCACCACCCGACTTAGCATAGCTTCCCTGCAGGAGTGGCTTCTTTCATCTCTGCAGGACCAGACGACAATCCCACTGAAGTGCAGTGATTAAGAGCATCCACTGCAGTTTGTCAAATCTCAGCGCTGACCTTTACGACGAAAGCCGGTCTCTTTGTCAGTAAACAGAACCAAAAAACAAGTGCCATGCTATCAGGACCGCAGGGGAGCTGTGAAGCACACACTGTAAATCCAAATTCGCTAACTCAACCTAAATTTTTTGTGGAAACGGCTTGCACTCAAAACTTTTAATTTAGTACAGCATGGTAACATTAAAGTTTTGAGTACACTAAAGATACAATAAATGTATCACATGAGTGTTATCTGAAAGTAAATTTATGTCAGTTTAACATAATTTTTTTTAGTCATGCAAAACAAATAATTAGTGTTTTCTTAACATATAATTCTACATTATATTAACATAGAATGATCAGGTTGCTTAATGTGTATTGTTGTGTTTATTAAACACAAAAATGTATGTGTCATAACTTGTTAATTTTATGTACAAACAACAATTAAAACAACATAACCACATCTATAGCGGAGATAGCATGAGTGTTTGGGTGTGGCCGCCCAAGGGCCCCATGCGAAATAGGGGCACCTCTAAAGCCGCTGATCTTGCATCACTTTACACAAAAGGACCGCTAGTGAAGTGACACACCTCAGTTTAATGGCTGAAGGAAGCCTATTACTGCTCAAAGTCTAATGCTGCAGTACTCCAGCTCTTATCAAACGTAACAGTCACTTAACTCATGGTTACAAATGTAAATCAGCACAACAATGACAACTACCAGGCAACAAAAATTCTAAGCAGACACGTTTAATAAACGGAATTCATAAAGTTACATTTGTATTTCAAACAAACTGCAAACTTTTCAGCAAATTTGAACACAACTCTATTTACCGCCTTGCATCATGGGAATTGAAACACAAAACTTTGTGGCAGTTTTATGGTAAAACAGCACAAAATATTTGTGTTCAGCATAACTCTGGAACTTATGTTGTAATTATGTGTTTTTGTTGTGTTTAGTGAACACAATATTTTCATTTTTTTGAACATGAAAGTGACTGCTTGTCATATGAACATAACAACATTGAGTATATATTTTGACAACTATTTTTTTAGGTTTACTTAACTATAAAAATATATGCTAAGTGCACAGTATATGTGTTGTTAATTGGCCTTGAACTAATTATGTGATGTTGACGTTATACATTTAAGTAGAATGAACTCAAAAGTCAAAAATTGTTGACTTAACATAAAACAATTATGTCAACCTCACATGGGATGATTTTTTTTGTGTCAAATGAACATAAAGTTTTTATGTTGTTTTGACAATCCTGAACATTTGTGTGGACGTAACATTAAAATTTTGTGTCATGGATGGATTGGGGTTTACAATGCAGGAATCCATGTTATTATCATGATTTTGCTTTGTATGGTGAAACTAATTCTGATTGTTTCTTTGCTGCCATCTAATTAAAAGCAACACTGTTTTTAAACAAAAAAAGAGAAACCGAATAGTTCAAAAAACCTAATATGAATCCTCCCACTATACGAGTTTGACTATTCTATTAAAAATCACTCATCTGCAAGAAACTGATAGATCAGATAGTGTCTGAAAAATACTGTGCTATTAAACCTCTGGGTGATATGTTATTCAGTTACTGTGGTTTGATAATCACACCAATGACTTTGATACATAAATCTAAGTAAATAACTTTCTCACAGAAAGTATTCATTAGAATTCAAAGTCTGTGTTGAGGACGAATATGGAAAGCTGCTGAAATATGATATCCCTCCTCCCTGTTCTGTTTGCTTCACAAATGTTTCTACCACTTTGTGCAGAAACAGCATCTGTCTATTTTATTGTTTGGAATGATTCTTTGTACAACACACCAACAGATCAGATGCCATTCTTTGAGTACGGGAGAAGCTTGTTCTCTCAGAAAGGATCAAGAAAAGTCTTTCAATCTGGGCCTAAGGCAAAACCAAAGATCAGCGATTGCCATGTTAGTCCTCCGGATCTTTAAATAAGAGCATTGAGGAAAGGTAGATGTAAATTCAAACTGAAAACAAGTAAATAGAGGAAATTCTGTTCATTCAGCACATAAATGCCTCATTAACCTATTTGAGGAAAGGAATGGGACAAGAAGAGAGTGTGTAGTCTGGTCAGGTTTCATCAGCGAGCACAGTGAAGGAGCCATGAGCTGGAAACACATCGCAGATCTCAGCCCCTGTTATGTTAATCTGGTGCTCCCATTGATTCACACTTATCTAAAGCATCAATAACAAAATGTGCACCCTCTGCAAGCAAGATGCATACAATCTTTTTCACTTTTGATTATTATTATTATTTTATTATTATCTCTCCATAAGTGCATGTATAGGTCCTGGGCATGTGTGTGTATTTCCAGCTTGTGTGTAATGTGTGTAATAACACCAAATGAGTGAAAAATATAATTTGCCCTTGCGGGATAAAAAAAAGTCTTAATCTTATGATTGGAACTATTTGAAGCTATTTTCCTCAGGAGCTGGTGGACGGAGCCATAACTAAAATGCTTATGAATATTAGACACACACATCATTCCAGTGGAAATGTTGCTGAGTTGCTGCTGGATATGCTGCATTCAGACAGACAATACAGTTTTTGCCGATTGCTCACACACTGAAATCAAAAGCATTACACAATTATCAAAACCTTACACTCAAGGAGCAAAACGTTGGCCCAGATGTACACCACTATCAGCACAATGTCAGCCTCACACTTTTTACAAAACAATACAACACACTCTTATACATTAGACACAGAATGATATCATGATGTCACTTCCTTGCAATTCCAGAGCATTGACTGTCACATGACCACACCTATGAGCCGATCTGTGGAACACAGCCATAAGGTACACAAACACATGATTGCTTAATTGTAGACACACCAATCAGGTTTAAGCACTATAACAATGCAGCAGATAAGTCTAGTATTTTCTGTACTGTATTTTTCAGATCTTTTTTTTTTTACTGTAATTGTAACCTGTACTGGATACAATATTTTAAGTGTGTCTGTTGTTTGCTGAGCTAACAGTGTTATGCACACTACTCTAGTAGCTGTATGAAAACTGGGAAGTGTTTTGTTGTAATTTTCCATGTTGACTGATTTGGGTATATGGAGAGAAATACATTATATTTTCCTCAGTCTGCAGCATTGGTCTTGTGTAGTGTTTGGTGAACTTATTGTATATTTGCACTTTCTCTGTGTACTTCATTTACAGTACTCTAATCACTGAGAAGTAGGATTACTAAAAGTGTTTTAGGTTAGCAACAGCAGTGTGTAACTGGTTCAAACAGAATAAAGTCATATGAAACGTGTGTATTTCATATGGTAACAAAATATGTTTTTTATAAATTAGTGTATAGTTTTTGCTAAGGGTCTGAGGTGTTCTGCTGATTGGGGGTAGTGTTTTGAAAAACCGGTCCCGGTTTAAAAAAATAGTGCTTAAGCAATCGAAAAAAACTGTAACACATATGTCCCTGTGGATCTTGGCTCAACTTTTGTCCAAACGCAGTGCAACAACATCGGGCCATGTGCTGTGACAGTCAAATACGTGCAAATGTTCCTACCAGGTAAGATGAATTGATGCATTGTTCTAATTACATAGTTGACTTTGCAGGAAATATTGCTAACATGATGTTAAATCATGCCTCAAAGAAAAATAAATGTCTTTATGTTCACACAGCCTCAGTGTTTAGCTGGAGGGCTACTGTGGGTCTGAATGCAGATTGAAGTAAGAAAATATTTGCTTGCACCCATTACACCTCAATAAGATTAATTCAGGGTTGTTTTTTTACTCTTTCTGACCCCTAGAGGTCAGAAATGACTTAATGTAGCTTTAAATATAAGCTACAATTCATCCAGTCTAGCCACCATTAACATCATTCAGTGACTCATGAGTGTGATTGTAAAGATGTGAGCGTGTGTATGTGTGTGTGTGTGTGTGTGTGTGTGTGTGTGTGTGTGTGTTTGTAGTGTGTAGAGTGTGTACCATGTGACTGGTCCTCCATGTGTCCCAGAGTTTCAATCTGCTCCACCAGGTCATTTGAGTTCCACTGACTCATGCCCAGCAGAATGGCGCTCTTCCCCTCCATAACATCTGCTGGGACACACATAGACAAACAGGCAATTACACACACACACACACACACACACACACACACACACACACACACACACACACACACACACACACACACACACAAAGAGAAGTAAGACAGTGCAGCAAGACAAAAAACCCATTCCTCTCTCTGCATATCAATAATATGGTAACTCAATGTTCTTGGCATTCAAACCGATCAACGTTACGCAGGTGTTTTGATTTATTTTTGCCAAATTAAACTTCTTGTCAGGTGTCTGACACCCCCCTCACTCTCATTTTTTTGTTTTGCAGCACCTGTTGGTAGTATTGGTGAATAATGTATACCTTTATCAGAGGGTGCCCCCCAAAACCCAACTGACACAAGTTTGGATCTGTGCCTGTTGGGCATGGTTTCCAACATATATACATTTACGTGGCTTGTCATTGCTGAACACAAACAGAATAGCTTTTGTGCTGTCTTTGCCTACACTTGCAAGCTGTCCTAAGATAAAATGTAAATTTGGCCTGAATGATGTTGACACAAATTAATTACACCCTAAAGACTGTGTTGTAGCTTTTATTAAGCTGGCCAACCAGATATCTGTTATCTATTCCCCACGAGAAGCATTATTCCATCTTTAGCTGCACTACTGGCTGCTGCTGTTTGATTATTAGCTGATAAATATTCAATGACATACGTGCCGCACCATGTGCTGCCTGCACTCCATTTAAAGGTACCCTGTGGAGTTTTCTTGTAAACAAACGCATGTTTTCACTGTTTCTTGCAAAAACACGTGTGTATAGCCTTGAGACGATCCATAGTGCCGCTAGCGGTTAAAACTCCACAGGGAATCTTAAAGGGGACATCTCATTAAAAACATCTCATTAAAAACTCAAGTTCAGTGCTTGTGCACATACATTTGGGTATCTGCTGTGCCTACCCACGCACAAACTGTGAAATAAGACAACCCAGTCAGTTCTGTGTGGGCTGCTTTGATCAGAAAACATGGGATTAAACCTATGTATGATGTATAATATGCCATTCAGATTTGGCTCCCCTTCCTATGTCACATGCAGGCTCATTAGAATATACCACCCCCAATCTGAGTATCTCCACCCACGGCTTGAGAACAACCATGGCTAAAGAACTACCTTTAAAGGTGTACCATATTTTTCTCGCAAGCCAATAAGAGCAGACTGGTCTTTTCGGGAGGGGAACTTAAACAAAAAAGACAGGTACTAAAACGGAACATTTCAGACAGAGGGTGAATACAGGTATATTCAGACAGACAGTATGTATGTAGTATGAGAAAAAGCATGTGTCCTTTGAACATTAAAGTATGTAAACACTATTTTAGCAGAAACCCAAAATACAAGTATGAACCTGAAGCTGAGCATGATTTGTCTTCTTTAAATTAAGGTTTATTACAGCATCAGCTTTACTATTTTAGCTCTGGCCATCAGTTCTATAGTCGCTGATATCTCTGCTCATGGCAAGTTGGCAACATTGCTACCATATAGGTTAGGACAACCAACATGAACAGTCAAACAGGTTGTAAACAAAACCCCTCAGATTATTCAAACCTATTTGAAGGAGAACATGAAGGTGAATGGTAAAATCATTGCCCTACATAACAGAAGTGTTGCCATGTAGGCCCTTTAAAACACGGAACCACCACATTGTCATAAATGACGAGCTCTGTTGTAGTGGAGACAAAAAAAAAGACAAGCTAGGTGTGCTGTGTGGTTCAGCATGACCAAAATGGTTGTCTGCTCGTCACAGACTGTCACCCAAGACAGTCTGTGACAGGATGAGTCATCCAGGAAGAAAACCCTCTACCTGACAGACTTCCTCCTCTCTCACACATTCCTGCCCGGCAGCTCTGAAACACTCTGACGTGCGTCTACACCGCCTGTCCATTTGGATCACACAGCGGCCGGTCTACTGGTCACAGTTGACTCCCTCCTCCCTTTGGTGCCCTCTCTTCTCTCTGGTCAGACATTACTAATGTAATAATGCAGGGACATAGCGCACACACTTGCAGATTCAAACATTCAGGCAAGCACAAAGAAAATGGAGAGGAGCGAGAAAGAGACACACAGAGAGATGCATATTGGATATGAACACGGCGTTGCAGGATGTAAGAAAGCCTGTGTTTGGACAGGAGGAGATTGCAAAGCAGGCTGTACACCCTGAAAAAGCAAGTTACTAAATGATGTCCTGGAGGGAGAGCTGAGCAGAGACGCTTGCAGCCAAAACAGAAGCTCCCCTGAGAAGCAAAATGTGTTTGAGCCGAATAAAAAAATGACCTACGCTTAAAAACCTGGTGCAACACTAACAAATTAAATGCACAAATAATCAAGAGAATAAGGTTAACCGACAAAAGCTCTCCTGCTTTTTGATGATACGACAGACCAGCTAAATCAGATTTGAATAACAGGTGAGAAGAGAAATACAAGTGTGATATCTGCCTGCAGCCAACAGCCCAGAGGGAGAGAAAAGAGATTTAGAAACATCCTTCAACCTGTCGGCTCACGGTGAGCAAGTGTCAGAGTGGAAGAGAGAGGAATAGATGCTGAGATTGTTAAACGATGAGTAAACGGCCTCGGGTGACCTCTGCCACTTCAATTTGTGTTTTAGTGTCCCATTCTCAATTTCTTGATCTCATCATCATGCATTCGTTGAAGCAGTGGAATTACCAAAATACTACTTCTGGCTTTATGTTAGGGTCTTTCAACTCCCGATGACGCACTGTGAAAATGAGATTGCTTTGGGGATTATCCCGTAAAATGGCATAAACAGTCTGTCAGGTAAGTAGGCTACTGGAGATGGATGGCATTGATCCACCATGAGCAAAGCTCATAAGCAGACAATATGTGTCTAATTAGATATACGTATAAGAGTGAGAAAAACATGTATGAAAGATGTGTATGAAGCCTCTCAGAGCTGCTAACATGGCTGTAAAGTCATGGTCTTGTTTTCATAAATGGTATCCTATTTTATACTCTACAAGCACTGCGAGCATTTATTTGTGTGTTCAAATTTGAAAACCCCACATTTGTTTTTATGTTGTTTTCCTTACTTTTATGTCTTGTTTGTGTTGACAGATTGACTGTATGCTTGCTCAATATTACCTATAATAGCTCGTCTTCTCAATAAATGTTTTTGCACACTGCCCTAGAGCTTTTTCATATGAGGCAGTTGGCAACACATTTATGCAAAAGTTATTCTGTAACCCACTGTTGCAGATTGATCCTTTTTATAGTCTGCTCCTGCAAGCCGAAGCACTTTATGTATGTATATTTGTATATTAATAGCCTATATAATTTCCCATATGTATGCAGGTTTGTTTGTTTTTTCAACCAGTGTGTTTATTAAATTTCAGAAAATAATCACACTACAACAACTAATACAGGTGCAAATCAGAACTGTCACAGTAAGGCTCATCTTCAATAAAATAAACAAACATGACAGGGCTGTAACATGCGATATTTGGCACAGTAAGTCAACATAAGTCATCCTTAAGAATCACCGGTGGTCCAAATGTTAACTTATCCCGAAGTTATCCCGAAGAGAAAAGCACTTCAAATAAAACTAAGCAAAGACAAACAGACATATACTAAATACATAGCAATACTCATTTGTTGATGGTTGACATACACGGAGAGCATGCCTCCCATGCTTTCCTCCCCTCTAAGAACACCATAAAGGATCTCCACATATTGTCAAAGATGAGATATTTACCCTTTAACATAAAAGTGAGTTTTTCCAGTGCAAGACAGGCTGACAGCCCTGCAAGCCCGACATTAACACTTGGTTTGATAGTGGATTTCCAAGATTTGGCTATGGTATATTTAGCTTGTAAGATGCAGAAAGTAATCATAGATTTATTTGCCTTGCTGAGATTATGATTTACGGAAAAAATGCCAAAGATACACAGTTTGGCGTCTAACTTTGCTGTTTGCGTTGTATTGTTTTAATAAAACTTTAATGTTCATAGCTATTTTTATATCACTTTTATACTTTTATCCCTGTGTACAGTCGGTGAGATGAAACAGGTTGTTGTGCAGCAACAGTGAACATTGGAATCAAACTGTACAGCAGCTGGTCTCACTGATCAACACAACTTCAATCAGAGACAAAGTCTTGCAGCAACTGGTTCGCAATAGAAAAACAAATGTCTGGCTTTCAGTGGTACATGGCTCCAATCCACTGCAGCAGATGTTTAGTACTAGCAAGACGTATTTTTTCTGTATATTCTAAACGCAAATTCCTAAATAGCTTATTGTGTTAATCATTTGTCTTCCTGGTTTGATTTCCCAATAAAATGTTACACAAATTGATTCCTGTTTAGCCTTGAAGGACATGGACTTAGCCAGAATGTGAAAGCAGCATAATTTTTGCTGTTTCAAAAAAACACTTTTATAAGAAAGAGATCTGGATCCCTGCCAAGATCTAATCAACTGTTGTTGGGTCAGTGGTCTACTGGTCCACAACAGACATGCATGAAAACATAGCTTCTGTCCAGAAAGAAGAGAACATACTGTACAGAAGTGAATGAGTCTATACATGATAGATGTAACCATAATATATATGAAAACAAAATCACATTTTTCTTTAATTTACTATCTCAGAGCCGCGCATATCTCACATAGATGTAAGATCAAAGTGAGTGAAGACAGGTGAGGAATGGAGTGGATGATTTTACAGACACGTTGTTTCACCAACACCTCAGACAAACAAAATCAAGGGGGAATGAGATGTGTGTGAGTGTGTCTGTGTGCTCTTGTACTTCTATCATTGTAGGGACCAGCTTTAGTTCTTGATCTAAAGTGCAATGACATTTTAGATAAGTAAGGCTGATTATATTATTAAGACTTGGTTTCAAAGTTAAGGTTAGGGCTCGGGGAAGCATTAGGTCAGTGAGGGTGCTCAGAAGTACAGAGGAGTGTCTCGTATGTGCTGCTTCTTTGTGACTTACTGCCTGACAATTGTGTTTTAGGGATAACATGCTGTAATCAGCTACATGTACAAGATCCTGTTCACAGGAAATTAGAATGGAAGTGGAGCATTGGAAGCAAGTAAAATGATAACGTACAAACACTCCTTCCTTCTTCTCTTTGGACTTTTGTTGGTTAAAATCTTCATCATATACACAGCTCCAGTCATTTATGTAAACATTTATTATGCAAGTGAGCATTTCTTTCCCAAAATGTCAAGTCATTCCTTTAAGGCGAGTGCAGTAAAATTCAATTTATTTACTATGTGTGAATATATAATTGCACCAGCAAGTTTTGTGATTATTTAAAAAAAACTTTTTAAACGACTTTTGCCATTAAATGTCATTACAGATTTACTGGACAACTTGTGCAAAAGAGACTTGGTTTTCCATCTGGCAAAACACACAGTCACCCCATTTCCCATCCACACATAGTGTACAGTGGAATACAATGATGTCATAAGCTAGCAGCCTCATAATAACAGATGCCCTACTTGCATATAAACATAGTTTACCTCCAGTGGCAATTTATTATGTCATTAAACTGTTGGAGCAGCCAACACAGTGAATTTCCTTTCAGGCTTAGTCTGTCAATTCCCCTCATTATTTAAATTCATGTAATCAAATAACAAATCTAGATTAACACACAGCAAACAGTCAACAGCTCACATCAATAAACAATGTGACAACTGAGTTGGCATGCGCTTGAGCAGCCGGAAGGCACAATTGGTCCTGATATAAAATGAGACGTTCCACCATTGTGCACAAATGTGTGTAGATTTACATGCGAGTGAGGTGAACAGAGGTTGAGTGATGCTGGGGGGGCTGTGAGGTGGATACATGCAGTATGCTGAGTAGAAGAGAGGTATGATTTTTCATTTTTATTACTAGAGGCAAGTAAAGGGCCCCTGGAATTAATCAGATTCTTCAGATAGAATACAAATATGTGCCATCCTGCATAAATACCTCCTGCTGCTGCTTCTGCTCACCAGTGGCAGAAACAGCCATGAAAGAGCTGAAACACGTGACAATCCATCACACACATAAAGAGACACAGAGTACATTCTTTACATCAGAAATACAAGAAATATATATTCAGCATATATATTCAGCGCCTTATTTGACACCAAAATAATTTATCCCCATAATTGATTCTGCTACTGTGAATTATCATAAAATGATAAACAAATATTGTCTTCTCATCTCACAAATAACAAAACTGAAACTGTTATCCTCAATGCAAAACAAAGCCAAAATGTTCTGGCTGCAGCACTGTATTTAATCTCGTTAAACTAATATTAAAAATGTCCCACTGAGCTTTTTCAGCAAACTGATGAAGATGAGATTGCTATTGGCTGAGTAAAACCAGGAAACAAAATACCGTGAAAAATCTGCGATATTCAAGCATGCTGTATTATTCAGTAAAAGGTCCTTTTTGTGGAGTAACAACATCAAAGAAAATAAATGTGTGGCACTCTTCACTGTGAGTGGTTAAAAAGCCTTTATTCTATCGGCTTGTTCACTGTTAAAACATGTGATGCTTCACCGTGTTTCTGCAGCTTTAAACACTTCATAGTAGAAAAGTATATTCTCTTAGCGAACCACTACAATTGAAGTTGAAACCTTTTCCTAAGAAGAGTGCTATGGATTTTGCGTTTCTTCTTTTATTGTGAGCTTGTTTCCTTCCAAGAGTCACATTTGAGAGCTTCTGTATCTGGATTGTAGATAAACTGGAGCTTTTACTTTCCACTGCTGGGACATGAACGTATTACACTCGATAGTGGAAGGGTCTCTGGATGTGGACGAGTCATGGAGCCTGTGCATGTCGGTCTGAGAGTGTAGGCTCTGACAGCAGTCTGTGTTACAATTCTGGTTTCATCATCACTGCAGGCCAGCTCAAGGGGGGGGGTGCGGCAATGTGACAAAGTGATGCTAAATGTGTGTGTGTGTGTGTGTGTGTGTGTGTGTGTGTGTGTGTGTGTGTGTGTGTGTGTGTGTGTGTGTGTGTGTGTGTGTGTGTGTGTGTGTGTGGATTTGCTAGGGGCAGCTGTGCGGATGTCAGAGGGGTTGATCAACAGAGTGACAGCATCAAACCATCCAGCCAACATCTGCGTTGCCTCCACACCATGTCACACAAACACTGGCTGACACAACGTCAACTGACGCAAACTGAACGTCAGTCTCAGTTCTCATAAGAAACAACACATGCAGATGTTAATGGATTTTAACCATTAACATCTGTGTTCATGTATTATTTCATCTGCTTCCCACAGTAAGATTTACATTGTTGATATTTTACCGACTGTAAAGCTGGCTTTGAATGCTTGCTCAGTTTACAATTCTTCTTTTAAATACTATTCTTTATGACTTTTGAATTTTATTTCTATAATTTAAAATCATAAATCACAAATTTGCCTCAAATAGTTTTACAATCTGTCCAGTAGGCCTATACGACACCCCCTTTACACTGGCAAAAAAACCTTTATCTATATTTTCTTCAATTTTCTTATTTTGCCGATGTTAAACTGCATTTCGTTTAGGCAACATTTAACAAGACCTCAGTATCTAAACTCAGGTATTGTATCGGCCCAGGTGTAGAAAAAAATCCAATGAACTAATGTTTTAGCTGACCCAGCTGTAATCATTCAGTTTAAGAAGTTGAAAATTTTAATATATTCTTATAGTAAATACATGTTCATGGTATTTGATATTCAGTTGCAAAGCCTTTACAAAATGACTAAAGTCTAAAAGACCTAAAGTCACTGGCCTACAGACATCAGCAGACACTTTGCTCTGGCACACGTCTACTACACCCATTTTCACATTAAAGGTGCCCTGCCACACAAAACCGTTTTTACTAGAGATGCACCGATTGACCGGCCGGTGACCGGAATTGGCCGATTTTCACGTGCTCGGCCATGACCGGCGACCGGCCGGTCAGTCTGACATATGCCGATTTTATGCCGGTCAAATTCACTCGGGCGCCGCATGATTAACGCAAGATCAGCGCACTGCCACTCAATCAGCTGTTTATGAAATGTTATAAAGTCGTAATTATACACAGCCGTCTGCTCTACCGCTCTCAGCCGCTCTCTCTCCCATCTGAGGCTGAATAACTGGAACATGAAAACCGCGGGTCCCGTGAAATATGACAGCTACAGTTTATTGGAAAATAGCGTTGGGCACATTGACTTTGATGAGTTTCCTGTTTATCAGACCCCAGATGAGACAAGAAGCTAACGTTAGAACGCTGCGGTGACGGTCCCTCTGCCTCTGACGTCCGGCTGCAAGAGACGCTGTATTAAAAGAAAAAAAACACGCTGTATTCCTCCGACACGCTGTATTAACATTACTGTTTAAAACGCTTTACAGGTTAGTGGGGGTGTATACCGCTTAAAATCAACATTAAAAATGTAGTAATCTTCCCCTAGCGTTTAGTTTGTTGCTAACTGTGTGTAAAATGAGTGGGGACGTTTATGTTTTCAGGTAACGTTACTGTTGACGTTCAAACAGGCCTGCGTGTGTATATTAAGTTGGATATTGGATGTGAAAAGAAGGAAATGGTTCTAACATTGTACTTTAGATGTGCGTGAATTTCCCACACCAGGAGAATTGTATATAGTTCTATTTTATAGCGATTATCTATTCAAAAAATGTTCTATGTAAAATGTTATTTTAAAGAAAAGATAGAAAATAAATATTTGTGTGTGCTATAAAGTGGTTAGAAAAAATTTAATCGGAATCGGCTAAAATCGGTATCGGCTGGTCAAACTCAAAGAAAATCGGAAATCGGAATCGGCCTAGAAAGTTGTAATCGGTGCATCTCTAGTTTTTAATTGTATTTTTTTAAATATGTTAGGTCAATATGTGTTTGTGTTATGTAGTGAATGTGTAAATGAGCTGCTACCTCCTCTGTTAGCTCGAGCCACTGAAAAGAAATAAGCGAAGAAATCAGGCCAATTACAAAAGCTGGTCAGTCTGACATCATGTTGCCTGAGCTCATTACTATTCATGAGCTCGCCCAGTTGCGCTGGGTAAAGGATGCTGATAGCCAGGCTCTCATTGGCTAGCTGTTATCCAATCAGAGTCAAGCAGCTTAGCTCATATTAATGAATATTAATGAGAGCTGGCATTAATGAGAGCTGGCACAAATCGAGCTGAGTCTTCCTGCAGGCTTTCTATACCACGCTAGAATGGCTTGAAACAAGGTAACCAAGGCATTTTTTCCACAAAAAATGTCACAGAGTCCATGGTAGAACTTCAGACATTACCAAAAAGTAATGAAATATGTGTGGCAGGGCACCGTTAAGCATTGGCTTTATGTTCAGCATCATTGTTGTGCTGCATTCTCTACAAATTGTATCAAAAGTGCTACTAGTCTTTTATTGTCGACCCAGTATGATTATGAACATCCTTAAACACCCTCAAGGATAAAAGTAAGCTCTTAAACCCTAAGGTCATTGTTTTCTTTCAATTGCAATCCGTTGGAATAAAGAATAAAAAAACATAAAATGTCAAATACTTTTGGCATGCACTTGAGGATGCACCTTTATCTTTAACAGCTTAGACGTAAACGGACACTGGCAAAGTATATTAAAGTGTCTTGAAAAAACTGACATAAAGGAGCATCAGAATATAGCCAATTCTAAAGGATGGAGGATGAGCCACTTGAGATGTCTTCATCTTGTTTCCCAGAGGCTCCTGACAAAATATTGCATTTACAAAATAATTACAGACAGTATACGGTATATAAAGAATGCAAACACAGTAACAGTCAGGGTTCATCTTTTTAGCAGAAATCTGAGCAAATCCTTGACGGTCTTCATACATTTCCATGCTATTTCTGGGTCCACTGGGTTCCACAGTGTGGATGAAAGCATTCATCAAAGCCACGTAAATAAAACTCCCCCAAGCTTATTGTGCTGGTTTGAGTAGTAAGCCTATAATGACAAACAACCCCTCAGTCACTCTTCAATGTAAGTCTTTCAGTTGCTCTCTCTGCTTTTCTATTAAAGGCTGAAATTGCTTCTGGCTAAAGAAAATATATATCCAGTTTGCCTGGTAGAAATAAAAAAGCTATACCTGAGCAGCTATATACAGCTAAGATTGAGCAGTTAGCAAGTGACTGTGGTGGGCCATAATTTAAACAGCCTTTTATAACCTTGTACTGTTTTCCTTTTAAGGGAGGCACCCTTCATACTGAGCGTATGTTTATGTTTGGAATAACTGGCTCTGTTGCCTTTTCTCCACTTTCTCCCTGAGCTCAGACAATAAATTCGCACAGCAACTGCAAGGAGAAAAACATCCTTCAAACACCTCCTCTTATCTTTTCTTGGGTTTTTCTTTTTAGCTTTGTTGTATTTCACGTTTCTACATGACGCTCCTTCTACAGTATAATGGAGCATCTTTGTTGATTTGGGACAGCCACGCTTTCATGCAACATGACAACCTAAAACCTGAAAAACAGTGGCCTACCACAGAGTCCAGTGCATCCATGAGTGAAGGCAAAATGAGAGGTGATATGTTTGGTCTCCGAATAATAAGCCAATTAGAGATGAAAAAACAGACCGGACAAAAGCTGAGTGGTACCTTCACCACGAGCATATGGACCTTAACTTTATGACAGATGGATGTGGAGAGTTCAATATTACTGATTCTACACAAAACTGTGCACAACTGAAATACAACAACATCATACTGATTGTGTCTGCAGCAAACCAAAATAAGTGCAATAGACATTAGGTTAGTTCATACACTATCATACACTGTTTAATTGGGGGCTTTGTTCCCAAACCTTTTATACTGCATGTGCCATTTTTGCAATGGCAGTCACGTTGCTTTTGAGAACAAAAATGCATAACCCCTAACTAGATCTGTTTGTGGGGGTTTATGTCTGTTTGTTAAATATGAAGCTACTTCCAGCAGTCGCTTAGGTTAGCTTAGCATAAAGACTGAAACAGGGGGGGAAACAGCTAGCCTGGCTCTGTCCAAAAGTAAAAATATCTGCCTTGCAGCACCTCTAAAGCTTGTGAACACGGTATACCTTGTTTGTTTAATGCGTACGCGTGACAGCTTATACAAAAAGTTGTTACGAAAGGTTATTAGAATTATTACTAAACTTGCTGGTAGAATTATACTGTATACTCACACAATTACACAGGAAATAAAAAATTACCACACCTGCCTTAAAGGAATAGTTCAACATTTAATAAATACCCTTATTCTTTCCAAGAGTTAGATGTGAAGAATGACGCCACTCTCGTGGCTGTACATTCAATATGAAACTTCAGCCAGCAGCCAGTTAGTTTAGCTTAGCATAAAGACTGGAAACAGGGAAATACAGCAAGCCTGGCTCCACCCAAAGGTAACTAAATGTGCCTACCAGCACCTTTAATGCTCGCTACTTAACACATCATACAAAAATCAGTGTCAAATCAGAAATTCTTGGTTTTATGGTGATTATGTCCTGAATATTTTATAGCCAGGTGCAGTGACATCCTGGAGTCTGGTTGCTCTGTATGACTCCACAATATGTCGTTTTTACACTTCAATTTTGTATTGCAACAATGAAATATAACATGTCATTTTTTATATTTATATGTGCTGGTAGGTGGATTTGTTTCTCTCTGCTTTCAGCCTTTTGCTAAGCTAAGCTAACCGGCTGCTGACTGTAGCTTTATATTCACCGTACAAACAGAAGGGATATGTATTGTCTCATCTAACTCTCTGCCAGAAAATGAATAAGTGTGTTTCTAGTGTGTACTTTTTGAACTTCATATGGTGAAAAACCACTATACAACAAACTTCTGATTATTTCTTTCTGCTTTTGTTTGACACAAAATGCACGAGTGTGCAGCCTCTCCCCTGTAATTAAAAGAGATAATCAAAAGACATCTTCTTACATCTTACCCAGTAGAGATATTTCACGGCTGAGTGTAGAATCTCGTGCTGCAGATGTGTGTGTGAGGATGATGGGGTCCTTGTGCACTCATACAGTACAACGCATGCACATGTTATCTTAATCCCTGGTGATTCCTCCACGCCTTAACCTGAAAAATGAATTTTGAGCAATGCCCAGCTCTGCTCCTTGACAGATGTGATAAGGATTAATATTCCATGTTTTCTAGGAGTCTGCAGTGAACGTGCGTTTTTTGGCAAACAGAATATGCAAGAGAAAGGGAGTGGAGGGAAATCAAAATTAAGGAAGAGAAGCAAATAAAAAAAGTGAGATAAACAAAATATGAATGACAAATGTATTAAAACATAATTCCATAAACAAAAAATGTGTGACTTCATCCACACCATAAATTTCCTCCACGGACAAAAGTGGAAATGGTGCAGAGCACGTTCCAGCACTAATCTGTTCCAAACTGAGCCTCATTTTCAGCATGCTGTTATATGATATGAAGGAATGTTGTACACCAGAAACTCTCAACACCCCCTGGCTATTGACTGACTTTATATATATATATATATATATATATATATATATATATATATATATATATATATATATATATATACACACATAATAATAATAATAATAATAATAACAACAACACATAATTGATTCTGTACCATCTGTGTCTGGGGGGATACGCACTTGTAGTGGATAATTGGTGCTATAAGTGTTCCGCTTATTCGCTGATTAAGGCCCTCTGGGACTGTGAAAAGGCTAGTAGTTGACTACCTTTTAAAGTGGGTCTATTTCTGGTCAGTGTGAAATCTTGAATACATTTACAAGAATCTTTAGCAGCAAAGTGGACAGTGAAATCGGTTAAAATAATTAGGAATGTTAGTACACAACCCATTATCTATCAGGTTTGTTCTGAAGTCAGATTTCACTCTGTTCAGTCATAACAACAGCAATCACAGATGAAAATGAAATAATACCACCCAGAACACGCAGTAATTGCTATACAATTCTGCTTGTGATTTGGTCATCACAGCTGTACTGTCCCCAGCTTTAAAAAATCAAAGACTGTCAGCCCTTTTTCACCACAGACACTTTCACCCGTAACTTTGGGCTTCCCATAATGTGCACTATAATGAGGCTTTGGTACAAGGACCTTTCACTTTTACCAGAGCTCAGACAATGATTGCATTCATCTATTAGTCAACTGGCAGAAAAATAGTCTGCAACTCTTTTGATGATCAATAATTATAATTTCAAGTGTTGCTCGGGCAAAACAAGACATTTAAAGATTCTTTAAAAAACTGTAAAAGGCATGTTTCACAGTTTTTTACAGAACAAATAATTAATGAAGACAATAAATGAATAGTGAAAAAAGAGCTATAAGAGTCACAAGTATGCACACTTGATAAAATAGGGTCTCTTTAAAATGCTTATACAGAAGTCCAGATCATATATTTGACTATTACTGTTGGAGAGACAAAAAAACGACAATGTGACGACAGGAGAAAATGGGAAGATAAAATGTAATACTAACCTCTGGCATCAAAGAACTCGTCATCGGAGCTGTCAACTGATTCTTGTGCAATATTCTGCAGACACCAATGAGAGGCGCTGTGCTTACGTGATGATCCTGTTGGTCAGAACAAGAAAGAAAAGAGACAATTTAGACTGGAAGGATGACAGGCAGGGCCGTGCCATTAATCACAGACCTCGAGGACAAACAAATCAAGTGCATTTATACCATTTCCCTTACTTTTTACCTTTCATTTGATAGCTATAACAATTCAGAGTTAAAAGCAAAGCGTGAATGCACCAGGTGGGGACAGATGGCCTTTTGAGTGCCACAGCACGCAAAAAGACCCAAATGGACTTTTCTTTGAGTGGTGTCATAGCACACAAGTGTCTCAGCAAGGCAGTGTTTTATGACCTTCTAATACAAGAACAGGATGAAAAGGGACAATATTCACTGAAAGTATCTAAATATAACACCACTGCAAACAAGCAGAAAGTGAAAGTGGGTAAAACTGACAAAACAAAGAGGCTACTCTGCTGAGGTTGGTATTAATAACCACAATAAGGTAATGATAGTGTAGACAAGATTAATTATGACCTGCAGCTGGAACTGCACTTTCAAATACAACTCTGCTAAACTGTGCTAAGTAAGGTCTGGCTACACTATATATATATATATATATATATATATATATATATATATATATATATATATATATATATATATATATATATATATATATATATATATATATTTATTTTTTTTATTTATTTTTTTTTTTTTTTTTCTGGGATAGGAGACAAAACCACTCTGGGTATTTTGCATTTCTTTAAATATAGAAAGGTAATTTGGACAGCACTCAAATAAATACTTTTTTATTTATTTTTATTGGTGACGATTAAAAGTATTTCTTGTAGTGCTGTCCACATTACCTTTATATATTATATATTATGTCTTCAAAGTTTCTATGTGAGTTGTGCACGTAAGGTCCTATTTTTTTATGCATTTCTTTAAACCAATCACAATCGTCTTGTGTGGCGGTAAGTTCCGGAGGCAGTGGCTCTGTAAAATAGTCTCGGGAAGGAACTTGTTTTGGTGGAACATTTGCACCCTGCAAAAGAAAACGCCACATACAATATTGAAGCTAAATTGTGGAGTTTCTGTCTCCCTCATGAGGAATTCTTAGTAATGACAACAAATGCATCCACGTTGCACATCCACATGGTACAAGCCTTCCGTGATCGCGTGCCACAACCCCCCCACTCCGAAAGTTATGCACTAAAGCTTTAAATAAAGTTAACTGTTGACAGAATACCGTAACGTGAGTTATTTAAATTAGCTGATACACGGTTAAACCTCATTTGCTCTAACCTGTGTATCGCCGTGTGTACTTGAGGTAGTAAATGCAGTAAACATATTCTTTGTAAATCTTTACAATCCATTCCTCGAAAGAACCAAGCAGGCCTGGCTTATTGCACGATTCATATTTCCGTCAACACTTGCCATTTTCTGTGTGTAACATTAGCTTACAAGCTCGGAGGTTGTTCTTATTGTGAAGGGGCAAAACCAGACATTCTTCTTCTTCTTCTTTTCCTACTTACTTATTTTATACATTTTCTTGTTGTGCCGGCTTGTCTTATCCCGGCAATGTATACTTTTGTGATCCAGACTTTCAAACACCAGGCTGAAAAGCAGTGGGTTTTTTTATAATGCAATTAATTGAGTTTCCTGGAGGGTTTCTTCCTCTTTGGGACAGTGACTTTGATAAGCCTCTCAATTAACAACTCCTCTCAGTCTTGCTGCACTCTGATGATGTAATGAATCACGTTTCCCTGCTGGCCCAGGGTCAAAAATCTGCTGGAGAAGACGTTTCCCTCCTGGGATATTGAACACTTTCCAACCATGAATTTTGCGATTCTCACAGTATACCACCCAGCTCTAGATCAACTCCTGAGCACCTGCATTTCAAAAAGGTGTCATTAACAAACTCGTCCCTAGAGTATTTTCAATGTAATGTGTGAGTTGTCGTCTCTTTCCAGCAATGCCACAATTGGGACTAATTTTCAATATAAAATGTCCATTTTCTGTATGATGGCACTGTAATGACTGTACAACATCGGAAATGCTTGAAATTACAGTTCCACTGCAGCGCAAATAACACATTTATTATTTCCGTTTGTACAAGTACATGTACAAAGAAAAACTGTAGCATAACAATAAAGCTACCTAAATGTGGAAGGACCCAGGATACTCATCACAAACTGTTATCATGCCAACCAAGTTTGGGATACGCTTTTAAGCTTATCTTCAACTTTTGACTAAGCGTCAACTCTGCCTGTCAGCAAATCGTTGTCAAGGGTAACTGAACCTCGACAAAGCCTTTAACCCTGTCATCTTGGTCTATAGCCTACTGGAGGATGAGTAAGGGGGCTCAAGCGAGGATGAGCTCAGTCCTTGTGTGAGTATTTATTGTGCATCAACATACAGTCCAGCAGCAGCACTGAACAGCCCCACAGCCATCCCTTACATAACATTCCCGAGTTCTATTTTGTCACCCAAACTACCTTATACACACAAGAACATTTGGCTAAATGATACGATACTTCTGCTCTCACAGTGAAATAAGTAATTACTGTACAAAACATCAAGCTTGTCGCTATTTTCCTAGAATACACTTCTCTTTTAACCACATTGACAACAGTAGCTATAAATACATCTGAAATCCTCAGCAAACTCTTGACCAGAACAAACATATAGGTAACTACCACAGGTGAGAACCGCACATTATTCTATGAGAGGCCGTATAGGAAGTAATTCATACTTCTGTCTTACACACACACTATCATAATACTGCATATACACCACTATACTCATACACACCCACTATTATAATCCTTCTACATGTATGTATGTGAGGGTCTAGTAGTGGTTGTGAGAGAGTATAGTAGTGTGTGTGTGTGAGTATAGCATTGTATGTGAGAGAGTATAGTAGTGTATGTGAGAGAGTATAGTAGTGTAGTAGTGTATGTGAGAGAGTATAGTAGTGTATGTGAGAGAGTATAGTAGTGTAGTAGTGTATGTGAGAGAGTATAGTAGTGTAGTAGTGTATGTGAGAGAGTATAGTAGTGTATGTGAGAGTATAGTAGTGTATGTGAGAGAGTATAGTAGTGTAGTAGTGTATGTGAGAGAGTATAGTAGTGTAGTAGTGTATGTGAGAGAGTATAGTAGTGTATGTGAGAGAGTATAGTAGTGTATGTGAGAGAGTATAGTAGTGTAGTAGTGTATGTGAGAGAGTATAGTAGTGTATGTGAGAGTATAGTAGTGTATGTGAGAGAGTATATAGTTGAATCTGTGAGAATGTATAGTTGTTTATGTGAGAGAGTATAGTAGTGTGTGTGAGAGTTTGATTGAAACGGAAGGGTGTTTGATTACTCAACTCCTGATTGGTTGACAAAGAAGAAGCGGTATTTGACGGTCAAAATCATTATAATAGTTTGGTTGAAGTGGCGCTGTAATGGACAGAGAGAGGCTAACTGAAGCTGTGGGTCTTCTAAATAATATTTTAGGAAATGGTGAGCTAGTGTCAACGATGTCGCGACAATTAAATCAAGTCCAACAGAGCTCTGATTCAGAGATGCAGAGATTATTCAGGGATGGAACTGCAAATCCAGTCCGACCTGGCTCCAGCGCTAGCGCTACTACTTTTAGCTAGCTCAATGGAACACGGAGGACCCCGTTACCAGACGAGACAGCATTTCGGTGGATCGTCGTCGAAATCCAGGAAGAGGTAAGTTGATTAAAAAATAGCCAAGGACCCTTTTTTATTAACGTCATCCTATCTGCAGTGTCCCCCCAAATTCATGTTAGCATGGTCGTGACGTTAGCGCCGCTAGCTAGTTGCTACCCACATACAACACGGGCTAGCCATTTTCCATTGAAAACTGCAATATCTCCACTAGTGCAAGTTTGAGCAAGCTGTGTGAAATAATTTCAGAAATCAAGTTTCACAATTAAATCTGCTGTTACATGAGAGAGAAGACACAGTATCTGTCAAGCCCTTTGATTAACCACAGTATATGACATGTTACTGTACAAATACATTTGACTTTGACTAGGAGAAAAAGCTAGCAGCAGTAGTTATGGAAGCATATTGGTAGTTATAGTACCCATTGCTGCGCTCCTATTATTCCATTTCAAACACATTGTAATTTGCTAGTCAATGCGCAGCTTATTACAGTGTAGTTCTGCATTTATTGGATTTTGCCTATCTTTGGGTAAGGAGACATCAGAGTAGGCTGTTTACAGCAAAGATAGCGTTAAATGAGAAAGCTCTAGCATCGGCTGGCTAGCTAGCTGAGTTGCAATCATCTGATTGGGTGACGATGTTTAGCCTAACTGTGTGTGTCTTTGAGGACCATGAAAAGCGCTATATAAATAAAATGTATTATTATTATTATTATTATTATTATTATTATTATTATTATTAAAAAGTGCAATCCACATGTTTACATATGTTTATTACAGTGAATAATAATCTAAATACTACTAATTGTGGTAAAGCCACATATTTGTTTTTATATTTCTGCAATCTGCACTTTAGTTTGTGTGATTTGTTTCTGACTTTCATATGAATGTTTACACCAGGCTTGGTCAGTGTTCAATATACTACTGTGACTGAAGTAGTTCAATAAAAGATGTCATTCATATAAATTCATGCATCACCTAATTTCATCATCACATCCAGGCCTGACCTCCAGGGAAGAACAGTTTGTTTAATATATCTAATCTTGTGTTGTTCATACTATACAATGATTTATTACAGATTATCTGGCCATTGCTGGGTGTCTAAGGACTTTGAAACGCATAGAAGACAAAGATCTCTTGGTGGAGGATATCATCATGTTTCAGGTGGTTCATCGAGTCAGTGGAGCACTTCAAAGGTTTGTGTAACTCCATTTTTTAGCAAACATAATTAACCCTTGTATGGCGTTCATATGTTTGTTACACAGCCAATGTTACCGGGTCTGGTGGACCCACCACATTATTAGGCTTTTAAATCAATACAGCCATAACAATTTATGTAAAAATACTTAACAGATGTTAACTTCAGCTCAATTACCAATGATATATACATCCTTTATGGTTCATATTTGCCATTTACTCCTATGAGATCACATGATCATATTTGTTTTTTTGTGAGTAAACAAGGAAATTCAATTATAAAAAAGGTAAAAAAAATAAATAAAATAGAAACAAGATTTTTGATAATTATTGGTGCTTATTTCTTAGAACTTAATCAGAACAGGTGAAAGTGCTTGAAATGTTTGGAACTTTGTGTGGGAATAGCAGGTGCAGAAAGACAACATAGTTTCATAGCACCTACACTCAGACACGCACACATACAGACGAACAGACACACAAAGAGACACATAGACACACACACACACACACACACACACACACACACAGCAGGCCCAATTAGGAGGAGGACACAGTTAAGTTTCATAGCACCTACAATTATTACACTGTAATAATTACACTCGGGTCCAGTAGACCCGAACACCTCATATGTAATAGTTATGTGTAGGGGGTTGTACCGTGTGCAGTCATTGAAAATAAGTTATTTTTTATGTTCTTCACAGAAAATGAGCCAAGGCCAGTGAATTTGAGTTAGAAGAAATAATAAATAGCATAATTTTTCTTTTAGCAAATATTGAAAACACCTTACAAGGGTTAAGAATAATTAAGAATTTCAACATATATTTTTAAAAGCCAGTGTACAACCTTACAAACACTCAGAATAAAGGCTTGCATGTATCATATAAAATAACATCAAGAACATCACGTTTTAGATAGTTGTCAATGACAAGGCCTTTTTGCATAATCAAAAACACTGAACTGCCTTGTAAGTCATCCCTTTCATGTGTTGTGTGATAATTTATCCAATTTGAAAACAGATATTTGTATCTTCTCATGATACATTTTTACAGATTCAGGGAGGGGATGAAGACCCTTGGTGTTCTTGATGCAATAAGAATGTACCCAGATGCTTTCAGACCGCTGTTTTGTCACGAGCCATCCCCACTCACAGCTGATGTACTAGAACAGCTCTTTGAAACTCGACTGTCAGCAGTGGGCAGCAACAGACGAAGGGCAGAGGAATGTGTGGTTGCATTTTGGAGGGACTACCTGCTGGATGTTGAGGGTAAGTATTATTGCTAGTTATGGAATAAAAATCTTTTCATATGCCTTTCTGTCTGTCTTTGTCTTTCCCTCCTTTTTAAAACATGCTAGGTTTAATTTCTTTTTTGGTGTTCTTTGGTGTATTTCTTTTTCAGAGCAAGAGGAACCCTTGCAACTTGGGGGTGTCCTGGCCTTTGTGAGGGGAGGAAATGCAATTCCACCCCTGGGCTTCTCCCCACGACCTTCAGAGGATTTTCTACATGAGCTGCCCCTCAGACAAGGCCGTCATTTACCCACCGCAAACACATGGATTAACTGCCTGCAGTTGCCAGTCCTGAAACAATTTGGATTTCAAAGAAACTATGGATTTTGCATTAAGGGATTTGGTCAGGAATGACTTCCGAGAACTCCTGAACGTACATTATTGAAATCTGTTGCCTGTTGAACTTGACTAAATTGATGAGGCACCATTGTCAATAACTCACCATTTCCTAATACATTATTAATGTCTTGTTTAAACAATTGAAAATGGAATAATCATTTGACTAAAAAGGAAACCATTTTGTTATTTTATTTTTTTTAAATTGTCACTGGCCTTTTATTAACCTTTATTAATTGCCTTGACACTAATGAACTTGCTCACTGATGGAGTTCACCAGGCCCAAAATAAGTGAATGCCATGGTTACCGTCATCGGCTAGTGGGTCTACAGTTTCTAGAATTCATTTCATAACTGTTTCATTGAAAATAAAGTCTTTTTTCTGGAACAACAACATTGTTTGAAGTCTCAAAATGTACTGGTGGGTCTTTATTCATTTCAGCGTTGTCACTTCCAACTAAAATGTTCTGCATTGCCTCTGCACTGCCGCACGCGCCCCGGAGCGCGAGCCCGTGTAAAATGATAGAAATTTGGGTCCCGTCGGGTTCGGACACAGATCTTCAGCTCTACACTAAAGCTTCCCTGATTGTCATCCTCTTCAAACTGCTGGTTAATCAAGAGCAAGAAAGAGATTGTCCGAGTATAACCATTGAGCTCAGACATTAATCTTTCCAAAATGACACTGTCATGTCCCAAATTGTCAGTTTCAGAATTCTCTGAACACACAGTATCAGTGAAAAAGATAGCAATGTTTTCCACATTACCATTAACAAAAACTGACCTTGAAAAAGAAACTAAATAATATAATACATTTTTTCGTCCAACAAAGATGTTTTTGTCCTTAGAGTTTCTGCTGCTTGATTTAAATGTTCCTTGTTCCTCTGAGTTGGTGCTAGCTGTACTTTCAAAGCAGCAAGCCCGCCAGATAAGGATGATTTAAAATGGCCCTTTTAGCGAATGAGGACGTGAGAATTTAAACTGTCTTCCTGATTGATCAAACCAACTTCCTTTTCAACTATACTCTCTCACACACACAACTATACTTTCTCACATACCCAACTATATGCTCTCTTACACACTACTATACTCTCTCACATACACAACTATACTCTCTCATATACATGACTATTCCCTCTCATACATACATGTAAAAGGATTATAATAGTGTGCATGTATGAGTATAGTGGTGTATATGCAATATTATGATAGTGTGTGTAAGACAGAAGTATGAATTACTTCCTATACGGCCTCTCATATTATTCTCTTATGTTGCATGTGCATCACTTGTGTTTAGAGTGCTATCAAACTAGACAGACAACCTTCCCACTTGTGCTACTTGCTGAACTGCTCATTTATGTTCCATGCTTTGTGTCAGACAGTGAAGACATTAAGAAACACTCAGCATGAAGTACACAATAAGATGGAGGAATATCACACAAACCTTTGTGGTCTCTGGTTCTTCCTTCACTTCACTTAAAAATGTAATTCTTAAAGATTAAAATCAGATTTTTTTAAAAGATTGGTTCCTTGATTTTGCAAAAAGCAAAACACAAACTTGTAGGCCTGGTTGGAAATTTCTGCCTGGTGTTCAGCATAACATTTTGGACGAGTCGCTCTCCGCTGTGCTTTCTACTAGGATGTCCGAGGATTTACGAGAGTCATCTTGAGGAGGCATATGGAAGGGCAGAGGCGTTCCTGTCCGCCAGTGTTGAGAGCTCTTGTGTGCGCAGAAAGCACACGCTGAGTAGGGGAAGCGGAGCTGATGGGGTGCACATCACATTGAGAAATAAAACCTTCCCAACTCAGCCATCCCACACCAGCTGTTTCTCTAAACAACTGCCAAACAGTTCTCTCCATCATGGGACTTCATTTGTTGAGTGGATACAGTCACCTTATGAGGCCTTCTAAGTGATCTTACAGTACTGTTTTTTTTCTAATTCATCCACTGCTGGAACAGACACCCATACTATGGATATTTGTGCACTCTGTTTACTTCTGGAGCTCTACATGCATGTTGAATGTCAAATTAGGTTTAAGAAATCTAACCAATTGCTTGTGTGGCTGAAACCTCACGCCAGAGCGCCTATCAGCAATGCCTTCCCCGCTGGGTAATGGAAATGATTGCTGTAGCTCCCTGCAGGTTATCACTGTAAACCATATCCCCACAGATACACAGTGAATTCTTGGAAGAACTACAGATTATGATCATACAACCAGCAAGAGCGCACATCTGAGCAGACAGCAGTTTGAAGCCAGGAATAAGGAATGGCAACATTGTGTCAATAGTGAGAAGAAAGGGTACAGGAAAATAGTTCAAACTGATTTTGATGCCTTTTTTAACCCTAAAAGAGTAACAATTTTGTTGGCAAAGTATCAAGGAGAATACCAATAAGCACTTTATAAATTAGATATAATGATGTTCCAATCCTTTTCACTAATTAGACATGCTTAAATTCTGTTTCACAGTGTTCAACAGAACCCCCTACCAAAAACAGCAATGGGTGATTCATCAGTCACTCTGATCAAACTGCTTTTGTCTGCTAAATTAAAGCATGCAAAACCAAAACAGCTTGTCTTTTGAATCTAAATGTGCAACTTATGGAAACTAACAAGGAGAAAGAAAGAGAGAGGGCAGAAGCTGGGCACTTCACTGGGCTCTGTTCAAAGAAAATATGTGTGTAAGTATCTAAAAAGCTTTACTTCAGAGGAAGACAACACAAGGTTGCTTGTGATTCATCTCATCCTTCTTTCATCTCTTTCTTTCCATTATCCACTTCCAGCGGTGTTTACACAGAGGCCTGCAGCCGGTGGAAACAGTGGGCTGACAGCAGCCATTACTGGAGCAGCTCTATTGCAATCACGGGTTATACCCTCTCTATCTGTCCCTTGCAAGCAGGAATGAATCTCTAGCTTTACCACACACACACACACACACACACACACACACACACACACACACACACACACACACACACACACACACACACACACACACACACACACACACACACACACACACACACACACACAGCTGCAGTGCTACACATCACGTTTTACACAGGACACTACTGGGTCAAATGCTTCACTTTTAATGTTAAAACAGAATGGATGGTTCAGTCTTAAGAATGTATTGCTTTTTTATTCATTTAAAGGCTGAAGCCTACATTCTCGCCAGGTCAAGTTCAGAGTTGGAGGGTGTGTGAACCCTGGAGCTTCACAGCAAGGACAGGACTTCTAGAGAAAAAGCAATTGTTTGAACTAGTGTCACATTTGTCTCTTGTTCCGTCATCTTTTGTCTTTGTCATTGCCTGTCTTGCTGTTTTATTATGTTTTTATCTAATGTAACCTTGGGTGTTTTGAAAGGCGCTTCCAAATAAAATGTATTATTATTAGTATTATTATTACAGAGAGTCACCAGGGCTAATGTAATAGCTGTTGATGGTCAGTAAACACCTCCAAACGGTAGGCTTGTTAAACCAAAGGTCTCGTTCTTTCTCGTTATAAATACATAACATTTGAGGGGGTGTGGAGCCTTTCGAGTTGTCTAAAGGCACCTTTGACGAAACTGTGCTAAGTTGTTTGTTTACCTACAAAGACACAGACACAGCTTAAAGTACTTGTGCGAGTAAAACTACTCTCTCAAAGAGAGTGAGGGAAGCAGATACTGCACAGCTGCTGTTAGAGGAATCTATATTATATCTATTACTTTCCGGGCAACAGTTATTGTATAAAAATAGGTAGACAGTGTTCTACCATATATTTTATGTTCATGGGTGAAGGTGATAAATAGAAGCTTCTAGTATTTGACATTTTCCCAATCAATATCCAGCTATACCTGTGGCGATGATTTGCTCCAGATGTGTGTGTATTTATGGATGGAAAAGCAAAATCTTTTTTCTAAGTAAATGTTAACATCTTTTATCCTGCATGCATGACTCATATGTTATGTGATATTCACAACAGGAGAAAATCTTTCTCAGACTCAGGTTATTCTCCTGGTTAAAACCCTAATTTATGAATCTATATGGTGTTTTCCATTGATATGCAGTATAATTTAGACACTCCATACATATGATTTACCGTAAATTCAATACGTTAACCTGTAGTGCTGTGATATAAAAGGACTTTTTGCTTTATTCGAAGGCAGCTGTTATGGATTCAGGTTGGTAACTCTGGGAGACAAGTAAGAAATAGCTTGACTGCAGCTGCTGAAAGATTTATAATTGGACTCATCCATCTTTCCATCTTCTCTATTACATATATTTGCCTCCACTACTCTGACAAAAAGCATACTAAGAAGATAACGTCGGCCCTTAGCCTGCACAACTGCCTCCAAATCAGTTCAACTCAAGTATTTTCCTGAATTGTTAAATATTATGAAATATATAAAAGTACAAACAATGATAAAACAGTAATTAGACAGACAAATAAAAACAAGACCAAGTATATATAAATGTGGGTTTTAAGAGGTTATTTAAGGGTCTTTCTTTAACATAAGGTTTCTAGAGGGGACGAGTCTGATCATCTAAGGGTTCTCCATGCAGCTGGCTCTAATTGCAATTTAATTCATCGCAGGTGGCTTTCAGAGAACAGCGTCATTTCAACACATCTCACAGGATATATGCACGAGCATTTTCTTCATAATTGTACTTGTATCTCAAAGTGGCATACATTTTATTGAAAGTGTGGTAATTCCTGAAACTGAATGAATTATAATTCCTCTGGAGTGGAAATATTAAAGTATAACTACCTAAAAATTGTACTGATGCACAGAAGTGTGTATAAAAAAAAGGGATAGTCAACAATAACTGCATCTTTGAAGAATCCCCATCGCTCCAGACAAATCTGATGTTTTTTGTCTGTTCAGAGGAAGCTTCAGTAGACGTTTAAAAGGAACACGCCGACTTATTGGAATTTTGTCTAAAGGTCCAGACACACCGAGCCGATATTCGTCCGTCTGACAGTCTGGAGAGGTCAGTGACTCGAGTCTGTTCGGTGTATTCCGTGCCGTCGTCCGTCCGAGGGGCCGTCGGCCTTCATTTTGGCCGATTTGACATGTATAATCGGCGGGGCGGGCACTGCCGGTAGTCGGACTCAAATGAGCCATCTGATTGGTGGAAAGCTAACCAGGAAACGGGGAGCGGGATGAGCGTGACTAGAGTCTCTCAAAATCTGATGAAAATCTTTTAAAATGACCTTTGTTGATCTGAAATGAAGACAGATTCAGCAACTGCACGGCCTATTTCTCTCTTAAAATGTTTTCAGAAACATGAGAAAAAACAATATGAGATCGTATTCTGAACGAGCCGCCATGACAGTCTGGCTTTGAATTTCTGGAGAAACCAGACCCACGTGACGCGTTCATCCAATCAGCTGCCGGTTTTCATTTTTGGGCGACAATCCAGATTAGCGCCGCCTGCTGTTATGGAGACGTATTACGTCTCATCTCTTCGGTGTGTTCTGAGGAACTTTTTGGACCAACTCGGGGAGACTGATCAGTCCCACTGGCTTTACTGCCGACGGTCGGCCGTCTGGTCGGTGTGTCTGGGCCTAAATTTACCATATCCCCCAGAGTTAGATAAGTCCATACATACCCTTCTCATCTCCGTGTGTGTCGTAACTCTGTCTGACGAAGCCTAGATTAGCACAGATCCTGGAGGTAACCGGCTCCAACTGCAACTTCTGCTACTTGGGTGGAGTGATTTGCTCGCAGCACCTGAGAAGCCCCGTGGGGAGGAGCAGAGAGTAACAACGGTGCTTTTCAGGTGTTTACAGGATAGGTTTACTGGCCTCTAGGTAAAGTAGCCATCAGTTGCTACCATCCTAAAGGAATTTCTTCATGCCGGAGCTTTAGCTCTCATTACCCTCTCTCCTCTCCAACCCAGATGGTCTGTAAGCTACATAATCGAGTGCCAACCTCCTTCATATCCACGGAACTCTAAGCAACTAACGGAATCCAAAAGAGCTATGTCGGATCATGTGTGATGGCAACGGCTGCCGTCACGCAGGGAGGAAGTGCAGCCTGCCTCTCTGATGATGCACACCACTGAGTGACAAATGGACAGAGTGTGATATCTACCACACAAACTGGAAATCAAATAATTTTTTTCTTTATGGAGAAAGGTGAGGGAATGAGAAGTGCCTCTGCTTCTTGTTATTACATGCAACATATTCCAGTAAAGATGAAAATCCCACAGACCTGAATAGAACTCAACAGAGAAGGAAAAAGACTGTGTCTGTTTAAGTCCTGCCACAGTGACTATTATAAGTCTGCCTGTTCCCCTGTCAGCTAGAAATAGCTATTTATAGCCTGCCCTCTAACTTAAATAAGCCTCATTTCAGCACAAAGTTAAAATCAATCTTTACAGCCAATGAGAGACATCGAGGAGATTGATCTCTCCTCAAAAATGCTGAATTGGTTACAGATTCACCTTCCAGACATTATCCTCCTGGATGCTATTTATCTGCACTGCAGCTATGCAGATCAGAGCTTGCATGGACTGTTAATGGACTGCTACGCTACAACTAGGCCATACTCACTGTTACTAAGCCTGCACACTCTCCCCTCTGACCACATATGGACTGCTTTTATATACCAACCGACCACTCAAAGCGCTTTACAACACATGCCAACATTCACCCATTCATACACTGATGGCAGAGGCTGACATGCAAGGTGCCAACCTCTTCACCAGGAGCAGGTGGGGTTCAGTGTCTTGCTGGAGGACACTTTGACAATCTGTCTGGAGGAGCCGGGGATCAAACCGATTCCTAGACGACCGCTCTACCGCCTGAGCTATGCTGCCCCACAGCCAATGAGACATACCTAGTACTATTATTACTACTAATATTATTACTCATCACAGTTCTATTATCTTTATTATTACTATAATTACCACTGTTCATCATACCAACTGCTATAATTGTAATGAATCATATTTCTTTATATCTGTATATCTGTGTCCCAACCGGCAGCGGCAGATGGCCGCCCTTAAAGAGTCAGGTTCAGTCAGGGGGAATTGCTGGGTCGAAACCTACTCTACCTGTAAAGTGTCCTGAGATAAATCCTATTATGATTTGACACTACAAATAAAATTGAATTGAATTGACTTGAATCTTATGTCCAGCCTGAGGCAGACAAAGTTTGGGTAAATAAAATAATGACGTGTTTACCGTTACCTTCTGTGGTTTACATATGAGGACAGAAACCGCTTCTGTGGGTCGTATAGAGGGTAGGAATACAAATAATTTGGAGAGTGTCCAGAGTGAACCATAAAACCATAACAACTTTGGTAGGCTTAACCTTTGTGCCTGTCGAAAGAAAACCATGGTTAACTGCAACAGCAGTTTTACTTCTAATACTAGTTGTTTTATTAAGCTATCCTGCATCGTTCTATAAACTAAGACTGCATTTAATGATTATTTGTATTATTGATTAAAGGGATATTTTACTGTTGGACAGATGACTATATATTTAAATTGGGTCACTTATGTAGTAGAAATGTGAATTTTTTTGAAATTGGTGGCTTCTAGGCCGAGAAAAGACAGAACATTTGTTTTTGGCTCATGTGGATGAAAGACACCAAATCCCAGAATGCACTTGCTTCGCTGCTTTGGAGTCCACTCTCAAGCCACACCGTTTACAGACAGACAGACAGTGAGACAGTCAACTCAACTCAAGTGTGTGTTGTCATTTCAACCATATACACAAAACAACGTTTTACCGTGGCTCAAGTGGTGTTACACATTTAAAATATATAAAAACATCATTATATAAAAAACGACATACAAAACAGGCTAGATTTAGTGCACACACATTATTGGCTCCGTATAGTTCAGCTAACGCTTACTAGCATTAGCACTTGGTGGGCTGTAAACACCGAGTATAAACACAGCCATGAATTTGTGTGGAATGTAGAATGGTCGGCATTTAACAGTCAAACTCCACCAGCAGTTAGCAGTTAGTTGGATACAAGCACCAGTCCGTGTTAACACAGCCCACCTCCACTAGCTAGTCTTACCCGTTGACAGAGCAGCCGGCCTGGTAGCTGGATAGTCCGGTACACAGTTGTTCAGCCATGTTTCCACAACAATAAAAACACAGCAGTCTCTGAACTCGCGTTGGGAGTTTCGTTGAAGTTGGATGTAGTTTGTTGTCTAATGAGCGGACACTTGCAAGCAGGATTGATGGGACAGGTGGCCGGCTAGCGTTAGCTTTCCACCTAGCTAGCTCATAGTCCAGCCCCGTCCAGCCCTCGTTCCCCGTTTCACCGCTGAGGATACCCCCTTACCGGCTAGCGGCATCGGGCGTCACCACAGGCTGAGGTGCTGGTCTCCATTGCAGGCGAAGCTCGCGCAGTGTGTCGAGTATTCCATCTGTAATAAAGTGTCCTGCATATTCTCCGATCTGTACCAATGTATCCCGGTGGTACACATGTGCAGTAGTTTGAATGCACATCATTGTTGTAAAAGTTTTCTGCTGAAAAGACGGAGTCTGTTAAGCGAAGATGGCTGACGCTCGTTTTGCTTGGGAAGCTTTGTGTAAAGACGACAGTCCAACCCCCTATGGGCGGGTTGGAAACCAAAAAATCTTCCAATGACGCAAAAATTGTCATTTTACGTCATCGGAAGATTTTTTCCAGACCCACAATACAGAGATCTCTCCTCTCAGGGGGACATGAGGGAGGGAAGCACAGTCATTTCAAAATACTACTGGGTTTCTACTGATACAAAGCTTAATGCTAAATCGGTGAAGTATCCCTTTAATCTGGCGACAATTTTACAACAATTTGACTTGTGATTGATTATTCAACTCGATGCTCTCTGACAGGTGCTTCCAATCAATCAACGTAAATTAGCCAAAACCAAAATGGTGAGAACCTACCTAAAACATTTACTCCAAACTAGTAGACTTAAACAGAACTAGATAACTTTTCCCGCTTCTGTCCCCCTACAAGTTGGAAGTGGAATTGTCCATTACATCACATTGTCCAGTTCATTTGAGCTACAGATCCACTACCCGATCTGGCAAACTTGCATAATGTAATGTAAGGGACAATTCCACTTCCAACCTGTAGGGGGACCGAAACGGGAAAAGTGCTTTAGTGTTTCTTTAAACTAGGGTGACCAGACGTCCCCAGTTTCCGGGGACAGTCCCTGGTTTCAGTGACCTGTCCCTGGCTGGAGCTGTCCCCGGAAATGTCCCCGGTTTTCACTATGACTGACAGACCTGAAATTGGAATGAAATAGTCGTGCACCCTACACGCACAGGCTCAAGACAGCCGGAGCAAGCCTCAGAGCTCAGAGATGTTCTAGAATGCCCATTTTACGATGCTAAAATGTATTTACATGGAGTCTGGTGGGTTTAGCAAACGCAATTTCGCTGACTTTTTATGTTTTAAAAAAAGGATCTTACACTTTAACAGAAAGGTCGACCTCCTTAGAAAAACTTTCCATAATGTTGTCAGACACTAATGACGCTTTTCCATTACATGGTACCTGCTCGACTCGCCTCGACTCTACTCGGCTTTTTTGGTTTTCCATTACAAAAAAAAGTACCTGGTACCTTCTAACAGGTACTTTTTTTAGTACCACCTCAGTCGAGGTTCCAAGCAAGCTGAGCTGATACCAAAAGGTGACGTGAAAGCGACAGAGGGGGGTGTCCTGAACAAACCCGCTCTTTTTAAATAGTTTAGCCAGCTGTGTTTTTTTTTGGCTGCCTCCAGCTTCTTTTGAAACAAAATGTGTCTTCTGGCTGTGGCAACAACAACACACTTTCGACGTTCTGTGTGTCACGTTAGGTCACGGCAGTTTACTGCGGCGCCGCTTGTTTACAGTTCTGCGGAGGCTCCAGGCAGTGCTTTCGCCGTAGCCTATGTACACACACACATGCCGGCTCGACGCACACACCAGCGCACAACATCAGACCACTTACAGGCTCTGCGTGGAGCCTCCACAGAACTGTAAAACAAGCTCAAGTGACCTGATGTTTATAGCCTACTTGTGTGCGTCGAGCCGGCATATAAGACGACCAGCCACGCTGAGGCGGTATTAAAATCTGCAATGGAAAACGGACACAGTGTATCGAGTCGAGGCGAGGCGAGTAGAGTCGAGGCGAGCAGGTACCATGTAATGGAAAAACACCATTAGAATATTAATCTGAGCCTGTCAGTGGCAAAACAGGCACTTTTATGAACGGAAAAACAAGCTGTACAATTGACGTCCTATTAACTTACATTGTAGCTTGTTTCGCCGTTGCCGAATGCAGTGATCTCGTTTAATACTGGACCAATGTCAAAGGAAAATATTTCCTCAATAGTTTTAATTGTATCCGATACTCGATGAGCTGTTGCAGAAACAAGCCCAGTGTGAAGCAATAAAGCAAAAGCTGTCAGATAAATGTAGTGCAGTAAACATTACAACATTTCCCTCTGATGTGTAGTGGAGTACAAGTATGAAGTAGCAGCAGGGGCGATTCTAGGATCAGACCTTTAGGGGGGCTCAGCCCCTAATGAGAATGTGACATGGATATGGCGCATGCAAAAGTGTTAACCCCCTTGCTGTGACATATGGTTTACGAGAAAATTAACATTGAACTTACATGAAATGTTATCATATTTGCATTCTGCATAAATCTCTGCACACCCATTACTCTGTGAAATATCTCCCAAACTCTTCACTCAACACATGCATCAGTACAACAAGCGTTTCCCGGGTAATCCGGTTTTGAAATTGCAACAAAATTTCTACATGGTCTCCAACTTTATAATGTATTGCTTAGCCAGTATATAATGGTTATTATTTTGCCAGATTGCTGGGTATATTTCTACTGGTATGCTTCCTAGTGACGTTAATGCAAAAATATGAAGAAAAAAATTATTCCACCTGTGTGTGCATGGTTAAAATTCTGAAGTGCAAAATAGTTCAGGCTACAGCACAGATATTCCCATCCATAGATATATGAATAATCAAGTCTAACCTCTGAATTTCTTTTCAAAGTGCACCAGATTGATGCATTTAAACGTTAAAATAGACAACATTTTCTTACAGGGGAGCAGGCCCATGGACCCCTCTAGGGGGGCTTGTGCCCCAGTGCAGCTCTAGGTCTAGTGACGCCCCTGGGGCAGTGTCCCCATTTTCAGTTTACAAAGATAAAAAATTACCTGTTTTGGAGGTATTTACGCTTCCGAGCTGGAAATGTCCCCGGATTTTGTCTCTGAAATCTGGTCACCTTACTTTAAACTTAATGTGTTTGCCAACAGTCTAGAATGAAGGAGCTGAGTGAGTGTGCCTTTAAAAAGCCTATTTAGAGAAGCCCCTGTTTTCAGCCTTCCACAATGTATTCAGAGACATTGTGACATCAAGACTTTTGGCCGTGACAAACAACGAGTAGACTGTTGCCCGGCTCCAGGTGAGACAGTCCCCTGCCACCGCCTTGTCTTCGACCCCAAACAGCAGCGGACCAGTTGCTGTGTGCATTGTGAATAGCTGCTTCCCGACACAGGCCTAGCGTGCTTCCCCATGACAAACACCTATTCAATTTAAATTAGCACTGTTTTGTATGATCACATATATAACAGGGGTCACGGGCTGAATGCATTAGCACCCGCCTCTGTAGAATTCAGAGAACATTGTAGTGCTGCTTGTTGAGCAGGCTGGACGACAACACACAGCAAGCTGTTGCAGTATCATAACATATATAACCAAAACAGAGTTGGGCAATCACTGACGGTGTCAAATAAAATGATTTTTTTGCAGAAAATGTGCCAGCATTATATTCCTTATTAAGAAACAACATGATGATTGATTCAATAGTAAAATACTGCCAAATGGTTAGCATTTACCATTCACCTTTACAGAGAAAGAGAAGGAGGCAAAAGAAAAAGAGAGAGACTGTTCATCAGCATCCTTCAGCTCTATTTTTAGCTTGATGCTGAATCTCAACAGCACAGCAGGTTGACTATCCATTTATTTTATTTGGACAGCAAATGAAAAAACACCCCTTCAGACTGATCCAATTTGGTCAAATATGACATATCCACAATGATCAGAGGTGTGTTACCTCACACCGAGCGCTGGAATGGTTCATGAAGTCTTAGGGAAGACAAACAGTCGGGATCAGTTAGACTCTGGCAGGGGAGGATGACGAAGATGACTTAGGGTTATTAGAAAAGCAAAAGTTCTCTAAGAGATTTGGCAGCAGAAGACCTATCTGGCTTCACGCTGCAGCTTATGCAACAGGGTGGAAGTAGCTTCAAGGAGAGAGAAACAGCCACGTGACTAAAGATACAGGAGATCATATTTCTCCTGTATTAGCCACTCTGCATTGGCTTCCTGTAAAATCCAGGATTGAATTTAAAATCCTTCTCCTGACCTACAAAGCTCTAAACGGCCAAGCACCTTCATATCTTGAAGAGCTCATAGTACCTTATTGTCCCACTAGAGCACTACGCTCCCAGAATTTGGAGCTTCTCGTGGTTCCTAGAGTCTCTAAAAGTAAGATGGGAGCCAGAGCCTTCAGCTATCAGGCTCCTCTCCTGTGGAACCAGCCCCGTTCTGGGCTCGGGGGGCAGACACCATCACCATATTTAAGAATAAACTGAAAACACTCCTCTTTGATAAAGCTTATACGTTAGGGAGTGAATAGAGTAGAGTAGAGGGAGGCAGGCCGATACAGCCCGGTCCGGTTGGGGAGAGTTCTAGCCCAATCAGGCACCTCTCTTTGGCCTGCCTCTCTTAGTTATGCTATTATAGTTCTAGACTACGGGGGAGGTTCCTTCCTTCCTGCGACACACTGAGCTGCTCTCTCCTCTGTCTTTCCATTTGTTTCCATTTGTGTGCATCCTTGCCCCTGAAATGCTTGTTACTAACCTAGCTCTGGGGATTTTACTCCCCGGAGTCCTTATGTTTCTTTTCCCGCCCAGAATATTCCCTTGGATTAGGGTGGCACCATGATCTTGGTTGGAGCTGTCAGTGTTGTCCAACGCTCTGCAATGCCCTGCAGTGTCCGGCTGCGTCCTGCCAAGTGTGCGCCCACCCATGCTGTGCTGTGCCATGCTACATCCTGTAACGCCCATGACATGAACTACTACGACTACCATTTGTAGTCACTGTTCCATTATCTTTGTGACTATTATTGCCACTGTTCATCACACCCCCAACCGGCACCGTCAGACACCGCCTACCAAGAGCCTGGGTCTGTCCGAGGTTTCTTCCAAAAAGGGAGTTTTTCCTCGCCACTGTTGCATTAGCCTCTGCTAATGATCGTTCTTGGGGAAATTACTGGAATTGTTGGGTATTTGTAAATTATAGGGTGTGGTCTAGACCGACTCTATCTGTAAAGTGTCTCAAGATAACTCTTGTTATGATTTGAAATTAAAGAGTCTATGGTTTGAATTCCCATACCAGCCAGTTAAGTTGTGGGTCCCATTAAAAAATGCACCGTCTGATTGTCCTCATCAGCTCCTCAGTGGCCAATGAAAAGTCTGACATGAGACATGACAATGAGAAGCAGAGCCCAGCTGGGACTGAGTATTTGTATTTCCCTATAAAAAGTCAAATTAAACAAAATCATTTTGTAGAATGGCTGACAGCCAATTGGCAAAATTGAAAGTGTATTCAATAAGAGTCTACAGCCATGCTTGTAGTTCTGTGAGGTTGTACTACAGTAGGCACAGTGGTGCTTTGAGCTAACTGCTACTATCAAAATGCTAACACACATACAATGGTTTAGTTTAGCGTGTTATCATGCTAAACCAATAAACAAAAGTACATATGAGGCTGATAGGAATTCATTTGACAGGTATTTTGTCATAAACCAATTGTCCAGAAACTGATGCTAGATGAAACCTTAAAGTTATTTAGAACATGAATGTGTGCACGAAATGTCAAGAAATTTTATTCAAGACCACACATTTTAACCTCATGATAGCGCTAGAGGGATAGCCAGGGGCTCACCAAAGTCGATATCATTTGGGAACCAGGGATATTTGTACTTCATACCAATCCATCGAGGAATTTCACAGTATAAATTAAAATATTGACCTAGTGGTAGTGCTAAATTTAGGAGATTGAGAAAGTTATTATAGCTTTATTTTGAGGACTGATCTTTTCCTCATAATTCACATCCCTATTCCGTATTACTCTGCTCAAATTATTTTTCTTCATATAGAATAATTAAACTCTGTTTTAATAGGCAGTGAATCCATCGTAGGAGCTGAGAAACCGCACTGCAAACTGTAAAGCCTATTAGATTGTCCATAAACGCTGGTTGCCATACTTTAATGATGAAATGCTATATATAAAGCACTCATATTATCCTTGATTTTTATTTTACAATCTTAGAAAATAGTGCAGATTTATCTCTCAAGTGAGCCAAAATATTTAAATAAGAATTTAGAAGTATAGAATCCCTTGCAGGCCTCTTATAATTGAAAATGACAAAGATAAGATCTAGGTACATAAGTGAAAGTCGTTAAATTAACAAGTCTGGCCTGTCAATGTTGGCGTGACTTTGAAGAACAATGTTTCTATGAGAACTGCTCTACTTCACAAGTTATGCTGGGAAGAAATATAAAATAAAAACAGATACGCTGTATGCGTGAGATATGAATATACTACCAGTAAACCCACATTTACTGCACACTGCTTCATTTCATTCTGCCACCGGCTTGCTGGTTCACATGATTTTATAGAGCTGGGCTGAAATAATGCAAGGCTTCACAAGCTCCATTAGCGAGTGAATTTTAGGGTGAGGCTCAATGCAATATAATTAAGATTAACTTCAGAAGACATCCAGTTGCAGCTGTTGAGGGAAAAAAAATATTATTATATAGGCCTTAGTGGTCCCCTAATACTGTATCTGAAGTCTCTTTTATATAGGCCTTAGTGGTCCCCTAATACTGTATCTGAAGTCTCTTTAATATAGGCCTTAGTGGTCCCCTAATACTGTATCTGAAGTCTCTTTTATATAGGCCTTAGTGGTCCCCTAATACTGTATCTGAAGTCTCTTTTATATATGCCTTAGTTGTCCCCTAATACTGTATCTGAAGTCTCTTTTACATAGGCCTTAGTGGTCCCTAATACTGTATCTGAAGTCTATTTTATACAGGCCTTAGTTGTCCCCTAATACTGTATCTGAAGTCTCTTTCCCGAAATTCAGCCTTGGTGCAGAATTACAGCCACTAGAGCCAGTCCCACAATGAGCTTTCCTTAGGATGTGCCATTTCTGTGTCTGTAGCTATTGAGGAGGAGAGAGGAGGGGCAAAGTGGAGGGTGGGGGTGTGGCCTTGACCAACTGCCACTTTGCTCGTTTAAAAGCCATGGGTGGGCCAAATTCTCTGGGCAGGCAAAGCAGAGAAAGGGGAGGTAACCTTTCCCCTTATGACCTCATAAGGAGCAAGATTCCAGATCGGCCCATCTGAGGCAGAGCAGGATACCCAGGGCTCGGTTTACACCTATCGCCATTTCTAGCCACTGGGGGGACCATAGGCAGGTAACATGTAGTACTAGTACTATTCCAGCTATAATCAACAATAGACCATACAAAGTGGTGAATCCCCAAAGTAATAAGAAGTTGACTGCAAACATAGTCAATTTAGCATCCAGTTCACCTCAGCCACAGCCTGCCCCAAAAAATGAGACAGTGTCTGTTCCTCGACTCAGATCAGTTAAATCACAGGTAACCAAAAGAAAGGCAATACTTAACAACCTAATTGGAATTAAAACTACCACTGCAATGATAAAACAGGATAGGAAAATTAGATGCAGACTACTAAATATCAGATCTCTGTCTTCTAAAGCAATACTAGTAAACAAATTAATATCCGATAATCAAATTGATCTATTCTGTCTTACTGAAACATGGCTGGGCCATGAAGAATATGTTTGTCTAAATGAAGCCACTCCTCCCAGTCATATTAATACTCAAATTCCTAGAGGCTCCGGCCGAGGAGGCGGAGTTGCAGCCATATTTGACTCAAACCTGTTAATTAATCCTAAACCTAAACTAAATTATAACTCTTTTGAAAGTCTTGTTCTTAATCTTCAGCATCCAACATGGAAAACAGTACAGACAATTATATTTGTTGTTGTCTACCGAGCACCGGGTCCATATTCTGAATTTTTATCGGAATTCTCAGATTTTTTATCATGTGTAGTCCTTAAATCAGACAAAGTACTTATTGTAGGTGATTTTAATATCCATGTGGACGTTGACAGCAATAGCCTTAGTACTGCTTTCAACTCACTACTAGATTCAATTGGTTTCAGTCAGAGTGTGCATAAGGCCATGCACTGTTTTAACCACACCCTCGACCTTGTGCTGGCATATGGCATCGAAATTGAAGTTGTAATAGTATTCCCGCAAAATCCTTTATTATCAGACCACTTCTTAATAACTTTCGAATTCTTACTACCCGACTATACGAAATTAGATAAAAGCTTCTACACTAGATGCCTATCTGACAGTGCTATAGCTAAATTTAAGGAAGATATTCCAACAGCACTGAACTCATTACCGTGCTTTAATATAACAGAGGACCTTTATGTAAACTTTAGTCCCTCTCAAATTGATAATTTTGTAGACGGTGCTACAACCTGCCTACGGACTACTTTAGACTCTGTTGCTCCCCTTAAAAAGAAGACGATGAAGCAAAGGAAACTAGCACCTTGGTATAACTCCCAAACTCGCAAATTAAAGCAAATCTCACGAAAACTTGAAAGTAAAAGGCGTTCCACCAAACTGGAAGAATCTCGTTTAGATTGGCAAGACAGTTTAAAATCTATAGGAAGGCCAGATCAGACTATTATTCATCACTGATAGAAGAAAATAAGAACAACCCAAGGTTTCTTTTCAGCACTGTAGCCAGGCTGATAGAGAGCCACAGCTCTATTAAGCCATCTATTCCCCTAGCTCTTAGTAGTGACGACTTCATGAGTTTCTTTAATGATAAAGTTATAACAATCAGAAATACTATTCATCACCTCTTGCTCTCAACCTCTAACGGTTCACCTTTAACTGACAGACTGCTAGAAAGAACGACTAGACCCGACATATACTTAGACTGCTTTTATCCTATAAACCCTCAACAATTAATGCTAAAGGTCTCTTCAGCTAAGCCATCTACCTGTCTCTTAGACCCCATCCCAACGAGGCTACTTAAAGAAGCGTTACCCGTGGTTAACACTTCATTATTAGATATTATCAACATGTCTTCATCAACAGGTTATGTACCGCAGTCATTTAAAGTAGCTGTGATAAAACCTCTTCTGAAAAAACCCACCCTCGATCCTGAGGTCTTAGCCAACTATAGACCTATAGCTAACTTTCCCTTTCTCTCCAAGATCCTTGAGAAGGTAGTTGCCAATCAGTTATGTGATTTTCTACATAGCAATAGCTTATTTGAGGACTTTCAGTGAGGATTTAGAATGCATCATAGTTTGGTGAAAATGACTAACGACCTTCTAAGTGCTTCAGACAAAGGACTTGTCTCCGTACTTGTCTTATTAGATCGTGGTGCTGCATTCGATACTATTGACCATACCATCCTGTTACAGAGATTGGAACATTTAGTTGGCATTAAAGGAATCGCACTAAGCTGGTTTAAGTCCTATTTCTCTCATCGAACTCAATTTGTTAATATTAACGATAAATCCTCCAATTATGCTAAAGTTAACCATGGTGTTCCTCAAGGCTCAGTGCTTGGACCAATTCTATTCTCCTTACATATGCTTCCTCTAGGTAATATTATTAGGAAACACTCAATTAACTTTCACTGTTATGCGGATGACACCCAATTATACTTATCAATCAAGCTAGACGAAACCAGTCAGTTAGCTAAACTTCAAGTATGCGTTAAAGATATAAAATCATGGATGGCCTACAATTTTCTGATGTTAAACTCAAACAAAACCGAAGTTATTGTGCTGGACCCGAAACACCATACGAACCTCATTATCTGAAGATATAATTACTCTGGATAGTATTGCCCCAGCAATACTGTCATAAATCTAGGAGTTATTTCCATCTAAAACCTCTAGAACAGCTTTTTTTCACCTTCGTAACATTGCCAAAATTAGGAACATCCTGTCTCAAAACGATGCTGAAAAACTAGTCCATGCATTCGTTATTTCCAGGCTGGACTATTGTAATTCCCTATTATCAGGATGCTCAAATAAAACCCTTAAGACTCTCCAGCTGATTCAGAATGCTGCAGCACGTGTTCTGACAAGAACTAAGAAAAGAGATCATATTTCTCCTGTATTATCTTCTCTTCATTGGTTTCCTGTAAAATCCAGGATTGAATTTAAAATCCTTCTTCTGACCTACAAAGCTCTAAATGGTCAAGCACCTTCATATCTTGAGGAGCTCATAGTACCTTATTGTCCCACTAGAGCACTGCGCTCCCAGAATGCAAAGTTACTTGTGGTCCCTAGAGTCTCTAAAAGTAGAATGGGAGCCAGAGCCTTCAGCTGTCAGGCTCCTCTCCTGTGGAACCATGGGTTAGGGAGGCAGACACCGTCACCACATTTAAGACTAAACTGAAAACTCTTCTCTTTGATAAACCTTATAGTTAGGGAGTGAGGAGTTGCAGTGTACGCCTAGACCGGCGGAGCAGGATGTATAGCTGCAGACACAGCACCCCGGCTTTTCTCTGCTTCTCTTTATAGTCATCAGATTTACCTATAATTAGGGGTGGAACGGTTCAGACATCACGGTTCGGTTCGGTACAATGGAGGGAAAAGCATAACAAAAATGCAGAAGGCAATTTTTTTTATTGTGCATGTGTTAGGCTGTACCACCTAGTGTCATCCAGTCTCTCCCCTGAGCTAGCTGCAACAGCCTGAGTGTAAAGTCAGATGTAAACAGTAGCCTAAACAATAAGGCTACCCCACATCATCTCCAGACTCCATCTGGAACTTGTAAACAGAATAAGACAATCAGCTAGTATTGTGATATGGGAGACAAGCGCTGCTCTCATATGTGAATTCACAGAGCAGGAGTGTAAAAAGAGCAGCTTCGGTTACACAGAGCAGTTGGTGAATTGTGGCACTAGCTTCACACGCTAACAGCGGAGCTAGCAGCAAACAGCGAAGCAAACTGGCCTGGAAGCCATTTGTGGTTGAGGCAAGAAGGGATACAGCTACAGTACAGCCGTGTTTGGTTGTATATGGAAGGGACTAGTTTGCTTCGTGTGGACCAGAGTGATAGAGAAAGACATGGCTCTGGCGTGGACTCACTGGACCGACTCCGACTTGACATGTAGGCGCAGCTTGGGAGCTTCAGAGCAATGGCGGGGCTACAGGTTAGGTGTCCCTAAGAAACGTGTACGGTATGTAACAGTAGTTCCGCATTACATTAATTAATTTGCACGCAAGTTTTATTTATTTTTATACCGTGTATTCTCCGTGTAAATTCATGTACCGAACCAAGACGCCCGTACCGTTTCGGTTCAATACGAATACATGTACCGTTCCACCCCTACCTATCATATAATCAATAATTATAGTGAGAGTAGAGGGAGGCAGGCCAGTACAGCCCGGTCCGGTTGGGGAGAGTTCTAGCCCGACCAGGCACCTCTCTTTAACCTGCCTCTCTTAGTTATGCTATTATAACTCTAGACTGCCGGGGAAGTTCCTTCCTTCTTATGACATAATGAGCTGCTCTCTCTTCTCTCTTATCTTTTGTTTCCTTTTATGTAGCCTACATCCTGTCCCAGAAATGCTTGTTACTAACCTAGCTCTGGGGAGTTTACTCCCCGGAGTCTTTATGTTTCTTCTTCGCCCAGTACATCGCCTCGGATTACGGTGACACCGAGATCTGGGTCTTGGGTGCAACTGTCGCTATGGACCTGCTACACCCTGCTACACCCTGCTACGCTCTGCGATTCCCTCCAATGTCCGGCTACGTCGTGCCGCGTCCACTGCATCCACCCATGCTCTGCTGTGCCACGCTACATCCCGTAACGCCCTGCTGTGTCCGGCTATGACATGAACTACTACGACTACCATTGTAGTCACTGTTCCATTACCTCTATTGTGACTATTACGCCACTGTTCATCATAACCCCAACCGGCCCTGTCAGACGCCGCCTACCAAGAGTCTGGGTCTGCCGAGGTTTCTAACCTAAAAGGGAGTTTCTCCTCGCCACTGTCGCAATAGCCACTGCTAATGCTTGCTCTTGGGGGAATTATTGGAATTGTTGGGGCTTTGTAAATTATAGAGTGTGGTCTAGACCTACTCTATCTGTAAAGTGTCTCGAGATAACTCTTGTTATGATTTGATACTATAAATAAAATTGAATTGAATTGAATTATTTGTATTATTTGTCTTATTGGCTTATGCCTCATGTTGAATCTGCTGTGCTGCCAGTCCTCCAGTGTGTAAATCATAACTCAATTTCAATGTTGTTGTTTTAAATAGGATTAAAATAAATTGATACAACAGAATCAGAGATATCAACTTTCATTCTACACATAATTCTTCCTTGTCAAAAACCTGGCACCTACATTACCCACAATGCAATTACACAGCCAACAGTCTTGTCAGAGATTTGCATGTGTTATGCTAGTAGCGGCTAATGTAGCCCTGTGCTGCTAGCCTCAAGCAGAGAGGAGGTCTGGTAAGCTCACTTCTTTCTAACTCCACACCCCTAGATTGTTTTTTCATTTTAAAATTTGAAGTCTTCAGCCCCGATAAATGCTGACTCAAGTGACATCCCTTAAAGGCAATTTATCTGATTTCACACAAACACCTTTACACAACCTTTTTCCACATATGCAGTAGTTCTCCCCAAAAATGTTTAAAATGATGCAGAAACTGAATATTTGCACTTAATTTTAAGTGTGTCTTTGTTGGAATAATTCACTCAATGAAAGCAGCTGCAATGAAGTTTGGGAACCAGCAGATTCAGAAACTACATTCTGTATAAATGTACCCAGGTGGAGATTTATTGGGTTAGTGCAACTCCTGATCTTAGTTTGAATCAGCCTAAAAAATTGAAGTATTTTATTCTTATTGTTTTTAGAGACTTTGCACTTTGTATGTCCCTACACCCTCGTATCTAGTACGGTTGTTACATTAAATCCGAGGCAGCAATATTTCAAAGCCCAAACCACACTGAATAAAATCCCCCTCTTTATTGTGACACGTTTTGTCTCTACTGAGAGTAAGAATGATCTGATATCGTATTGATCCCTGCATGGAAATTCTCTTTCCACCCTCGCCTCATGGAAAAGGTCAGAGCATAAAACGTACACAACAGCAAGCCTGAAGCTGGAAGAGATTCAATGACTTGCTCAAAGGCTTTTTAGCAGAGATGCAAGATGACACAAGGAAATAAACCAAGGACCTTCAGCTGAAGAAAAGCCACCCTGCTACCACCAGCACGGTTTTCAGATTTTTTCACACTAGAACCTGTGAGTTATTACTGTAAGGCACACAATATTATTCTCACTGTTTAAAGGCTAAAAATCGCCATCAAATGATGCTCGTTCATAGAAAGAGGTGATTTTAACAAGAAATAGAATACAACCTCATAAAGCACTACATTTTGTGTATCTAAAATACCATAATGCAAACAGGCCATTTTTGAGCAGCATACAAATCTTTTAAATGGACAACAACAATAAACCTGTTATGCCACAAATGCCAGGTCCTCAGAGGCCTGGTGATGCTGTCCTGTCAACACTGCCCCCACTACCTCATATATATAAGTTAACCATCAATCAAAACTGCCTGCTAGTATTAGCAATGGACTCAACTCCTCTGTATCATTCCTTTTCACTTCTCCTGGTTTCACCTGGTTTACCTTGTCCTGGAAATGTGTTGCCTGATGCTAGGATTGAACAGGATAGAGTAGGCTACAGTGTGCGCTGCCTGTCCTGTGTCTCCATTTTCCTGACCTGAACATAACCTGAATTTCAGCATAAGTTTCTTTTTACTAACATATATTCTCGCATCCTCAATTTAAATAGCTGTTACCAAAAATAGCGTCACACCCATACGGTATTTAGAGGGTCACATAGTTGCATACTAATAGCTGTGATAGCACAAACGGGTCACTATAAGCTCAACTCTCAAACATTTCCTCTTTCTTTGTCTATTTGACCCTGCAGCGTCACAGAATCTGACGGGTCACACATTTGGTTATAACACTGGCGCGGACACAGAGACAGACAGGGCAGACTGAATGACAGACAGGCTGGACAGTCCACAAACCCGTGGTGTTTAACACCTGCTCCGTCGCACATTCTTACAGATAGCCTCCATCCGTGCAGCACGCGGCTGTGCGCGCCAACGTCCAGCAGCAGCACGAGACGCGGGTGTCTACCTGTTAGCACGAGATTATGAATGTAGTGTCCCCATACCTTTTCCTCTCGTCTCCTTTGACATTGTGTCCTCTCCCGTGGGTCTCAGTAAAGTCGTCACGTTAGTCTGCGCGGTAGGTTAACGTTTCGTCGAAGAGTTAATTTGAACAGCGGCTCTTCCTCCGTCCCTCTCCTGCCAGACTGAAGCAGGCTCGGGGAGCTGCGTCTGCCGTGTCGGTGTCCTCTCACTGTGGAGAGGGGAGGGAAAACAGAAAAACCCCAAAGATCTGCAGCTGTGCTCTTATTCACCTGTGTCAAGTCTCTCAGAGCATCGAGCCGTCCATGCCGCAGACATCCTTTTGGTGTTTGTCTTATCTCTCTATCAGCTCTCTTCTCGCTCTGCCGCTAACATCAGCCAGAGTTTCTCCAAACCAGACCCGGGTCTGCAGCTCGACTGCCTCCAGCGGTGCGCGCACGTCCGCGGCTGCAGCTCCTGAAGGGCGTCCGTCCTCCTCCCTGTCACCGTTTTTTGACTTTGCCAAATGCTCAAGAGGAAGTAGCCTATACTAAAGAAGAAAAATAGCTATTTCTGTGACTTCATGCATCGAAAACACAAACCAACGCTTTCACGTGAAAGCTACCCAGCTGTCATTAGCACGACTCATTAAATTAGTGGAATCAATTCCATTAGAATCAATGGAATTGATTCAAATAGTTGAATCAGTTCCATTGGATCTATCAGAATCATATGTCTGCACAGAAATATTACAGGAATTAAACATAATATTAAGTATGAAGTAGCCTAGGTAAAAGTCATTGTAATGTCACAATAGCCATGTAGTACATTTTCCCTATGCAGGGTGTGGCTGAACATATTTAGCCTACTATATAGATGAGGTATGGAGATAATGAGCAGGACAAACGTTCAGAGCAGAATCATATAGTTGTACATGAATATGAATTGCACAGTTTTTTAAATATAAAGTACGTTAAAGTTATTTAATTGTTATATGGCCATTAGGGTGTGGTTGTTGCTTACCTACTAAAGAATGAAGATGGACACTAAACTGAATCATAAATCTAAAATTGGAATATTACAAGATTACACAAGATATTAAATATAAAGTAGGCTAGGTAAAATCATTTTGAGTGTCACACAAAAGCCTGTATATTTTTCCCTCTGTGGGCAGTGGCTGTTACATATCTACTATATAAAAGAGGATGAAGAGAAGATCAAGTGTAAGGATGAAGAGCAGAAGTACACTAAATAACTGCAAGCTAAGGATGAAGGGGTGAAAGCTAACACCCCTGTCAACTATCCATCTCTGAAGCAGCAAGTGCCACATGGTCACGTAGAGGCAGTCACCCAGGCAGAAGAGAAAATCAAGAAGTGCTTCCATCCAAAGAAAGCTTTTCTCATAGTTTGCTTTCCAGGGATTAAAGAGAAATTAAGCATGTGAATCATGTTCCCTCAGCTTTAAATCCTTTAAATCCAGTTGTGAGATCTGGTCTAATCTGACAGATGCTTTACCTGATGGCTGCCTCTAATTCATTGTTAAGCTCATCTTGACCTGACTTGCTGCAAAATAGTTTTTCTCCTTTGGGACACTACACTTTATAGTGGTAACACCTGCTGTGTTTATCCCTCCTCTTCTCGTATGTGATCATACACAAGGTCACACAGTCCCAGAAGGATGGTCTGGTCGTGGCATGATTTGGCAGCCGCGTCCACACAAATGAATATTGATAGAGGAAAATGCCTGTGGCCGAACCATCGCCCTGGAATCTGAGAGCCAGACACGCCACATTAACAAACTCTACTAGGAATACATGCAGCCAATTTGTATCATGATAGCCAATGACAATACAAGACCGATAGCACTGATTACACCAAATGGCTGTACTGACTGGATCCAAGTGAAAAAAAAACTGAAGGCTAATTGAATTAAGTGAATTTCTTTCGTAAGAAGAATACTCTCCATGCCACTGAGGACATTATTCCAGTTCCACATCAGGAGAGACTTAACACTTTTACACCAACATAAAAAAGGAAAAAATTGTTTAAATTTGGAAAAATAAATAAAAATAACCCCTATTATTGTGATGATTTAGAGTGCAAACATCCACACACAGAAAGATTGTTATGGTGGTAGATAAACACCCCGGGGCTTTTGAAAAAAGAAAGCAAGACCTGTTTCAGCAACATAAGGCTTTTTGGGAGCCATTCAAAAGTCACAAAATACAATAGCTGCTGTGGTGTAGTCTAATGTATTGTAATGGGTATACTGTACTGTATATATATCCATTTGGGGGGGGGGGGCATATCATAGTGGGGGGTCTGGGTGTCCTCCACCAGGGAAGTTTTGAGCATCAACGACTTAATTTCCTGTTTTCAGATACGCTTTCATGCACCAATTTACGGTGGAAATGAAGAAAAACACAGATGACAATTCAAAATATATCAAAAACGTAAATTTTGGAAGGTATGTTGTTGCGTGTCATTGGGCATTTTTAAGTGGGTATATGGAAATCCTGGAGCTTTCTTATACTGCGTATACCTGCGTATCACGTAGACTACACCACTGAACAGCTGGCAGTTAGCAGAGCTCTACTTTAGCACCTGAGGTGCAGATGTGTTGTTCTCTCCTGTGTGAGGAAAGGATTCAGCGACCAGGTGGGTGGGAAAAGCACAGTCAACAACTGAGTTGAATCGTTGAAACAAAAGCTCTATGATGATTTATACTAAAATATTCTTCAGCTCTGCATCACAGCGACTCTTACACAAGGGGAGATAGTAGACTGCACTTCACATTCAGGGATTGATAACTGCTCAGCAACAGATTACATACTCCTACTTCTACTGTTTGAGAATACATTTATTTTGGTTCTTGTTACCCTTTTGTCCTTGCTATCAAGTTTTTGTGGCAGACTACTGGCATGAACTTGATTATGAGGCGGAAATGCACAATGCATGCAATTAAGCATCTTTCCTCAGGAACATCTGGACCACAAGTCCTACAAACCATACCACGATATAGTACATAATTTATTCACTTTAATACAAGCCTTAGGAGGGTTTCATAAATAAGCTGCCCTAGTGGTGGCAGGAAATACCACCCACAGGGGCTTTTTCCATCCTCTGGATAGTGAACTCTGACCAGTTGGCCTTGTCTCGTATTCAGGGAATCCTTTGCACTGTCCTGCCCTTCGCATATTTGCACTTATATTTTGCTTTATATTTTCTTAACTTGACTTTTTTTTCCTCTTTTCTTTTCTTTTAGCACAACTTGTACATATTACTTACTCATAAACCTTAATAGTTCAGTTTGAAATGTTTGTTGATAATGTCAAATCGGCTACAGTAGTAAAGGTAAAAGTACATTTACTTTTATGCTACTTTATACTAGGAAAATATTGTACCTTTGACTGCACTATTTGTCCTCATTTCACTTTGCAGATCCAGATATAAGGTACAAAACATAATAGATTCAAAAATGTAACGCATAATACATTATAAACTCTCATACAGCATATATAGTTACATCACAACCAGCTACAACTCGAACATGCTGTTTACATGTTAATATATTTATTGTTTATTTCATATTAATGTTTAATATGTTTACGTATGCACCAACAACCAAGGCAAATTCCTTCTAAGTGTACTTGGCATAAATCCTTGCAACATTTTGACTAATGTGTACTTTTGATTCTCAGTCGACAATATTAAGCTCATATTTAGTACCAAAATCATTTTTTTTTCTAAATGCAGGACTGTAAGTTATAATGGAGTTAATAGTTTTTACATTGTGGTATTGCTACTTCTACTGAAGGATAAGAATACTTCAATCATTTGATTAACTACAATAGTAAAGACTAATTTATTAAATCTCTTTTGGATATGATGATCAAGAAGTGCATGGCTGATCATTATTCTTCAATGGCTAAACCATTAAATAAGCAACCAAGGCTTAGATGGCTTATAAACTCACTGTAATGACTGTTTAAAAGCAGAAAGTTGGTGACTGGTGTACCAGTGAGGAAAGAGGTCCTTCTGCATGTCAGAGTCTATTCTCCATTGTATTTCTACATTATTCTATGGTATCCACTGCTTCAGACTCGCATTGGCTTTGAGGTTGAAAACTAGATGCTGGTTCAGAGGCATTTAGTAATCCCAACAAAGCAAAGCTGTGACTAAATCCATGATGCAAGCAGTCAAAAGCTGCCCAGCAGTCCACAGGTGTTTCATGGGTTCTCAGACAGCAAATTAAGCCCTCAAAATAACTTGACTAAAAGGAACTTTTAGAAAGTGGTGAGATCGTTCAGTGATCCCCAGTCTCTCAGCAGAAACTATCCCTTCAACACATTATCCCCTAGGAACAGCAAACATGAGTAATAAGTCATGCAATTCCATATCTATGTAGTTCAAGATCAGATTATCAGCTGAAATGAATGTAACAAAGCAGCCTTGTACTGCAAAGTGCCCTCTCTCCATGCATCATAAATATATTGCAGTCATCTCTGTCCTCACCGATTCGGAGATGAGCTCTGATTATGAGTCAGTGCCGGCAGAGGCGAGGTCAAACAGATCTGACCATTTGAAATTAAAAGGGTGCAAACCAGTGCTAATTCTGGTCTGTGCACAGAAACATCCGTTTGTGAACGTTCATTTCTTATGTGACAGACGGTCGCCGTACATAAAGAAATGCACGTGAAAGTAAATAAAGTAGGGAGCCGATTCTCTGGTTTGCTGACAACACAGTCTCACAGTGGAATGCCAAGTGGTGCCTGCTGAAGTGGCAGAAATGGAAATATGTTTTTAAATGTTGTATTTTTATCTCTTAAATGTCCCTTGGCAGAAACTTTTGAAATTTCTGAACCACAACAATGAAAAATTTGAAATTAACTCTTAAAAATTAACATAATAATTTCATGCGTTTAATGTTCCCCATTCACCATGTCAGAACAACCTCAGTTCTGTACATCAGTGTGAACACAGATGTACAGAAGCAACACTCGCTTTGAGCCCACCGATTTCTATTTGTCCTGGATCGAAAAGAAGAAATTTGCACCGAGCTTGAGCCTGTGAAAGCCTGCACGTATCCAGACACCCACGCAGGAGCCAGCCTGAGAGAAAATTGAGGCAGCTTATTCAATGTGAGCTAATTCATTCAGTCACTCTATGTCCCCTGTCGAAGGCTGGTCCCCACAGGCCAGCGCAACATCTGGATGTGTCCCCTCTGCTCTGTGTGCACAGTTTTCATGTTCTCACTCAGACATTTACTTGGTCTGCTAAATCCGTCCTGTTTATTTTGCATTCAGAATTGACACTTTTCCCCATTATTTTGCAGGATTTAAGTTAGTAGGTAGCAACAGTATATAAACCAGTGGCCATTTTTTATTTAGCTCTGTGGAGAAAAAATAAAACAGAAGTGAAGAAAAGCACTGAAATGATCATTACAAAGTGGTGCAAAACCAATTCTAAACTCTAAAATGAATGTTTACATGTTTGTTACGCCTCACTGTACTGTATCTCCTCAGAGTGGTCATGACTTACTGGGATAACACATTTATCAGTTAGGGGAAATAAAGCTTTTTGCTGTATTAAGACCATTCATTTATACATTTAAGCAAAAGAGGAAATCAAGTAACAATAGATTAAACACATAATGGCCTTGGTTTCCTTCATAATTTTGTTGGTGACCGTATACTATTGATTTATTTCCATATTCCAACATAAATATAGAAAGTTTGAGTAATCCTTAGGGAGATTTAAACCAAGTGCAAGTGGCGGGTGGTAATCTTATAATCCTCTGTAATGCCGTAATGGTCTCTCCAAGCTTATCTAAACTAACCAAACTTTCCCAGCGGAATTCAATCACAGATAGAGATGGACCACAAAGAGTACTGTGACGCTCCCTGTGTAAGTCAACAATCTCCTCTGCTGCAGCTTCATTCAAAAAAATATCTACAAACCTAGTTAAATAAAAATCTCTGTAAATTAACAAAATACGTACATAGGTGTAAGGGTTTCTTTCCAAAATAAAAGATCCGCCGAGAAACTAGAGACCCTAGATCTTTGATATTTACATCTTTTGTGCTGAAAGTCTGACAATGCAGATGCTCCACTAAAATAATTACATATAATAATTTGTAAGAAACTGCTTCATCCGTGATGGAATCCTATTAGCTGACCAAAGCCGTAGCTGAAGCAGGCGGTGACTGGACCGGCTGAAGGAACTCGGAGGTGAAGACGGCCTCGGCGTACTCCTCCACAACATCCTGAAACTCTGCTGCCACGTCAGCCAGAGCCTCCGACAGCAACTGGTCTGCCAGGCTGGGGGCCAGAAAGAACAGAGGCATTAGAAACAGAAAGACATTTTGTCTTTTCTGAATTAAATATATATACAGTATATAAACATTTTAATTTGACAGAAAAGCCTGAATCTAACATCTGATACATCATGTTCAACATCACAACTAATTAAACAAAATCATATATGAAATTCACGTGACCATTATTACTATTTCATTAGTCTCGACTACTATTTCATAAAACTAGAAAGAATCGACATTGTGATTGTTGTTATATCCCAAACTACATTGTTCTTGCCAATAGATGCAAGACTAGACCTTTTGAAAATTGCCGGATAAAAAAGTACTGCATGTGGCATATAACCTGGCTTCCTAAGATTTTAAAGAAAAAGTAAATCATCAGCCTTGGGTCATTATCTTCCAAAATGCAGAAGGTGCAATCAAAGCAAAGTGTGTCTACTGACTTTCAAAGCTGGACATGAAAAACTCCTTGCCTTGAAAGGCATAAAATGGAGGAAAATAACTCAAAAAGACTGGCGTAGCACCAAGCTATATTTCATGGTTATGATTGATTTGACATTATCTGGGTCAACACACACACACAAACTGAAGCAGGGACATATTAGATGAGCACAAGTGGCGTACACTCCCTTGGATCTCCCTTCCAGAGCCCCAGAAACGTCAATTCATTAGGTTGTCGGTGCAACGGAACAAGCTCAGTAATTGTGTGTTGTTGAACTACCTGTACCTTTGAAGAATCAACACAGTAACTTTGCTCTGCGCTGCATACAGGGTGAAACAGAGTGAAGAATGGATTGGGAACGGCCATTAGGAAATATAAATAACACTAATATGCTAAAAGACATGCTCTACCGAATAACTCTTCATTATCTATATGTTTAACGCTCCAAATATGATGAAATTTCCAACACAAAAACTGAATTACCTCTAGGCTAATATGCACAAGTAATTGTACAGTTTGCTATTAATTTATGAATAAAATATATAACACAAGTTCATCCAACTACTAAATTATTATCATACTCTGTTTCGCAGTGCATTTTAATAATCATCTGTCCAAAAAATGCATTAAAAGAAGTTCAAACGAAGGTTTAAATAGCTTTGTATACGTTATCTTTGTTTTGGCTGTGCCAAAGTTTTGCTATTATCTTCTTCGGGGAGAGGGGGGGGAGCGGGGATTGGCTCCACCAGGCAGCTCATTACCACCTCATCACACAGACAGGTTTCTGCACTGTGTCAGATTAGCAGGGGGTGTTGATGTAGACGCGTATATGTATGTGTTCTCTCTCCAAAAACACAAAAGGTAATTGGATGGCTTTCCCTCACATTATCCTTATTTTTCTCCAACTTCAGAAAAGTACAGATCCATCTCATGAAGACTTTGGTTCATTGACGTGGGACTGATAATGAACCAGTGGCACAAGCAGTCAGATCCCATGGGTGAGACTGGGCAACAGTTTTTCGGGCTATAAGTTTAAGCAAAACAACAATCTGTGACAGAGAGAGAAAAACAGACCGACTTAAAATCTGATCTCTTAGAAGTTTAGAACTGATATATCAAACACAAGGATTCAGTATGTTGTTTGCATGTATGTACATCGCTGAGAGGGAGTCTTCTGCACTCTGCATTGCAGCAACTTAAGAATTCTGTTAAAGGAGAACTCCGGGTAATTTTTACGTTAATCCTGATCGCTATAAGTATGTGAGTACTGTCGATAGGAAAAAAAACGAGCCGAATCGGTGCTAGCATCATGGAGCTACTGCAGCTAATGCCGAGAGCTCCCACTTAGCTAAAACGGCAGTTTTGGGGGCATATCATAAAGAGTGACTTTGTTCCTCTTAACAGACACAAAATGCTACTAAAATGTCTGTGCAACATGAACAGGGCCCTTACATGAAAACAAGATGCGTTTTCAACTCAGACATTGTTTAAATTCACCTACCCTGTTAGCTGCTAGCTGCCGTCTGATGAGTGAGTGTGTTCAGCCAGGCTTCGGTAATCATCATCAAGCAGCAGTTCTGTGTGTATTTGTAGCATAAATATATATATATCCATTTTGTGTGCAATCCATCTGGTAGGTGAATTTAAACAATGTCTGAGTTGAAAACGCATCTTGTTTTCATGTAAGGGCCCTGTTCATGTTGCACAGACATTTTAGTTGCATTTTGTGTCTGTTAAGAGGAACAAAGGCACTCTTTATGATATGCCCCCAAAACTGCCGTTTTAGCTAAGTGGGAGCTCTCGGCATTAGCTGCAGTAGCTCCATGATGCTAGCACCGATTCGGCTCGTTTTTTTTTCCTATCGACAGTACTCGCATACTTATAGCGATCAGGATTAACGTAAAAATTGCCCGGAGTTCTCCTTTAAGTATGCAAATTTGTGAGTGGGAGAAAAGAACAACAATGAACACCGAAGACACACTATGCAAACCATAATATGCATGATCCTCTCAGAGCGAGCACTTCAGACTGCACATTATGTCTGTCAAACACAGGTCAGAGGAAGGACACATCTCGTGCCCATGTGGCTCTGGTGACAAAAAGTTAGAGTTATAAAACCTCAAAGACGCAAAAAGATGACTAATAAATAAATTCATTATTAGCACAGTTTAACTACAGATTCTGTCCCACAGAGGGGGAATTGAGATGTTTGGAAACCTTCACTGTTAATCTTTCACAGTACCTGTCTGCTATGGCCCAGGGGTTAAAGCTGCCGACAGCCTCATGAGCCACAACATGCAGGTAGGTGTCGTAGTCTTCCCGGTACCGACGGATGTTTCTCAGCATGCTGCCTGGCACGGAGATAGCAGTCCCCCTGCTTCTCTCCAATGGGCCTGGGAACATGGCGCTGTGTCTGTGCTGCTGTTCATCTTGGGATGCCTCCTCTGTCAGGCTGTTCTCAGAGAGGATGCTGTGCCTGAGGAGACACAAGAGGATGCCCATGAGGAGAGCCAAACGGTGAGGGAGGGTTTCCACAACACCTTTTTATTACCTTCAGTGTTCTCACTGTATGAGCTAGGTAAAGGACTTCTGAGGGCTGTGGAGAAGAGGTAAACTCATTTATTGGCACAAGAGCCAATGGAGTGCAGCGCTGTGATTGACCAGAAACACTTGCAGTCATAAGGCTGAGGATGATGAATTTAGGAGAGGTGTCAGAGTGCAGGCCAGAGTGAGTCGGGGCTCAGCTGGGCATTGCCATGGTCTGGCTTGATAATCCTCTCTGGACAAATCAGCCTGGCTGCTGCGACGGCGCTGACGGTGCTCTCGGTGCTATATTTAGTGTTGCAGCAGTTACCAAAGCAATGTGCCTCTCTATTGTTCCCCCCCGGCCTCGGCTGAACTTGTTTCTGTTTTGACTGTGGGGGCTGAAAACCGCGGCGGGGTGGCCATAAATATCAAAGTGTCAGCACAGTCAACTCTGCTTCCAGTCTGAAATGGGTCGATGTTTGATGGGCATCTGAGGAACAATGTGGAGAAAGCATCAATACAGCACACTGCAAATTCACTTCCTATTTATAGACAGAATAGCAGCCACGCTTTTTGTGCCATATTCAAAAATAAACATGCTTTTCCTGTCAACAAACACCATTCAGACTGTGGCAAAAGCTCCAAGGCCAAGATTAACCTTGAATAAATATCTGTGAAAAGGTGATGTAAATAAAACAATATGAGTAACAGAAATGTTACGACTAAGTGTTAGTGGTACCTTCTAACAGATAAACAGTGTTAGCTATTAGCAAAATCACCTCAAGTGACTTTGAAGATGCTCTTCTAGTTTCTGTACAAAAGCTCTAGCCACGTATCGCCCGGGAAAACGGGGACCTGGCAAAGGACAGTGCAATATGCGATAGATCAAAAGAGTTGAAGACAAATGTGACTCAGAGAAAGTAAGGGGTGATTCACGTGAGAGATTGAGAACAACAGGAAAGAAACAGGTGGAGGATGTACTGTATGGTGTTGCAACTTTCTTGCTTATTCAGTAATGCATACTCAGACATCTTTGATATTCAATCTCTTGAATACAATCTTTTGTACTTGAATCAGGTAGCATTGGAGTCATTTTTAATGTAAGGTCACGACTGGATGCAGCCATTTACAGCAACACAGCCTTCAGCTTGTTTGTAATACTTGGCTTGAGAGGACAATTGTTGCCCGAAACAAAAGATCGGCAATCATGGTTTGTGTCGGGGCTCCTCACCATGGATACATAAATCTTATCTGCTGCTCTGCTGATGTTTCCAAAGATGAAATCTCTCACTCCATTGTCTGTGTGGTCGCATGACAGCGCTCACACAAGCACAAAAACAGCCGAGGCAAGGAATAATAGATGTTTTTGGAAACACTTTTTTATATTTACAACTACAATAATAAACTCAAAGAGCCATGAGCGATAACAGTCTGCCAGTGTCATTAATGGGCATCACATACACAATCAAAGAAGCCTCCAAAAATGTCTGCTGTCAAAAACTTTCTTCCTTCCTCACCATTCTGCTACACGGAACACTACAGTAGGAGTCAACGCTGACAGAGGATTAACACACCAACACCAAAACAAACTGCATTTGTAGGCTATTTTCCTCCATAGGAACTGATGCAAGTGTTTTTTTATTCTGCTGCCCAGCAACATGAAAGCAGAATTATATTAATATCATCAGTAACGTTCATACAAAGTTTCCCGGTCTGCTAAAGCTCAGTATACTTTATGCTGATTATTGCACAAAAGTATTAATTATGTGAACTGTTAAAGTAAACTGTTAGGTAAACAAATATCTAGACTGACGTGAAGCTGGCTGCAGCTTTAAAATACCTACTGGGACTTAAGTGTTTGTCACAATAACATTTTTCATTATCTGGATAATTACTTCCCCTAATGAGGTCAGTGTGTTGACTCTGGCTCAAGCTGAGGCATTAGCATTAAATCGAGTTAGTTTTCTTGGACACTAATGCAACTTGTTTCCCTAGGCTGCAGATGAAAACGAACGATCAAATCTCATGTTTCAATTATGAAAGACCACTGTGAAACTCAGATCCTGTTACTTCCTGGTAAAGACCTACACATTCTGGAGTGACCTCTGGGTTCAAATCCGACCAGTGGGCCTTTGCTGCGTGGCATTCCCTCCCCCCCCCCTTTCTTGTCTATGTGCATCTAAAAAAAAATGCATAAAAAGCCCCAAAAATAATCTAATTGTGTAAAAAGATCTACACAATATATCAAGAATTCAACACGCAGGCTGCAACAAGTTCAGGTAAGGCTGGTTCTTTGTGTGTTTTTAATTTGGTAACAGCGCTTTTTTAGTCTCAACAACTACTCAAAGCGCTTTAGGTACGATTCACCATTCCCACACATTCAGACGCTGGTGGCTGAGGCTGCCATACAAGGTGCCACCTGCTCAACAGATAAACATTCACACACATTCACACACCAATGGCGCAGCGTCGGGAGCAATTCGTGGTTCAGTGTCTTGCCCAAGGACACTTCGTCATGAAGACTGCGGGGCCCAGGGATTGAACTACTGACCTTCCAATTGGTAGAATACTCCATCACCATGTGCCACCTGGGTCAATTTAGGGCCTAAAAATGGCCCTCAACTCACGATTAGAACTTGAAATCTGGGTGCTGGATCCTTAATTAAGATAATACAAATTGTAAAGACTAGGACAGCACTTCAATTTTACTTTTAATATTGCCACATGGACGTCGAAACACGAAACGTCCATGTGGCAATATTATAAAGTCAAATTGGAGTGCTGTCCTAGTCTTTCCTTTTTCATTTTAGAGCCTGCAACACTGCAGCAGGGGTTGCACGCTCATCTCCCTTACAGTTTACAAAGAAACTTCCCAAAAGACCGCTCTAGATGTGCCAAATGACTCCCTACTTCCAACTGTATTACTTCTAAAAGGGACTAAGCACTTTGAAAAAAGAGCTGCTGTCTCTCTACAAGTTTCTGTTCGCACCTCGTTGTAGGGTATGAGAAAAAGTTATTCTGCTTGTAGTAGTGGTCACTAGCTGTGACAAGTGTAACCTTTATTGGCAGCTTTCCCAGTCAACTATTGATATACAATTATATTGTACCAGCACAGAGAAGAAGATTAAATTTGGCTATGAAAACATGAATTAAATATGAAAATTAAGCCTTTTTTTCCCACGGACAAAGGTAATTATTCAAGCAGCCGGCAAGTAACTACTAAATTGATCAGGTCTTCATGCAGAGAAGAAGCGACTAATGTGGACAATGTATTAGAATCAATGGTTATTATTTTTCAAATGATAACGAGTACAATTACTGCTTGGCAGGCAATCTCGGAGCCACATATTTCATATACACAACCGTCATCAATACAAACAAAGCTGAGATGCTGTCATGTTGAGTGGGTTTTATTATTGCTTTGGAAATATTGAGGAGCTCTAACGGAAAAGAGATACTGTGATGCCATGATGTGCGAGTCAGCAGACAGCAAAGCCACCCACTCCATGCTGCTGAATTTGTCTGTCACTCAGTGATTACTAAGGGACTATGTTGATCAATGTACCGACAGCAACCAATAGTCATTACTCTAACTATGGCCAAGAAATCTCAGATGTTGCTATTAAAAACATCAACTAACAGATTAGCTTTAGAAAGAATACATATCAACCACTTCTTGTAAAAAGCAGACTGGTGCTGGAATGCTGGGCTGCTTAATTATTGATGACAACTTTTGCTCTTTAGTTGCAATTAATTTAGGTCAATTTGCAGAGATTTGTTATTTACTTTGACATTATTTCTAATGATCAAAGAAATCCTAATTACATAGACTGTGATTCAATGTGTTAAAAAAGAAAACATGAAAAGGTCCAGCCAGGGGCAATGCTTTTTAAAACGCAGTGTAATTTGGACTGAGGATAAAAGTGATGTAGGCAGGTCTGTCTATATTTTATGCTCTAGAGAAATTAGGGAGATTCAGAACAAATGAGCTGGCAGTTCTCAAATGACTTGCTGCAAGACTGAATTCCTCTGAAAAAAAATATAAGTAATGAAAAGACATTAAACCTTTAAATAAAAAACTAGACAGTACTTAGTTGACTTCCAAGCGCCAGTGTTGGCAAAAAATAGAGCTATTACTTGATGGATGTGTTACGAAGACAGAGTCTAAGATGAGTCACAGAGGGTAAATTTCCATTATGGGAACTGTAACTGAGGCCCTTCAGGTCTGACTGGCTTTAATTTGCTAATGTTGCTGCTTGAATTTGTTAGAAGCAGCATCCTGCTGGCTTGTCTGTGTCAATAACTTCCAGTCCTTCCACTCCCTTTTCTCCTCCTTCCAAGTTCCTCATTAATTTAAGCAAAACAGCAGCTGCAGCCAAAGCCCTGGGCAGTGGAGGGTCTCTCTGTGGAGTCTGCTGCCAGAGTCAGGAATAGACTCTGCCCTGAGTTTTTGCGGAATGAGTAAGGCCTCCCAGTGGGAGAGTGATTATAGGGCACCGACACGTCATGTGGAAAAAAACACTAACTGTGCATCGTTGGAAAAACATGAACCATTTTACTTTTTAATCAAGTCTGGAGGCCTAATTAAACCAATAGTAAATGACTTTCTGTGGATGATGATGCTGTTGCTCTTAGTTTCATAGCACAATAGGAAGTCCTAAACTGCAATTTCATATTCGTTTTTCTCATAAAAAGTGACATAGACTCTCCAAGTGATTCCCAACATTTCAATATGTATATACAGTGGGGCAAAAAAGTATTTAGTCAGCCACCAATTGTGCAAGTTCTCCTACTTAAAAAGATGAGAAGCCTGTAATTTTCATCATAGGTACACTTCAACTATGAGAGACAAAATGAGAAAAGAAAATCCAGAAAATCACACTGTAGGATTTGTAATGAATTTATTAGTAAATTCCTCGGTAAAATAAGTATTTGGTCACCTACAAACAAGCAAAATTTCTGTCTCTCACAGACCTGTAACTTCTTCTTTAAAAGGCTCCTCTGTCCTCCACTCGTTACCTGTATTAATGGCACCTGTTTGAACTTGTTATCAGTATAAAAGACACCTGTCCACAACCTCAAACAGTCACACACCAAACTCCACTATGGCCAAGACCAAAGAGCTGTCAAAGGACACCAGAAACAAAATTGTAGACCTGCACCAGGCTGGGAAGACTGAATCTGCAATAGGTAAGCAGCTTGGTGTGAAGAAATCAACTGTGGGAGCAATTATAAGAAAATGGAAGACATACAAGACCACTGATAATCTCCCTCGATCTGGGGCTCCACGCAAGATCTCACCCCGTGGGGTCAAAATGATCACAAGAACGGTGAGCAAAAATCCCAGAACCACACGGGGGGACCTAGTGAATGACCTGCAGAGAGCTGGGACCAAAGTAACAAAGACTACCATCAGTAACACACTACGCCGCCAGGGACTCAAATCCTGCAGTGCCAGACGCTTAATCCAGTATATGTTCAGGCCTGTCTGAGGTTTGCTAGAGAGCATTTGGATGATCCAGAAGAGGATTGGGAGAATGTCATATGTTCAGATGAAACCAAAATAGAACTTTTTGATAAAAACTCAACTCGTCGTGTTTGGAAGAGAAAGAATGCTGAGTTGCATCCAAAGAACACCATACCTACTGTGAAGCATGGGGGTGGAAACATCATGCTTTGGGGATGTTTTTCTGCAAAGGGACCAGGACAACTGATCTGTGTAAAGGAAAGAATGAATGGGGCCATGTATCGTGAGATTTTGAGTGAAAACCTCCTTCCATCAGCAAAGGCATTGAAGATGAAACGTGGCTGGGTCTTTCAGCACGTTCTCCTGGGTCTTGACAATGATCCCAAACACACTGCCCGGGCAACGAAGGAGTGGCTTCGTAAGAAGCATTTCAAGGTCCTGGAGTGGCCTAGCCAGTCTTCAGATCTCAACCCCATAGAAAATCTTTGGAGGGAGTTGAAAGTCTGTGTTGCCCAGCGACAGCCCCAAAACATCACTGCTCTAGAGGAGATCTGCATGGAGGAATGGGCCAAAATACCAGCAACAGTGTGTGAAAACCTTGTGAAGACTCTGTCATTGCCAACAAAGGGTATATAACAAAGTATTGAGATGAACTTTTGTTATTGACCAAATACTTATTTTCCACCATAATTTACCAATAAATTCATTAAAAATCCTAAAATGTGATTTTCTGGATTTTGTTTTTTCTCATTTTGTGTCTCATAGTTGAAGTGTACCTATGCTGAAAATTACAGGCCTCTCTCATCTTTTTAAGTGGGAGAACTTGCACAATTGGTGGCTGACTAAATACTTTTTTGCCCCGCTGTATCTTTTAAATAAGGCTTTTATCATAATGTCATATAATCATCACTATTGTGTTGGAGCCATGGTTACTTAAAATGGGGGCACAGACCTTTAATTTTAGCTCAAAAGATTGGGAAGGAAGTTAAATAGGTCAAACCCTGATACTGCTCTCCAGTTAATATTATGTGAGCACTCAAATGTTTCTACTGCCTCTATAAGATAAATAAAACAGCAAGGAGAGGAAGCCATCAGCAAAAGATGAGAGGTAGAAATGGTGTGTTAATCGAGTGTAAGAAAACGGGGCAAAGAACATAGAAACCCACCCAGTCTCCACAGGTTTCTCTAGGACAATATCAGCTGCAGAGCTCTGCCTCAGCACTGGCCTTGTGAGTCTAATTGGCTGAGGAGAGGCTGGCTTGGAGCCCGTAGCATGGCACTGAGGTCCTGGGAGAGAACAGAGAGGAAGGGGGTAGTGTGTGTTGAGAGGGATGAGGTGGAGCAGGGGACACAGACAGAACAAAACAAGCAGAGCATAAAGTCAGAATGACAAGTACTAACCTACCCTTGTCAGTTGTAGCGCTGTCGCCACCTACAGGAGGCATCAGGCAAATCATTTCTCTAAATGCAGTTACAGGGGATAAACAGAAGTGGGTTTTTCTTTTTTACCTGCTGCTTCTGGTCGGTCCCAGTGAAGAGGGTCTGAGTAGGTGATAGAAACAAACCGTCTCCTCACTTCCTCCTGATCTCTCTGCTCAGACACAAACATATAAATGCATTCTAATAAACAAATTGTCCACCTGCCAATAGACAGTGTATCAGGAAACAACACCAGACCAAAGCTGGCACAAGAGCTCTCTATAAATGACAGATGATCACTGCTCCATGCTGACCTTCTGTTGGTGGGCCTTTCTGTACACTAGGGCAGCTCTCACCTGTATCTCCTCCATACGAAGTAGCATACTCTCCAGGGTGGGGGCCTGCAGCCTACACAGGGCCATGCCCTCCAACTGTCCCTCTGTCTCAGCAGCCCACGTTACCCGTGCAGTGTCCTCCAACAGATCTTCCAGCAGCGCCTCACTCAGCTGCTCAGCACTCTCTGCTGCCTATGGAGGACAACATCCACAAAAGAATATTGGGCCAAATTGTACAACTGTTCAGTTCATGTTGTTTAATCATGGCCATGATACCAAATTCAAACTGTATTCAATAGCAACACAATGGCCCAATCCCAAAGTGAGCCCTGAGGACTAAGGACTAAAGACTCAGAGACTTAATTGATCTCAGGTGCTAAGTGAGTGCGTGTGTGAGGCCACATGGGCTCAGATAGGTATAAATGGGATTGGGCCTATTTCTCCTCCTGCAAATTATTGTGCAAAGAACAACAGCAGTGCAGCTCACCCTCTCTGCAGCCTGTTCAGACAGCTGATTCCTCAGCGAGGAGCTGATCCTGTACCTGGACTCACCAATCTGCTGAGGTAAACAGACAAAAACAAACTCACTTTTAAAGTCCATAAAAAACAATACAGATACTTTTCACTCTACACTTTTACTGTAGTAAGTTAGAAGGTAAATACAAGCGCTATGTTTTCTTTTGACAAACAAGATGTATGGATTGTTTTCTTCTTCATATAAGGAGACATAAAAAGGACGGAAAGTGAGATAAAATCTGGCACTACCCAGACAACAGATACGTCTTCTCACCTGTGCTTCATCCAGAAGGGGCTGAATTCTCTCCGTGGCCTTCTGCTCAGCTCTCTCAGCCCACTGAGTTGGCGAGACAACTTCTGACCTGTAAACCAAAACACACCCACACTGCACGCTGTCACAGAACAAATTCTGTAACCAAAACACATTTCATTTTCTTATTTTTTTAAGCCTGATGGGATCCCACACAAAATTGCCGTATTTGTCAGGCCCTTCACATTTACTGTGGTTAAACAGGTTGAAAACTATCAAACTATCACTACTCTGCATAGAAGAAAAACTTGTGAACACTGCAGTAAATGTACCTTGGTTTGTTCACCGTAGAAGCCAATGAATATATTCACAAAGCCTGACACGCTTCTTACAACTAATCCAGCTAAGATTAGTTCTGGGCATAATAACTCGGAAGAGATTCATTTGATGAAGGTGACATAATCATTACATAGAAGAAATCATCTGTAATTGTGAAGGGGTCTATTGTGCAATACCTATCACCTGTTAACAAGCGACAGGTTTTGTGTAATACCTGTCATTTGTTAACAGGGGGATCAGGTGGAGCAACTGCCTCCTAGCCCAAAACACAATAAGATATGATGGCTCTCTGATTTCAGCCCTTTGCCATGAAGTGAACTGGAATATTTTTACTCCTTAAAAAAAGCTCAGTCTCATAATACAAGTTTTACAAACCTGTAAAACTTAGGGGCATGCAAACATTACACAAATTGTATATTCGGCCATTAGTATACAGCTTTTTCTTATGATATATTGATAATGGTATGTCATATTTAATGTAGAGTGTGTGGGTGTTTTGGGTCCATGAAATAATTGTATCAAGCACTTTGTGTTACATTTTTATGTATGAAAAGTGCTATATAAAGTCTGACTGATAGATATAGTACTGCCTTGGGTTGGCGGTAATCCAGACAGGACATAGAACACATCTCAGCATGTGTTATAATTATTTTACAGTATGTAATGTATATTGTACAGTGATTGATTGATAGGGGCCCCTGAAGAAAGCTCTACCTCCCTTCTGTCAATATTACTATGACCCTGTCCCTGATGAAGTGTCCTGTGGAGTTTACATTGAAAATGGGGACCCACTCATAGAAAAATAGCTTGATGGTGCTACTTGAGGTCAAAAACTCCACCCTTAAGATCAATTTAATTTGTCTTATTAGCCAGGGATTTGGGGAATTGTTTTATTTTAAAGTCAGCTGTCTTAATTGTCTACATATTTTTCTGTGTAGTTTGGTATTTCTTGTCATAATTTTAATGTAGGTTGTTATTTGGGTACAGGTAGGATCAACAAAGTATCGGTTTTCCAGCTGGATCGATAGCCAACAACTGAAACAACATTACGATCTTCAACTTTCATCCCCTCAGATCCTTTAAGCCTGCTAAATCTGTAATTATATTTATTGTGTACCTTAATGTCTGAATGCGTTCAGCCTCTTCTTTACTCAGCTGTTTGAGCTCCTTCAGTCTCTGCATCGTCATCTTATCCAACCAAGCTTTCCTGTACCAAGCCAATAATCATCAAATGAAGCAAAATGCAAGCTCAATTAAGGATTTCACACAAATACGTTATAATCCTCATTTCTGAAATCAGTCTGCTAGCCCCTGATTAATTGGAAAGCACAATGGTAGTATTTAAGAGTTGATTAAACAGAGACATATGTGGAACACTCAATCAATGAGGTGCTTATAAACACTGAAAACAGGCCAACTATTAATCAGTCATAAAGAGAAATGGCCTAAATCTGGCATGCACCTAGATTCATTTATTGGAAAGAATTAATTTTGAATTAGAATCAGAGTATTGCCTTTGGCTCTCAGCAAGTGGGGTCTGACACAGAGGTTAGAAATAACTTACTCAATGAGTCATTAAAATTCCATTTATTTAGCCGTTTCCTCTCACTGGGACAGACAATCTGATTTATGTATGCGTATGTAAAGAATACAGTGCCTTGCGAAAGTATTCGGCCCCCTTGAACTTTTCGACCTTTTGCCACATTTCAGGCTTCAAACATAAAGATATAAAACTGTAATTTTTTGTGAAGAATCAACAACAAGTGGGACACACCATCATAAAGTGGAAAGAAATTTATTGGATATATCAAACTGTTTTAACAGATAAAAAACTGAAAAATTGGGCGTGCAAAATTATTCGGCCCCCTTAAGTTAATACTTTGTAGCGCCACCTTTTGCTGCGATTACAGCTGTAAGTCGCTTGGGGTACGTCTCTATCAGTTTTGCACATCGAGAGACTGAAATTTTTGCCCATTCCTCCTTGCAAAACAGCTGGAGCTTAGTGAGGTTGGATGGAGAGCGTTTGTGAACAGCAGTTTTCATTTCTTTCCACAGATTCTCGATTGGATTCAGGTCTGGACTTTGACTTGGCCATTCTAACACCTGGATATGTTTATTTGTGAACCATTCCATTGTAGATTTTGCTTTATGTTTTGGATCATTGTCTTGTTGGAAGACAAATCTCCGTCCCAGTCTCAGGTCTTTTGCAGACTCCATCAGGTTTTCTTCCAGAATGGTCCTGTATTTGGCTCCATCCATCTTCCCATCAATTTTAACCATCTTCCCTGTCCCTGCTGAAGAAAAGTAGGCCCAAACCATGATGCTGCCACCACCATGTTTGACAGTGGGGATGGTGTGTTCAGGGTGATGAGCTGTGTTGCTTTTACGCCAAACATAACGTTTTGCATTGTTGCCAAAAAGTTCGATTTTGGTTTCATCTGACCAGAGCACCTTCTTCCACATGTTTGGTGTGTCTCCCAGGTGGCTTGTGGCAAACTTTAAACGACACTTTTTATGGATATCTTTAAGAAATGGCTTTCTTCTTGCCACTCTTACCTAAAGGCCAGATTTGTGCAGTATACGACTGATTGTTGTCCTATGGACAGAGTCTCCCACCTCAGCTGTAGATCTCTGCAGTTCATCCAGAGTGATCATGGGCCTCTTGGCTGCATCTCTGATCAGTCTTCTCCTTGTATGAGCTGAAAGTTTAGAGGGACGGCCGGGTCTTCGTAGATTTGCAGTGGTCTGATACTCCTTCCATTTCAATATTATCGCTTGCACTGTGCTCCTTGGGATGTTTAAAGCTTGGGAAATCTTTTTGTATCCAAATCCGGCTTTAAACTTCTCCACAACAGTATCTCGGATCTGCCTGGTGTGTTCCTTGTTCTTCATGATGCTCTTTGCTCTTTAAACGGACCTCTGAGACTATCACAGAGCAGGTGCATTTATACGGAGACTTGATTACACACAGGTGGATTCTATTTTTCATCATTAGTCATTTAGGTCAACATTGGATCATTCAGAGATCCTCACTGAACTTCTGGAGAGAGTTTGCTGCACTGAAAGTAAAGGGGCTGAATAATTTTGCATGCCCAATTTTTCATAAATTTCGTTCCACTTTATGATTGTGTCCCACTTGTTGTTGATTCTTCACCAAAAATTACAGTTTTATATCTTTATGTTTGAAGCCTGAAATGTGGCAAAAGGTCGAAAAGTTCAAGGGGGCCGAATACTTTCGCAAGACACTGTAAATAACAAAACCCCCAAAATGACTAATCTGAGGAACTACAACATTTCATGCTGAAATATCTGATAAATAGAAGGGAAATATCTGGAAATAATTTGAAGGAGATTTACCTTAATGCTTCATTCTGAGCTTGTTTCTTCTTTTCTGAGCTCAAGGCCGGCTCTGTTACCAAACCACCGGCCACCGTCTGCTTTGGAGGGCTGAGCAGAGGCTTCACGGGAGAGAAAAGACATCGAGGCTCTGGTCTTCTCCTTGGAGGAGATCTGTTGAGATAATAGCAGAGGGATGAAAGAATAACAAATACAGACAGATAGAAGGAATATGGAGATGAAAAACAGGGAAAGAGAACGAGCTATTTTACATAAAGAACCTGCAACCTATCTAAACATAGGGGTCTCCCATACATACATTTTTCAATTTCCATTTTTTATTTTTTTTTTCAAATATGACCTGTCTAACATCTTTGTTTTATCATTTTAATCAAACGATGGGTCAACAGAAGGTTCCTGACTTATGGAAACAGTCAACTATTCGTCAGAGACGAGGGTCACGTCTCTGACCTGGCCCTCTTATCAACTGGCTCACCGCAGGGGTGTGTTCTTTCCTCCCTCCTCTATATTCTGTACACAATGACTGTTGCTCTGTTACTGAAAACCGACACTTTGTGAAGTTCGACGATGATACAGTTATTGTCAGCTTACTAAACAATGAGGAAACTTCACACGGTCCGGTCATTGACCACTTTGTAACATGGTGTCAGGATGCCTTTCTTGAGCTGAATGTCTCTCAAAGACAAAGGACATGTGTATTGACTTTAGGCAAAATGTCACTAACACTGTAAAAACTAGTATAAATGACCAGGAAATAGAGGTTGTTAAAGAGTACAAGTATTTAGGATCCATTATTGATGACAAGTTGTGTTTTGAGCCAAATACTAGTTTGCTTTGCAAGAAAGGCCAGCAGTGCCTGTATTGCCTTAGAAAGCTGGCCAAGTTTAATGTGCACAAGACCCTGTTGACTCTTTTCTATAGGTCCTTTGTTGAGTCAGTTGTCACATTCTCCTTAATCTGCTGGTATGGGTCCATTACTGTAAAACAAAAAAACTCCCTCTCCAGGTTAATTAAGGTGAGCAGCTGTATCACAGGTTCTAGGCAAAAAGGTCTGGAGGAGCTTTATCAGAAGCTGATGCTAAAAAGGGTTGAATCTATCCTGTCAGATAGTTCTCATCCCTTACGGGCTGAATTTCAGATGTTGCCATCTGGAGCATGCTTTATACTCCCAAAACTCAGAACAAATAGATATAAACACTATTTTGTACCTGCAGCCACTCTACTTTTAATTCTATAAAGAACCATAGATCATTTAATTTATTATTCATGTTTTTAAAATTGCCTGCATGGTAGGCAATCTCTGCATTGTGTGTATGATTGTGTGTGTTTTTATTATACTATTTTCCCCCACTGGGGGACAAATAAAGTAACTTGACTTGTTACCTGAGAGAACAGACATGCTTGGGAATTTTTTTAAGCTATACCTTTGCCGTTTCTTATCTTATAACCTTGGTATGAATGACAATTGAAATATGAATATGCCATGGCTGATGGCTGACAGACAGGTCTCCGCTGGCACTTGTTCCTTCCTTCGTTTTCTAAATGTTATTTTTTCAGGAACACAGTTATTCACAATGCATTAATGAGCATAATGGATGAAAACTGTTATCTTGACATAAAAGTTTCTGACATTACGGTACATAGCAGACATAATAGTATAACCTTAGTTATGTAACGACTTCAATCATCCAGTGTGCGCTGAGAGCAAAAATATTAGTGAACAATAGATGATTTAAGTGAAAGCAAGTGTCATCAGCTGTACAGAGAGATGAAACGCTCACCGCTGTGGAGGAGGAGAGTGAGGCGATGTAGGTATCCAGGGCACCGAGCACTCTTTTTGGGGCAGCTGGTTCACTCGGAGCTGAGAGGAGACTGTAGGCTGCTGGAAACCTGCCTCTTTTATCTGATTACGCTACGACAAGAAATATAAATTATACATTTAGATTGTTTACATGATCCTGACATTGTTTAAATCTTTGAAGTGACCGCTGGCACACCTTTATACACCTTTTCACAGTGGATGTTAATTACAATTGAATATAATAAGAAGCATTTCCTGTGTGTTAGAACATATTTAAGTCAGTATTAAGCATTGTAGAAGCCAAGCCAAGACCTTCATTATAATGTCAGGCCTGCTTCTCTCAGATTGTAGAGCCCCTCCTTTTCTGCCGGTGGTCTGAGGTGGTCCCTGCAGCTCTCTGAGCTCTCTCTGGGCCAGGCTCTCCAGGCCAGCCCTGAGCACCTCTCTCCTGTTCAGAAGCTGGTGAGAAGTAGTTTTGGGCTTCTGTGAGGTCATCCTCCTACCTGCTGACACATATGCGAAACTTAACATTTGGCTTGTTTTAATCTTAAAGCTATAGTGCGTCGCCCCCATGAGGAATTCTAAGTGATGACAACAACTGTTGTTGCATCCACATGATGCAAGCCTTCTGTGATCACGCACCACCCCTCCTCCACGCCATTGCTTGTAGCCAAGGAGGACACGGAGGATTAAAAAAACATGATGGACTCTTCAGAAGAGGTAATCTCACTCAAGTTTCTGCGTGCAAAGAAAGAAGTCACCGGACGCCACAATCTTCTGAACATAGTCATACTGAGAAATCCAGAGAGAGTTGTGTGGAGCTGATAGTCTTAATTAGCTTTGTAGCAACTCATTCATTAATATAAAATAAGTTACATACTAAAGCTTTAACTTATTGAATCCCATGTAAATAGAAATTAAGGAATAGCTACAGCTCTTCATCACTTTTAAACATAAGTAAATCAGTTTGGGACCTGGGGGCCAAAGGCATGATGCAAGACAACAAAATGCCTCCAATTTGACAATTAGCTAACACTCTTGACAACCATCTCTTTCAAAGGATGCCTCTCAGCCCAATAGGAGCCAGCAGGAGTTCATAAGATTAAGCAACAGGGGACCGACGGTCCTGCACTTTAGTCCCTGTTTTTCCCTTTCTATCACTTCTTCATGGCTCCTAATTAATTTTCAGCCTGGTACAGCCATTAGGCACAGTGGGGGGACCAAGCACAACTGCACAAAAGCCCTTAGGGGAAGACACCTAAGGGCTTTTGTGCAGTTGTGCTCAGATACTCAGAAGACTAAACAGTTTGTTCTTCATCAAAAGGCATACACACAATTTACTATATGTGCGGTTTTCAGAGGCTTGGGCAGCAGGTAGGCCATTGCTTTAAGCAGGAAATTATGAAGGAAAATACTGCATTTATATTGGATTAATGAGGTTTGAAATTGTCTTAATGAATACTGTTGCTGAGGGTATGCATTTAGAAACAGACAAGAATATTACTTCTAGTCTATATGAAGTTACACACGCACAAATGGCTTACCAAAGAGAAGTAAAGGCTTATAAACATGCTAACTAAATCCAGGCAAAAGAACCACTCACCACGGACACCTCTTTTGGGATTTGCCAGTTTGCGAGGACCTCGAACAGTTGAGGTGCTGGGACCCTTGGGTGCACTAGTAGGTGACATGCTGCGATGAGGAGACTTCCTGTGTGGAGGACATGCTTGGGCCTGCATCTTTTCAAGCAGCTCTTGTTTACGGAGGGCAGAATCCAAAGTCTAATACGAATAGAATGACAAGACAATCAAATCTTAGATTATCCACTTACGAAACAACAACTAAACGATGCCGCTTTTTTTCGATTTGTCTTTTTAAAAATAAACAAATCGTATGCATTGTGATTTCTTTTTGTGACGATTTTTAAAATAAATGATTTTCCCTAGAATAATTTTTTTTTTTTTTTTTTTTTTAAACCAAAAATTCACCTAAATATTTTCTGTTTATACGGTACCGACGATGGCGACATTTAAAAATCCATGTTATGTTCTACTTTACAAAGTAAATAAATGACAGACTGACTGAATGACATGTGATGTGCATTCTTCTTAGAAAACTATTAGTTTTTAGAAATGTCTCATGATAATATTATCTCTAAGTATATTATTCAACTTTTGATTTTGTTAAAGAAGGAAAAGAAAATATTCAATACTATCGCATAGCAATACTTCTAGAATAATAACTTCGCAATAAATGGAAATCGCAATACCAATCAAATCGACACCCATGTATTGTGAAAGAATCGAATCAGGACAAAAGCATACCGTCCCAGCCCTAGTATTTGCATCAGCATCAGACAATTGCTGTAAAAACTGTAGACCTTTCTATAAAAAAAAGTTTTGGAGGACAGAAAGTAAATGGAAAGATTAACTTAGACTTGAATAAAAGTCATCTTATTTTGAAAGGTTGCAAATTACAGCCCTTACTCAAACAGTGGCAGACACCTTTTATTTACTCATCACTTGCGATTCTCTGCCAGACTTGTGCTGCAGTTATCTCCACTTGATGCATGACTGTCTTCAGTAATCACTTTAAATTACCTTGTTGAAAGATGCTAGACAAATACATTTCCCTGGCCTTCAGTAAGTAAAACACTAAGTCAGTTGGACTAAGGTCATGTGGCTGATACGGCCTGTAAATCATTCCACAAAACCCTGTTTAGGTTGTCTGCCTGTATGTTTCGGATTATTGTTTTGCTATATTGTCCTAAAATTAGGGAAAATGTAAACAATGAGTCCTTCATACTCATAGTTGTTACATTTCAAATCAACTGTGTTAGAATGGAGTCAAACCAATGAAAAGCCATATTATTGTCCAAATACTTTGGATTTGAACTTTATGCTCCTTACCTCTAGTTTCTGCAGGATGTCGAGGGCCGTCTCAGGCACAGCTGAACACTGTTGTACTTCAACTTTAGCTGAGCACAAAGAGAGCTGGCGAATCAGCTGGCTCAGCTCTTTGTAATAAGGGGGTACCTTGACATGAGATACATCTGAAAGCTGGTGGATTACAACCTGTAAGGTCCTGAGTGTCCCACGGTGGGCAGCTGCAAGCCTGTTTATTGCCATGGACTGAAAGAAGAACACAAAGTAATTTACCATTGATTAAAACTGATACATCGATGATTTTTGCTTAGCAGTACAGCTGGCAAAACTTTAGCAACATAATATAATTTAAAGAATAAGCAATTGTTTGCTAAAAGTACTGCCACATGAAACTTTGAACGTCAAGGTTATAACTTGTTACTGACTTTTGGGGGGAAAAACATGTATTTTGTTTAATGCCTGTCACAGAAACAAATAAAACTAATACAATTGTGGTTTCAGACCACTCACTTGTGTGTCTGATTGGCAAGTAGAACATTGGTTTTTTGAGGGATAGGAAGCCCCAAAAAGTAATTTGATATGGGGTTTTGAACGCTGTATCATCAATAACTAATACATGAGCTCTACACATCAGTATAGAGATGTGTGACAATGCTGAAAACATACCTTTTTGGTGCCCCGCATTTTCTGGCTTCGTAGTTTCTTTATATCTTCTTGTATCTCGTTTACCTATTAAATAATGATTTTGTAGACAAGTGTTTATAGATACAGAACAAATTAAAAAGTCACTAATGGTTTATGTGCTTGAGGTTTAAATACCTGTTGTTGGAGAACATAGATGACACGTGCTGAGCGGGCTGCCTGCTTTTGTCTGCGTATCTCCAACTTGTTTTGCTCTTCAGGCTCCAGAAGATCTTCTATCTTCTCCCCTGTTGTTTGAACCCCATTATTTATTACTGTTTAGTTTAATCCATTATGTGTGCAATGTAAAACCATATGTAAAGTGTGCGGATTGTGGTGGGTGCCAAAATTGTGATTTTTGTGTAATGATATTACACAAAAATATATATTAATAGTAAGACACAAGCCTATTGTGACAAAGCTGAGCGGTTACCTCTGCTGGCTAGCTCTTCTACTTTCTGAATATACACTTCTAGCTCATTCTGCAGCTTGCAAATCTCCTGGCTTAAAGGAGCCTGTTTGCCTCCTTCAAATTGCCTTGTGCCAGGGTCTCTGGTTGGGGGTGACTGGCCAATCCGAGGCAAGGAAGAAATGGGACGCTTCTGGGGTGTGTGCACCAACAATTTGCGTCCAGGTCGGGTTGCTTTCTCTTTTGGACTGGAGGTCTTTAACTTGTTCTTATTCAAAGTGGCTACAAGTTCCTATAGAGAGAGAAAAAGACTCAATGACTGAACAAAGCGCCCATTGTTCTTTGAATAGGACATAAATGTAGTGTATTAATTATAAACTATGTACCGTTAATCTACATCAATTACCTGGAGCAGCTCGACATCACTTGTTTCAAGGAGGGAGGCCTCCTGTGTGGGTTTAGCAGGGGATTTTATGAGTGACTCAAGGCGCCTTCGTCTCACATCTCGCTTGGCCAGCTGCACCGCAGCCTGCAGTCTCTCTTCTGAGAGAGTGGTAAAGCTGATGGAGCTTCTGGTGCTGTCCACTTTCTCACGCTCCTCTGACAGCGGCAGCAGCCTCTCTATCACTATTGGGGCTGGCTGGTGTACACGGGTGGCACGGTTGCTGGTACTTGCAGGGATGGCTTCATTGAATAACAGCTGTTGTGTGTATGACATCGATCAGTCTAACCAGTCTCATATGTGATATAAAGAACCATTGCAATAATCAATCATGCTTTTCACTTTCCACTTTCTCAACAAGTTATTTCTGTCTTTAACTTCATTTTAACCCAGTTGCCAATTTGTTTGGTGCAATTAGCTAAATCCGATGCGAACCTAAAGCAACAGTGCTAGAATAAATCTTATTTTAAGTTTTTTGTTTAAGCTGCTTTTAAAAGTTGTTGATTCAACTGTATGATAATTTGGGGGGTTGTACCATTTGGTTCTGTTGACCTGCATTGCGCTATACTGAGAGGTGTGTCTAATACAGTATCTATTAGTATTCTATCCTCACTGATATACATGGACAACATTTACAAATGACTTCGTACAACGCCATACAATCAAACGGCACCACACACACAAAAGTCCTCTAATATGACCATTTAACATTAACTTAAATAAACACCAACAGTTTCAACAACAAAAAAAATCAACATTTTAACGTTCATGAAGGTAGGATGACGTGTCAGACTAAATTGAATTTAACTAGCTGTACCAAATCAGCTGGCAACAGTGTGCATGCGTGCACTTGTCAGATACCATAAGCTAGAATAAAGCTATAACGTAGCTAGCTAGTTGAATATGCGTATGCCATCGTTGTTTAAGTTACCTTGGTTTGGGACATCTCAGTAGGTAACATGAGCCCGTTTCGGGTTGAACCTGAAACAAGCCAGTCTCTCCTTTGACTGTGCTGTCCTACGGGAGTCGTGGGACAACTCGACAACAACTGTGCAGTCATTAAAGTTCTGTCAAAACAGCAAATAATTATTGATATATAGCTAGCGTTAGCTAATGCTAGTTAGCATTAGCAAGCTAACCAGCTAGCTACGCTTTTGAACTGAAGTTTGCAAACATTACGTTAATCCCAACATAACCCATTCGACCATCGCTTGTAAGCACTTTTTTAGTTTACACAGAAATGATAAATTAGCTACACACGTAGCGTCTCTAAGTGGGTGTTAATTATATTATATTAAGTATGTGACATGTTTAACTTTTTCACATCTTTGTCCGAGCTTGTCAACAGTTTAAAACGCCGCCATGACAACAACAGAACGCCGCTAGACGGAAGTAGTTTTGTACCAAGTACGGATCGTCAAGAAAGTCAAATATAATCGCAACCGCATTATTTAATGTTACGCCATAACTTTAAAATAAACTTATTTCTGTAATATGTTATGATTGTGTGAAATTATATGTAAGAGGTGTATTCACATATTATAAGATATACGTGAGGAGAATTTAAATTGCTTAATAAACCTTTTCGGGTACACGGTCACTTTAAGAACCTTTGCACCGGCCGGAAGTGGTAGTGTCACATTTTGAGTATTTCTACCAGGTCCAGTGTTCAGAAGAGCAGTATTTCTAATAACTCTGGCTAGTGCTTCGTAGTCTAATTTTTTAAGGTAGTACATTTTCACACTAACTCGGTCTAAACGATGCCCCACTACGAAGAAGTGACTGTGCGCGGATATGATGAATTCTGTCAGGCTGTGTCTGAGAGAAAAGGAAAGGATATTTTTGCTTATTTCTCTGGTGATAAAGACGCCCAAGGAAAGAGTTGGTGTCCAGACTGTGTGAAAGGTAACGTACCTGGAATTACCATATATAATATCGCCAGTAGATGCTTGTATTTTAATTTTGCGGAGACTTGATTGAAATGTATGGCTCATGTGCCCGTATGTGACAAACTTGTCATTGTTCTGGCAACGTTAGTTAGATAGTATACTGATGTTATTTCACGTGTGGTGCATTCAATCCCGTCCCTTGTTTCCTTTCAGCGGAGCCAGTTGTTAGAGGAGAGATGAGTCATCTTCCTGAGGGCTCTGTCTTCATCTACTGTCAAGTTGGAGAAAGGGCCTAGTCAGTATTTTACTCTGCTTTCATTTATGAAAAACAAGAGAGCACACCATATTATTTTTAATCAGCTGCTCTATACAATATGATAGATAATGGCAAACAAAGGTAAAGAGAGTTAAATGTATAACAACTTTAACATTTACAATTTGCCAGTTTGACAACATTGATTTGATGTTACATGCTTTTGAAAACGGTATTAAATGAAAAGCAAGTAATCCTTTGTATTTGTGAAGCCACTGACGAGTAATACTTGATAAATTACTGAAAACTATTATGTTTTGAGGTGCTTCAAAGACTTTGGTATTGTGATAATTACACCCCTACAGTCATACATCTGTATCACATATTAACCATCTGCTTACGAACAATTAGATCTGGCCATAATGCTACAAAAAAGGGATTTCTATTCAATGTTATGTATAAATGTATAATATAAATTAGAGCACCAAGTAATGCTTATATCATAGATTTCATAATCATTTACTCCCCTGAAACATATCAGATTTTTGCTAATAGCTTCATCACGGAAAGCTGAAAATCCTCTTCAGCCTTCCCATGTGCTCTTTCAAATGTAGTACTGGAGAATAATTTCAGCTGTGTAATAATGTTTTTTTTTTCATTCTTCAGCTGGAAGGATTCAAAGAATGACTTCAAGAAGACACTAAAGTTGAGTGGAGTTCCCACTCTGCTGCGTTATGGCACAGTAAGAATAATTTGCTTGACTATTTTATTGACATGGATTAGACTAAAACAAGTTTTACTAAAAATGTTTTGCAGAAAAAAACATGTATATAAATGTTTCTTATAAAATGTATATGTAAAAAACCATTCTCTTTGGTTAATATGACTGTAGCTAGAGTAGTCTAGGGAGTGAATGTACCTGTAATACCCCCCTGTTATCCTGTTTCAGCCTCAGAAGTTGGTGGAAGAAGAACTCTTTAAAGCAGATCTGGTGAGGATGATGTTCACTGAGGACTGAGGGAGCCTGCGCTGTTCACATTGGTCATTTCATCATTTCTCTACTGCTACAGTACATTTTTCCACCATTCAATTCCAGCATCATTGACAACCATGCAAAGGTACATATCCTTCTGTAATTTAATGCAAATCACCAACTGTGTAAGTTGACAACCAAAATATCGAGCATCCTCTGTAAGACAAACGCGTATAATCAATGTAACTCCTACTAATTCTTCTTGTGCTGCTTTATGTGCAATCACTCAATCCTGATTTGTAATCTGAGTTTGATACATTTCTTCAAATGTAATGTTAATCTTAACAGACAAGTTCATTATAAAAACATTTTAGGATTTTCTTTATTGTGACCATTTTTTATGTGACTCTTTTTTTCTTTTCTTTTTTTGGTAGTAGGACCCAAATAAAGTAACACTTAATGTACTTTTGTAGCAGGAGAAAGCATTCTTTGTAATGTGTTGTATGACTTTGACGACGGCCACACATGCATCTCACAACAACGTTTTTCTTGATTATTTTTGTTCTGGGGGATGGTTATTTGGACAAATATTTTATTCATATGACAAGTGTTTTTCACCATTTTCATGCTATACTATGTGACGTTGTGCCAGACATCTCTGTTGCAGCCCAGGTAGTTTCCTTTTGTGAACACTACATGGCAGCATATCCACAGGAATAAAGGGTGGTTTTAACCCAGCCTTATCTTTTTGAAAATTGCAGAATTTCTCGTGGAGTTGCCTAATGAAGCTTGTTAAATGAACACATTCCAAGCATTTAATAAAATGTCATTTTGAGTTGAAACCTATAATCCAGCTGCTTCTAATCTGAAATTTAGTGAAGTTAGGGGATATAAAACATGTAAACACAGACATTAAAATAATTGAGCTGCATTTTCTATTATTAAAACATCAAAAAAAGGAAAGGGAAATGGTGATAAAGTGTCACCTTTTGTAAATAGAATGATGATTAAAGTGTATGCTGGAGGGGGTGGGGTTGGGTGGGGTGGGGTAGGGGGGCCGCTGTTGCAGTCAGGGCGATTTAAAGCGGAGCGCATTCCTGCACAGCGCTCACACCGGAGGACGAGCCGCGGTGAAACAGACCACAACGCCTCACAGGGGCTGGGAGCTCACCTAAAACCTCACATTGGCGGTGGAGGAAGTGCTGGGTGTCGCCTGAACATAGCGGTTACATGTGCAGCAACCTCAGCTGAGGGTAACGTTGTGTGTTCGAGCACTGTAGCCGCGATGTCGGAGTTTCTGGTGAGTCTATTCGGGGAGCGGCTCGTCAACAGCGAAAAAGCCGAGGTGGATGTGCAGTCGCTGGGCGCCAAGCTATCCCTGGTCGGGCTCTTCTTCGGATGCAGCCTGAACGCCCCGTGCAAGCAGTTCAACGGCAGCCTGTGCGAGTTTTACAGCAGGTTCAAAAAGGCGTCTGAACATAAGGACAAATTGGAAATCGTCTTCATCTCGTCTGATCAGGACCAGAAACACTGGCAAGACTTTTTGCAGGAGATGCCATGGCCTGCCTTACCTTTCAAAGACAGACACAAAAAGGTAAGCTCGATGGGCTGTGGTGATGAAGAGGAACACCGCCAAAGCAGTGCTTATTCTCTGAAGAGGTTTCCCTGTGTTTAGTGGGCTGGAAATATGTCATGTCTACTTCTTCTGTCAGTGCATGTGTATTTGGTGTAGTTTGGGTCATTCAATTGATTTCCTTACAACATTAACCTCTATTTAATCAGATTTCCCTGGCTGCTGTCATCCTGAATAACCTCCATAAACTAAGTAAATCTAATTATTGATTAAAACACACACACACACACACACACACACACACACACACACACACACACACACACACAGACTATTATACAGAAACTACAATTTAATAAAGTCAGGATTTAAAAAAATAAATAAAAGCCAAAGCCAATGGAAAATGAAAGTGGTCTGTGAAATGTCAGCAGTGTTTGCAAGGAAATGGGCTATATTAGCTATGTCATTTAAAAAAGAATAATGTTTCACCCTTTTGATAAATAAAAGTTGCAGCTAGTGAAGGAACCATTTGTCCCTACTTATCCTGACTTAAATGTTATCAAGATCATCTAGATGTGGCAGGCCAGACATTCCTAACTTATTAACAGGAGAGGAAACCGAAAGACTAAATTTCCTTTTGTCTTTCCACTGACTAACATTTCTGTTGAAGGAATGCTTATTGGCACATAAACTTCTCAGAACCCTGTTACATTTGCATCTATCATATTCTCCATGTAGCTGTATGTGTAGTCTGCCCAGTGAAGGTCCTTTTTATTTTGACATCATCTCATCTATAGTTTTTCCTTGGAGGATTTCTAGTTCTGTACTTTGATTTATCTTACTTATTAAATTCTTTTATATTTCCCTAATTTTTGTAATTCATGAGGCTTAGATTTATTTTTCTGTGATATTTACTTTGAAAATGTACTGTCAATATTTGCTTTTCATTAGAAATAGACAAAGTAAATACATATTTTTATTTTAGGGTATTACTATTATCTTCTTATAAATTTGACTCTAATCTAATATTTTTATTAATGATTTGAAGCAGTTTTATTATTTATTTGTTTTATAGCTAAAACCGCCACACAAAAGAGAACTCACCCTCAAACATCTTGTGGCTAAATTACTATTCTTTTATACAAAATAAAAAATACATATGGTAGAGTAGATGTTTCCTTTACCAGATAGTACATTTGCAGCTGCATAAACATGAAGTATTTTCAAATGATAGGTGTGTGTGTGTGTGTGTGTGTGTGTGTGTGTGTGTGTGTGTGTGTGTGTGTGTGTGTGTGTGTGTGTGTGTGTGTGTGTGTGTGTGTGTGTGTGTGTGTGTGTGTGTGTGTGTGTGTGTGTGTGTGTGTGTGTGTGTGTGTGTGTGTGTGTGTGTGTGTGTGTGTGTGTGTGTGTGTGTCAACTGTGGGCCAGTCTGTTTGCAGCACAGGTCTCTTTCCCTTTTTCTAAATGTAGTTGCAGATACTAAGGCACAAAGAAAGATACTGTGGTCAGTTGTATTTGCATCGTATCAGTCACGTCGGTGAATGCTCATTTAGTTTGCAAAGTAAATTGGATTTCTATGGATTTAAAATTGTTAAAAAAAGAAGAGGATTTTGACCCTTTTGCTTTTTAAGATAAGGCCTGATTATACTTTTAAGAGGAAATAATATATAAAAGAATAGTCTATGGCCATTAAAAATATTTGTAACCTTGGTCATGTCATACAATATGCGTATAAAACCATATTGGCCTAAAATCTTTAGTAGCCAACTTCTTGTCTTTGACACAGTCTGTGTATTTTGTCAGAAAGGATGCAGCTTTTTCAGTCTCGCCACGTATCTGCTCTGTGTGTAGGTGAGGCATGACTTGGACTGCATCATTGTCTTGTAAATTCTCTCAGATTGCCAATGATGATTTCCAATACACATAATGAAGTCCAGGCGTAAAAAGGCTCCGAGATGACAGGGGAGTGGGGGGTTGTCTTGTTGTTGTCTGGGCGGAGCACATCTATCGCCACAGTGCAGCCTTATTGTGTTTCTAACTGCTTGTGGTGGATAGCTGTGGCATCAACATAACCATTGTTCATGCTCTTATTGGTGGTCCACTGGCTGCCTCGGCCTTATGAGAACAGAATAACACGGTTGTGTGTCTGTATTTTGCAGAGGCCTGCAGTTTTGGTTCAGTTTTGGCTTCATCCAACCTTTCGGCCTATTCTCTCTCACCATTAAAACACAGCAGTGGAAATACATGTTTCCGTCTGCAGCTGTAGTACTGTAATATTATATTATAAATGTGACATCTCCAGAGACTTGCAGAGCGTGTCGTTACCCCTCATCCTCCAATTTATGATTTATGCATGTTGGCATTGCAATTTTATTATAATGGTACAGATATGTATGCAAGATTCTGTGCATTCACGAGATTAACCTTTTTAGTCCATAATTCAGGTAGTTGATTTACTTTTTTACTCTGGATAGTTGGCATAATTAGTTGTAAAGCTACAACGATTAGTGGATCAACATAAAATTAATCGACACCTGTTTTGATAATCTATTATACGTTTTTAGTAATTTTCCAGGCAAAAAAAAAACAAATATTGTGTTGTGGGAATTTTTATAATGGATATTAATCACTATTTTCTGACATATATTTTGGACAAACTAGTGAATTGACTAATCAAAACATGAATATAATGAAAATAATTGCTAGTTGCAGCCCTAATTAATTGCGTATTGTGTAGGGATTTATGAGTCTTCTTGGTGAAACACAAGGTGGTCAATTCAGGACAAAAATGCACACATTTTAATCTGTTGGCTATGATTAGATGTGTCTACTTCTAGTGTGAGATTCATATTTTGCAAATGAGGAAGTGTGAAGTCAGCTGGCGATTTAAATTGGGCAACAAAGTGTCTCATTTGGCTGTGAGTACCAAAGGAAGATAGACAGCTAAAGATGTCCTGGCATGTCTGGATGTGAGCGTTACAGTAACTGAAGAGAATCTACTGTATGTGTGCTATCGACAGACCTGATTGGTGAGTGATGTTGATGTTGTTGGTCTGCAGACTAAGTGGCTCTCTCACCTCTCCTCTCTGGCTCTATTTGACTCTGCGCCAGCTGAGCTCATTCCCTGAAGGATGCAATTGCTCTTTCAGAGCCTTGCTGCCCACCAAGAATCTCTGACTGTACCTCAACCACTGCTTCCCCCTCCTCTGTACTGACTTGGCTATCTATCTCTCACTGGAGGCTGTCCTCTTTTCTTTTTACTCGGGGGTTATCCAGGCCTTCCTGTTGCAGGAAATGTTTATTTAATCAAGCAGGAATAATATTCTTGATTTTAAATACAGAGAGAAAGGAAAGTCTGGAATTGTTAACTTAAAGTCGAGGCCAAGCTTTGTTTAATCTTTTCTTATAAAAAGGTTTAAAACTGTTGTGTAACCAATTAGTCTTGTTATTTCCTCTTGTGCATGTCTGACCGACATATTGTGATTCTATAAAGGTTACACTTGGGTCAGTTAAAGATTGCTTAATGGAGTGGAAAATATCAGTAGTACATTTCATATTTTCCATTCCGAAGTTGGTGTCACTCTTAAAGCCAAGCAGACCAAGAGTTCAGAACAGTGTTTCTGCACAGCATAAAGGATATCAGTATTTGTCTCGGGGAATCCTCGAATAGCACGGTCTCTGTAAGTGGACGTCTGCTTGTTGTCCAGGGAAGGCCAGCTGTCTAGCTGTCTTGGCTTGCTGGCACTGCCTTACATGGACTTGTGCAGCAGGAGTGAGAGCGTTTCATGTAAATCAATTAAAGCCTTGGCCAACGCGATGCAAAATCCCAATTTGACCAAAGAGAGGAGAACAAGCTGAGAAGCTGCCGGAGCTGCACCTGTAGGAGTCAGAGGGGGTGGGAAGGCCTCTCGTTCAACCTCTCCTGGTCAGCGGTTCTGCTCTGTAGCCGGCCCCCAGAGGCAGGGTGCCTGCTCACTCGGCTCACAGCCAGGGGCTGAGGGTGTGAGGGCCTTCAGAGAGGGGTTAAGGACACCTTTCATCAATATGTCACTGATCTGCTGAAAACGGCAGTGCAGTCCATCATGGCCCTTTGCACTGTGACAGTGGAAATGGCTTAAAACAAGGGCCAGAACTGTTTTATCTGCATGTGGTACTTCCCTCTCTTGATCTGCCAGTGTTGCATTTAGTTTTTGTGGGCCTGTATTATTAGATGTTTTCTCCTTTGTTGTGTTCACTCGCACAGAGTAGGCTAATAGCATCAACAGAATGTGACATTTTTGAGGCTTTTGTGATGTGGAACATCTGTAATTGAGAGCTTTAGAAATTTAATTGTAGGATTCAGAGAGGGTGTACTCGTCACCAGTTTCTGCTTAGCATGCCTATGCTCCAGCTCATGGGAACAAACTTCATGGATGGTATCAGCGGGATATCAAACTGAGGTTTTTAAGATCCCCAGGTAGGTAGTAGTCCTAACATTTCTGCCTGCCCCGGAACAGTAGGTCTAATCACATTTCAAAGATAATTTGAAGTAAAATGAATAGATCATCCTAAAATAAGCAGAACGCATGAGATCCAAGGACTGTGGCAGGAAGGTTAATTAAGGATGATGTGTGCAAAGTGAAAACTAAGTCCCTCACTGCAGCAGCCCTACATACATACAGATGATAAGTGAGTGTGGTCTAACAAAGCCACCTCCACCAAATAAAGCTGTTAACCTAAACGGTGGCACTCTTTTAGATTCCTTACTCTGATCAAAGTACAGAGGCTTTAGTAAGTAGCCTAACATGAAGTTGGCTCTGGGACTAAATGGAAAATAAGATAATCCTACTTCAAGGCATTTGACCCTGGCAGATTAGACGACTCATGAAACCTTAAAAGAAGACTTGATCTTGCTGCAAAAAATTTTAATCAGTACTTTATTCTAATTACATACACACATGTAGAATGTGTTTTGCTATACACTATAATAACATGAAAACAGACTTATTTTTTTTTCTTCTTATACGACAGGCTTAAAGTCTTTTTGTCATACCTTGACAGTTTCGACTGCTGACTCTGCAGCCATCTTCAGATCCCATGCCTGTCATGCCATGCAATAAAACATATATTGGGGAAACAGGCAGACCCTTGAGTACACGCAAGAACGAACACAAAAAAAGAGTGTGACAAGGAAACATCTGGAGCGCGCACCCGTGCAATTACAGAAAAGGCGGCATAGGATCATCTGAAATCAGCCATCTAAGACCACTGCAAAAGGGAAAATCACATCATGAACTGGAAGGAGGCCAAGATCATCCAAACAGAAAGCAACAAATACCATCTCTGGATTGCTGAGGCAGTGGAGATCCGAAAGCGTGCCCCCAGAACTGTAAACCGGGTTGAAGGAGCATACCAACTTTCCCACACCTGGGACGCACTTCTAAAGAGACTCTCCCTGCCGTCTGGGGGACCGTCATGTGGGGGGGGGCTGCCGCGCCCGGTTCCCTGGGGGGTCGTTGGACGGCGGGGAGGCACAGCGTCATTCCATCACACAGGTGGAATGACACAAACTAAATATAGCACACCCACAGTAGACGTCGCAGCAACATCACGTGACGCTTCTCAAGATGACTGCAGTCAGCAGTCGAATGTGTCAAGGTATGACAAAAAACTTTAAGTATAAGAAGAAATCACTTAGAAATTTAAATAGTAGGCTAACTGAACTTGTTTGGATGAAAACAGAGTATTATTCTTTTTCAAGTTTTTTTAATTGCCAAACTGAACTGTGATGCAGGGGTTACTGTGTAATGCACACTATGGTGACTCAGTAATAAGGGCCTTTTTTTTTTTTTTTTTTTTACTTCCCCCAATGTAGCTCAGGTCGACAATACTTGGGGGCCTTCCTTGGATTTAGACAAAGGAAGTGGTGTGTTGGCATAATACGGTACCTGTAACTAGATAGTCATTTTATTTAAATTACATATTATGACGTGACGTCTTTATTACAGAGCAGAAAAGTACAGGGAGTGCTCCAGACATTCATCTGGCATTTATTTGATAAGGATTTGCATCTCTGCATTTTGTGCTTCAGTTATGATTGTGTGTTTATTTTTTTAAATAGCTGATTGGATATTTGCGATATATTTGTTTTGTGTCAGCTCAACAGCCTCAACGCTGGTTGTGAATATAGATCACCTTAGCAACAGTACTGTATATCATTTGTTTCCTATTAATGAACTGAGATTAGAGGTGTTATTTAAACACATGTAGTATGAGTTATATACAAATGAACCATGGCTTTTGTAATAACTACTATTTATACATTCCAATTCACACCATTGGGTTTCGTGTTACGCTTCCTTTTTAAATTTTGATAAGCTGACCTTGTAGAAACTGTTACCTTGACTCTGGCTTGAAGTGTGCATGCCTGGCTGCAGTGCTGTAGTTTAATGTGACTCCATTGTCCTGCAGCTGTGAGGCCTTGTTGCTGTGCGCCATGTTTGACAAGAGCTTATGTAAAGAATGTGGGCAGACACCTGCCGTTCAGGGCCAGAGGGCATGGAAACTGTGTGTTTGTGAGGGCTCAGGATACTTGGCAATGCCAACTGTTACATCTCACATCACCAAGCTTGTATTACTGTCTCCTTTCACTGCCCATTGTGTCCTCTTCACTGGGAGATCTGTAATATTATGAGAGGCAACAATGGAGATCTCATCAGAGGTGAAGTTCGGAGGCTTAAGTTACCCCAAGTGAGAGTTTAGGGAACAGTCGCACTGTGTGTGTCTAATAACCATTCCCTCTTGCAACTCAATCTGTTTTTACTTCCTTTATCTACCCGTTTAAAAGACAACGCACAATAGGTGTAAGGCTTTGACCTCTGTCTGCGGTCCACGAACCTCTGAAACGATACTCTGGGATTGACTTTTCTTCTTTGTCCCTGTGTTCTCCAGCTGGACTGCTCCTGGACTCTGTGCGGTTTTCAGTCAAGACTTTCCAAAGCGGAGTGACGTTAAAGATAATGGACATGGCTAATGTGTTCACCGCAGTGTCTGCAGTTGCTCTCGATGAGAACAACAGATGATTCATCCGCTTGCGCACATTACCCCAAACCAGCCCAATTGTCACTTACTTGTAAGTCAAATCATCCAAACCAGTGCAGCGTAAAGGTCAGCATGCGATCACTTGGTATTCATTTTGGATTCTACTGATGACAGAAAAGCAGCTTAGACCAAGCTTCTTTCCATGGAAATAAGCAGATGGTTGTTATTTCAATTCCTAAATCCACCATCATCTGCTATGCGTTTCCTCTTTTTTTTGTTCTTTTGTTAATGCTATTGCTGCCGTATCCGGGAGGTTATTCAACCTTTTCCGTGTGCTAAGAATACTTTATGGACGGGTTGTTGTGCCTGGACCCTCCCCCACTCAATCCTCCGGTCTCTAATTGCCCCACACAGCAGCTCAGCAGCCCCTTCCAAACATAATAACAGCATAGCCGCCCCAGGGGCATCCTGCCATCCAGAGCTGTCTTTCGTCTTCCTTTTGTTATCTCTCCTAGATTGAATGTTGGCTCTTTGTGATTGCCCAGTTTCCCCCTTATCACCACCGCTGATCATATTTCTTAAGCTAAATAAAGAAGACACAATGATGGATGCATGCTTTGGACTGTCTACACTCACTGCAAATTTTACAGCTTTATCGCTGACACTCGGTGAAACCTGTCTCCTCCAGGATATCTGCTCTATCAGTGAGTGGCAGTGTTGATTTGATGTAAATTTATTCATAGTATGAACATTTCTGGCGTGACAAGTTTCCCCTTGGACGATAACCCTTTCCTTTCCATGTGACCACCACCCTGCTCCCAGGATGGAAGCACTGTTGTGTGTATATAGAAGCTCTAACCCCCCCCCCCTCACTGTGGTTCCATTCAAGTGTAAGTGTTCCTGCAGCTCCTGCTCCTGTCTGAAAAGAAGCTTGCCGTACAAAGAGACCCACTGTCTCAGCATGTAGCATGGCACACTGGCACCAGCCCTGCAGTCTTGCCTACCGTTCAGCTGTTGCATGTGGCGAAGGGATTTTTATCTAGCAACTGACAAGCATTCAGTTCGACCAAGTAAGGAAAAAGGTAGCTCAATTTCTTGGAGTGCAAGGCTGTTTTCTACAATGTTGCTGAGATAATCATATTTTGTCACAGATCTAAACATATTTTGTTTTTGTTCTGTGCTTGATTACACTTGAATTCTGAATGCTAACCACTTGCCCAGAGGGTACATCTGCTGCAGTCATGGAAAGATTTTCGAATAGCTCAACTAATTAAAAATAAGAGACATATCCAAATACTGTATTTGTGTTTTGGAGGAATACTCATCCAGTTTGGATTACAAGCTGGTGTGATAAAAGTAATGTTAAAATACCTGGAAAAAGTTAGCTAAAAGTAATGGATAAATGGTTGGAAATAGTTGGTTAAAAGTAGGGCTGTCAGCGTTAATTGCGATGCAATTAAGGGCCGACGCGATGCGATTAATTTATTTTAATCACATTAATTGCATGCCGGCATTTATTTATTTATTTATTTTACACTTCACTGGGCTTTGTGTGGTACCTAACAGGCTACTATTTTGACCCTTTGCAGCACCGTTACTTATCATCAAGCTGCCACTTCCTCATAACACATCCTGCTGCTGCAGGCTGCAGGCATGATGGAGAAAGACAGTAGCAATGAAATCCTGAATGGAGCTTTTTATTTTCCAAAACTCCTGGACGGCTTGTAGACAAGTCGAAAGCTATATGCACATTGTGAGAGAGTGCTACTTGCCGACCTGTGGATGAAACCAAATCCCCAAAAAATGACTGCCGCTCTTGCGAAACGGGTGGCAACTAACTGCAGACCTGTTAGCATCGTAGAGGACTCGGGTCTTAAAGACGTACTACGGTTGGCATGTTCTGACCCGTCTCGTTGCCGTCGAGGGGGACAGCAGCCCCACACACAGCCTGTATGACACGGAGAAAGCAGCCACACTGGAACTGCTGCAAGGTGCTGCAAACGCTGTCTCATTAAACCGGTGATCAGTGAGTAATCAACATTATTTAGGAGTTACTAAACACTGTATTTACTCTATTAAGGATAGGGATTTTTAGTTTTTTAGTTAGGTACTTGGAGGAATTGTGCAATAATGACAGATTCACACATGCTACTTTTTGTTTACAGTACATAAATAATTACATATCTTAAAATCAAGTTCATAAAGTAACTTTCTTTGCATTCATTTGATTCCCAATCAAGATACACTGGTACTTAAAAACTGTTCTGAAATGCAAAATAATAGAATTTTAATCATGTCATAAAATATGCGATTAATCGCGATTAACTATAGAAATTCAGCGATTAATCGTGATTTAAAAAAAAAAAAAAAACGTTTGACAGCCCTAGTTAAAAGTAATGGATAATAGTTGGCTGAAAGTATTGGATATTGAATTAAGGACATAAAAATAATGTATAACAGCGGAGCATCCCAGGGCTGTGTTTTGATCCCCCTGCTGTTCTCTCTGTACACACCACTGTCTAGCCACTTTCCACTCTAACACAATCTCAACACAGCTGTGGTAGACCTGATCACAGACAACAATGAAAAGGCCTACCTGAAAGAAACAGAGGATCTTGGAGTTGGATCAAGTTGCAGGAGCTGAATGACACGGAAGGTTGATATTAACTGGAATTGTACCTTGTACAATTTCATGTGACAAATACAATCAATTGATAATAGTTAGCTGAAAGTAATGGATAACTGGCTGAATAGTTAGCTAAAAATAAAGGATAAATACCTGAAATAGCTAAAAGTAATGGATACATGGTTGAAACGTCCTGCCTCTGCCTCTTTTGATTGTGGTAGGAATGCAAACTTGAAAAAAAATTGGGAACCACTGATGTACATTAACTGCTGTGATGTGAGGATAAGGCCAGTATTCCCTGTTGGCTACACTTGTATTTAACATTAACTTTTAATATATTTTGATGTTCCTCTGTTCTGTTGTGACAATAAACCAAACAAGTTTATTTTTAAACTGCATTATATTATTTTAGTGAGGACTCATAAATAACTACAAATAACTAACGTTAGGGAAATCTGTTTATGTTTTGTTACGCGTTTCTGGATTATTTTTTAAAATGTATATTGGCCGATATATTGGAATATCGGATTTTTAAATCCCCAAATATTTGAATCGATATCGGCCTTAAAAATCCTTTATTGGTCGGGCTCTACATATGATATGATATGATATGATATGATATGATATACTGTGTAAGGATGGAGATCATTTGGATTTCAAACTAGTGGTCAAGAAAGCAAATAAGCATATTTCCCAAAATGTTGAGCTATTCCTTTTAATCAAGTATTGTCAGGACTGGATAGTATTTTCAATATGCCAGGTTTGCTCATAATAATAATAAATAAATAAATATATATATATATATATATATATATATATATATATATATATATATATATATATATATATATATATATATATATATATATATATATATATATATATATATATATATATATATATATATATATATATATATAATATAATGCCAGGTCTTGTCAGGGACAGATATGAAAACCTGTCACCATGCACATGCACTCACGCACCCGCCAACCCCAGTCACTCAGCAACAGACAGACTGAAGAGGCTCACTGAGCACCAGAGGAAACTGAGTGATATTAAAATCCAAAAATAGTACTTTGTCACAGTCTTTTTGACAGCTGAAAGAAACTTGCACTCCAGCGCCAAGTCTCCACTGTGAGATCAGGCCAAGTCACCCATTCTTTTTCATTTTAACTTGCTTGTTTGCATATGCATTATTTTACGGTTTCAAATAGTTCATATTCATGTAATAATAAAAAATTGGGGTAATGTTTCCACATTTCAGATTTTACCTAATTCAGACTAGTTGGTTCTAACTGTTGGTTGATCCTCACTTTGCTCCTAGGTACATTTACAGTGAGCTGTTAATCTCCTACAGGATAATGAGCCAGCTGAGGATATATCATGTCTTAAAGGTCGCAGACAGCTTCCTAGCAGAATCTTTTCCATAATATCCAATCAGCTCTTTCAGTCAGTTTTCATAGTGTAGAATGGTAGCAAGTTAAGAGTTTTAACAGTTGCTGAAAGAACCAATAATTATAAGTAAGCATCTTCAAAAGTACTTTTTGTCGTAGCTCAGCAACTCAACGAGGCTCAGGAGTTGTGTAGCTCATTTAAATGCTGTCCTTGCTAAGTCGGCATGTTGCGTTAAGTAAAAGCGGAGAAAAACTCAGGTATGGGGAATCTGGCTGAAGTAGATCTCATGGCCTGTAGTTTGCTCATTATTTTTGTAATAACCGGAGAGTCACTTGGAATAATTTCCAGGCGCACCCATCCCCTGTTCCTCCAGGAGATTGCACACAAACATGCATTCTTGAATTTGGACCATTTTAATATGTTTGTATTTTGATTATTAGTCTAAATATCCAAAACCGTCACGGTTCACTGAGTTTACGCTGGCTGTGTTACATGACACCACTGCAACAACACACTCCTCCACATAATTGCACATTATATCTACTTGGACAAATGGATATGTTGCTATTGCCAGTTGGTATCTGTCATAGCTTGTGTCTGCACGCCTGAGTCACGTGATTCTTTAGAATACATTTGTGAGCTATTTCTCAAGGTCACTGGTGGGCAGGTTAATCTGGAAAACAAATAATGGTGCTGCAGTGTTGCCAATACATTGATTCATGCTGTTGTATTATCAGTAGCATTACATTCACAATATGAAGCTGGGCTTATTTTTCAGCTGGCTGCAAAATATAACTGGCACTGAAAGCCTGTGGCGAAGCACAATAAGAATAGGTGTAGACTTACCTGTTCATGCCAGCTACTGTATGTAATAATTAGTGATTTTAGTGTTGGTAATTCCACTTTGTTCAAATTTTTCTGATGACATAATTTTGTTTGTTTTTGTAGAAAAAATAGGCCATTCTGCAGTAAAATTAGTGCCTTCTCATCATCTCTGTGTCTACTAAGTTTTTTTGTTTTTTTGTATGCTACTTCTAGGAGCGCTATGTTCGTACATTTCCTAATTCTACTAACAGCCTATTGGCCTAAACATTGACCTTTCTTTAGCATCTGTGAAGTGAACATCTCTCACTGTTACGATGCAAACATTGTTAGACTATTTAAACCCGCATCACCGCAGACTTAATGGAATAATTGTTTGTTTTTTTTGTCATAAAAAATGATATTCGGGAGCAGTGCAATATGCTGTCAACAAAACATTGTCATATTATCACCTTATGAAGTTGATATGGTTATATTAGCAAAAAATACATATTTACACATCCAGGAGACACGGAGCCAAGATTCCCACTCATAAAATCTACTCTACCAGCCTTTTTATTTAGTAGCCGTACAGACTAGTGAATGTTGAAGTCTGGCTTGTTTGTTCACTTCAGCTGCAGCAAGTAAAGTAAACAAGAACACAACTTGACCTTGCTGCTGAGAAACACACAGAGTCTGTATAATATACCAGAGCAGCAGGCCAGATGATGTACTGATGGTTGCATGTGTGGAGGTATTGACAATGTTGCTGGCTGTAACAGGGAAATATTCATGAGTAGGCAGGTTAACACTAACAATGAAATGAAGCAAGGGTGTCATGGGAGGTGCTGTATCTGAGTGAAAGGGATTCTCAATGAATGAACACCCTCTGAGGGAAGAAGTAGCCTTGGATTTTATGCTAGCATTTGGCCTGTTTTCTGTCTTTTTTCCACCATTTTTTCAGAACAGAAAAATACTTTGCACATCTATAACCTGATACAGGTGCGTCGTAAAGGGACGAGTACTGTAGGTCAAAAGTTGCAAAGAAACTTCCCACACACTGTCAAAGATAAATTTAATAGCTGGCAATGTTTCGGTACTAGATCATCATCAGGCAAATTATGTTACATACTAAGAAGCCATCTTTTGTAGGAGGTGACTGTGAGTCTGCACCGACTACTTCTCCACATGAAATACTATAGATAGATATAGAGCTTAAATTCAACACTATATAGTAACTCAAGCTAAAATGCATTCATAGAAAGGCATGTTCCCAAATCTTGCTGGTACCTTTTTAAATCAATAGATAAATGGAAAAATTAGCCATGACATAACAAACACAACAAGAGATCTCACAAAGGGCAAATACTTCATACTTCATTGCTTTATGTGTTAGATAACAATAAAACATAGAATAATAGAAAAAGTCAAGTACAAAAGCATCAGGGCCTCAAAAGACAAATGTAGCATCAGTGCATACATGTATACAATCAACAGGACACAATTGTTTCAGCTGGCACATCCCATTTTGATATCAACTATGCTACGTCTTTGTTCAATAGAAACCCCACCGTATGCGTTCCACGCATATTCCAGCTCATGTAGTTGCACTAAGGAACGTGTTCGTCAGAAAAATCTCACACAAATCATCAGACACGTTTTAGTGGTTGAGAGAGCATACCCCCTGCAGAGGCTGCACCGTAGCTTAGCTCTGCCTCTGTGTTGGGGGCTAATCGCTGTTTTGATTAGTCTTTTTTTACCCAATCTGTTTGCACGGAGCACCGATCCCACAGCCATGTTGTATGAAAGGGTTTATCAGCTTAAGCCTGTTGTAAGGAGCATGTGAGGTCTCATCTTTTCACTGAGGAACGAGAGCGGCTCTCGGACACAAGTGTCCAGGCAATTAGAGACACCGGGGCCTCAAAGAGAGATTACTGGCACACAGAGTTGTGGCCGGAGTCTTTCTTGTGCCGCACATTGTTCACTCGGTGTGGAGCGCATGATGATGGGTGCTGCTTTCTTAAAGTGCAGCGGAGGAGGAGATAACAGAACGCAGTCATGGGGCTCTTATTCAGGGAACATTCTTTGGATGAAACATCAAATTAGACTTCAAATCTGTAAATTGTTTTCCTACAGAGTTATGGCAAAAGTAGGTCTTGCATCCAAATGAAGGGGCAGTATCCACATTTTCAGATGAGGTATTTTCTCTCGTTTCAGTGTTTTGTTTGTTAAATTTGGTGCAACTTTCATCATGCCTTGTTTGGATTTGGCTTATTATATGGAAACATCACATCAAAGTACCGTTTTAAAGCAGATTGCATGATGCCATATTGATTAAGGCTCTTTCAGGGACCTTTCTTGATTCACTTATTTGGGTTTATTTATGCATAGAATCGTGCCAACATTAATGAACCAGTGAGAATGTTGAACTGGGTTGGTGCCCATGGACCACGACGAGCCAAAACAACCTCAAAATCCTGATAATATCTGGTGTATTTTTTGCCAGCAGAATGGCAAGGAATTTAGTTGAGCTACAGATACTGACATAATCTGTGCCTGTTGTGCTTTTAACGCAGGGGGCTTTGTCTACTGCTATTACTAGTAAGCCTGATATTAGTCATATTAGTAACGGTCATTACCCTAGGCTTGGCGATATGTCAATACATACTGTGTACTCCCTTTAATGTCTCTGTTTGTATTGGACCTTATAGGCAAAGTTGCCCATTAGTGAGGATGACTGCACAACTATAATAACTTCATTTATGAGGTTATGTAATTTGCTGGATTAGCAAAAACAGGCATTCAAATGTGATTGTTTTAGTCAAAAACTCAGTTGATTTATAATATTGATATTCTATATTTTATCATACAAAATTGCACATACCCACCCAGTAGCGGAGTGGCAATCGGGAGATCGGGAGTTTTCCTGGTGGGCCGGTAGTGTTTCGAGGCTGCGAGGGCTGGTCTCATAATAGTTGTACATTGCAAGTTCTTGGCAACAACATGCAGCCTGCCCGCTGGTCAAACTGTGCAGCCTCTGCTCAACCTGTACGGCAGGCCGCAGCAGCCTCTTATTTCAATACAAACACTAATCAGAAAGCACTAACGAAGTGCAGGTCACAACCATGTCAAGGATTTTCAGAAATAAAGGGGGATCAGTGAGTGACCCCTCCCCAAATGGCATAGCCCTGGTCGGCCTATGACGTAAAGGCATCAAACACCTCTTTTTTTTTTTTTTTTCCTCATCACATTTGGAAGTCTATCGGTAACGTTAACAGACAGTGTGTGCTTTTTCATATATTATTTCTAATTTTCAGTACACATCCACATTATGTCATCCATTATGTTATCCTTTTTATGATTTGCAAAATGTCTTCAAATCAATTTCCAGGTGCAATTACTTTCGTCTGGCGCCAGGAGTGATTGTGACTTATAATTGAATTACTTTCATTCCCTATGACTAACTTTTATAAAAAGAGCATGTCGTGAGATAGAGGAGATATGATTTTGTCACACAATACCTGCGTTGTTCACTAAAGGTTAAAGCTTAAGGACCATTCCCTTGAGGATGGCCATAAAAATATGTCACGTTGTTTTTGCTAAACTTTCACACACATCAGTGTTTGCAACTACAGTATGAACATTTTGATTTCCTAAAAAAAACAAAACACTTAGCAATATCTTTGCATCCAAAAAAGATCTCTATCCAGGGCGCCTGGTTAGCTCACCTGGTAGAGTGTGCACCCATGTACAGAGGCTCAGTCCTTGTCGCAGTAGCCGCGTGTTCAGTTCTGGCCTGCGGCCCTTTGCTGCATGTCATTTCCCCTCTCTCTCCCACTTACCTGTCTGAATCTGTCCTATTAATAAAGGCAATAAAAGCCACAAAAAAAAATATCTCTATCCCTGAAATATTTTTAACGTCTTCACAAGAAGACTAATTAATTTCGTTTTTCTAGTCATCCTAGATGTGGACTTGGACTTGACTTTCTTCCTCTGAAGGAAATTAACTTGCAGAAAGCTTACAAGCTTTAAAGTGAGCCCTTTCCTGCTGATGTGACTTATAGCCGGTGAGGTGTTAAATTGAGCCCGGAGACCGTGCGAGTGTAGGGAGTAGGTAAACACAGACAAAATACTTAACCCTCCCTCTGCTCCACAGCTCACCAGTATGTCACTCGCCACCTGCTCATTTGACAGCGCTGCTGGTTTTGGAAGCAGCAGGTGTGCTCTTTAAGTCCAATGGTAGCAGGTTCCACTCTGACAACCCCGGCCTGTGTGTTGTAGTCACTAAGCTTTCTTTTTTTCTGCTATATATATATATATATATATATATATATATATATATATATATATATATATATATATATATATATATATATATATATATATATATATATATAATATTGTAGCCATATCTAGGCAAGTGTTTGTGTGCACACAATCCCCCATAGAAGCTTACAGAGCTGATGAACTGAAGCAGAAAGAAAAGCCAGATTAAGGTCAGGAATGTCTGCGTCTTTCTGCCAAGTTAATATACCTTTTTCTCCTTCTCCCTTTTCATCTATCATATAATTATGGTGTGTGTGCAAGAGCCGAAAGGTATGTACTATGTTTTTAAAAGACTGAAAAAGCGGGAGAATAAAACCAAGAATTTTTGTTGCGAATGAAAATATGACTGTAGGTTTTTCTGGTATGAATGAAACCAGGCTCATAGAGAAACCAGAAGACACAGGTTTGATCTGTGCTTCTTCCTCAAGAGTGCAACGAGTAGCTCATTGTAGCTGAAAACCCTACATGTGGAATCATTTCTCTGCTGTCCGAACCCCTTGAGAAACCAAGGCATCTCCATCCCTTCATCGCTTCCCCTCAGCGCTTTGTTGCTCCAGGTGTTCGCCGTCTGAGCAGTCGAGATGAATCGCAGATAGAAACCTTGTGCAAAGATACTTTTTAAAAAAGAAGAAAAAAAATTGGCAGAACTTTCTGCAAGTCTGTCAAAATTCTCACAGGTGCTTTATGAAACTCTGCTTTTCCTCAGTTGGACTTCTTAAGGCTTGAGAGGGCTGAGTGAGTGCGAGGAATCCTCTTAACTTTGCTGTGGTGAGAGGAAAAACTCTGGTTAGGGATCTACCAGTGGGATGGAGATATGTTCATAATGCATACTCTAACTATAATGTTAGAGTATCACAAAATATGAAAGCATAATTTGTGCGAACAGGCTATTATTGGTGATGTTGTTCAGTTTTTTTAAGGTAGAGCCATTTCTACAAGGACTTCACAGTTTGAAGTACAGAACAATGTATAATGCTTTGGGACTAAAGGTGGGACGGACTGTACATTCTCTCGCTTTCTAGGCCACCTTAACATGTTCTTCCTTTATCCATTCTCAGAAGGTGAAAGCAGAGCCAAGTTAAATACCTGGCGTGGCCTCAAAGCTCTGAATATTTCCACGGAAAGCTGAGCAGTTTGTTTAATAGATAGATAGGGATAGAGATAACAGATTGCATGTCTTTTGTGGCTGGTAAGTTGCCAATGTTTGAGAAATGGGTGTACCACACACTGTCCTGGAATATTAAGTAATAATACACTGGATTTTCTCAAGTGTGCCCACTTTGAACTTGAGTCTGCTGGTATTAGAGTAGTGCTGTGAATCTTGACAAACTAGAACAAGAGTGTAGATTATATCAAAACGGATATTCCTTTGGTAATAGTCAGGTGTGACCTACAGTTTGTTCTGATTTTACTGTGGCTCAGTTAAAGCTTTCAACGATTATTTCTTGCTCTACAGCCTCCTGTCGAGGGTGGTCTTTTTATCCCCTGTTCCTTTATCTGTTCAGCTTCCCCTCCGTTATGAGACCCTTGAGTTATGTTGGCCTTGAACGCCAAACCTGCTGTGCTAAAATCATCTTTTAATTAGGCTTTGTGGTTTCGCCCACAGGACGTCAGAATAAGCCAGTAGAGGCAGCCCAGCAACCTTTTTTTTTCTTTAGCTGAAAGACAGCAATGAAAAGAAGAAAGGAAATGGTGCATTTCCAATGATTTGCAGCCATTACGTGTCATAATATTCCATATAAAATTCCTCAGATTACCATGCTTTTCATGTTCATTCAGGCCCGGCTTTGATATCACCATGCTGTGATTATGAATGTAACTTCAGATTTTTGTGCAGCATTTATGCCATAAAATAACACTACTGCTGCTCATTATGCAAACACCCATACAACACTTATTTATCTGAATGATGGAAATCTGTTCCAGTCAGTCTTTTTTTATAAAAGCCAGAGGGAAATATGCTGGTGGTTTTGGGGTGTAGTGATGAATTCTATGGTTAGTACAGTTTGTGTACTTGGCACTAAATTAGCAGATTGAGAGACAAGAAACAAGAGCGAGGCTCCCACCACGATCCTGGGCCGGCTTTTGTGTTTGCAGTGTTGGAGTGTGAGCAGCTGTAGGAGGATGCCAGCATGAGGACTGAAATAATGACTGCAGCATGCTAGCTTCGTCAACACTGTTCAACTGTAGCTGTTTCCTTTAGCCGTTGAAAGAATTTCAAAGGATGTAATGTAGCTTCAAGAATTTCTTTTTAGCAAGTGGAGACATAACTACCTAGCAGTGATTTGCTGCACTGTGGTACCATTTTTGGGAAAATAAATACACTTAAAGTTTAATGGTCAGCGTCTGTGACACGGCGTGGGAGCCGACACAGGACCGCTCCGAAGATTTATTATCAACCTGGCGGGCTTGGACACACACTTGTGCACTCACACCATTTCGCTACGTTGTTTTTTAAAGACTGCAACCCTGCAGCACTGTCCTCTCCCCACCAACACAAAAGAGAGCAGGATGAGCAAACTGGGTCAGGTTTCTTTCTATTTATGACATGTATGTGTTTTGTTGTTTTTTTCGGTGGTCTTTAAACGTGTGGATGTTTGGTTTCTTTTTCCATGAGGTGCAGAGGTGAGAAAAGCTCCTAAATCAGCTTTTAAGCTATTATCAATCATTAAAGACCCTGAAGAAGTATTTCTCCAGCACATACTGTATATATTCATGGCTTCAAGTTTGGGGTAAACATCCTCAGTCCAATCTGCTGCATCAGGACTGTATGGGTGTGGTTTGATCATATTTGATTGGCAATAGAGTGCTGCAGGGATGAGTCCTAAAGCCCAGAATGAATTTGCCTTTTTGCACTTCCAGTTCCCTCATCTAGAAGTCAATGGGTTTTTGGTTAGATGCCCAAAATAAGGTCTGAGGTTAACACAAGCTTCAGAGATTTGAAAGTTTTGTTCTAAGTCAGTAAATACCCCACTTGTGAATTTTGAAGCTTGTACCTGTCTTTTAAAAAAGGCAGTTGCTGAGACTACAAACGTCATCACACCGAACACGAGAAATCAGTTGGAAGCCGATGGAAGCTAATTGTGCATGAGACGGTGGTGTAGTTTGTTTATGGCCCAATGTCAACTTTGAACAAAATGTGGAAGTATAAACGTTTGTTTGCCACAGAGCTAAAAACTAATGGAAAAATCCCACTGACAAAAAGACGTCTTCCCTGCAACAGTCAAAATGAGCAAACAACCCCACACCTGTCATCACATTTTCATTCAAATCTGTGCATGGGAAGTACGTAACGTCCCCTTTTTCCACCTAAGCCCAGCCCACTTCAAACCATTTGAGAAAAGCTAAAAAAAAAAAGAAATCGGTAAAGATAGAAATCTCTCGTGAAATAATCAAGACCTTTCTAACTTTGGCAGAAAAGTGCACTATTAGGACCCTGTCACCCATAGTAGGAAGCCGATTAAGAAAAATGTTTTCAGTGCCTATTAATGTGTAATAACAAAAGAATTTGGATTATCTTTTGTCACAAATTTGTAGTGCTTTAATGGAGAACATACTCATCGTCTGCAGCTCAAGGTCTTTTTGATAATTGCATTTACAGACATGGTGGGTTTTGCCTCTCAGCAACATCTTCCTGCCCAGCCATTTCCCAGATGAGCAGCACTCTGTCATCTCCGCCTGCCAAACGCAACCGCTGAAAAAATGGAAACACTCCAACAGGCAATCGCTTTGGTCAAAATTATGCTAAACAGGCAGTTCACTCACATGCTGCATTGCTCCCATGATATGTATATTTTTTATGCTCAACACATTTTTCAGATTGCCCATCTTCATAAATGTCTCTGTGCAAAGATGGAGATGTGAACATTAAATTAATTTCAGTGATTATAGGCGATGGCTGTGCATTATTGTGCAGACCTGTATCTCACAGTTTCCTGTTATTCATCAGAGAGGCCAGAGTCTTAAGTTAGTTTCCAGAGTGTGTGCCACTCTTCCTGCACACTTTCTCAGGCTCTAACAATAGTCCCCTCGCCACTGGCCCCTCATAATCCTCTTTACCACCAGCCTTCTCCTCCTCATTCCAACAAGCTCCCTCCATAGGCCAGGCACCCCACTGTGTTGTCAACATCGACCAATCATGCTGAGAGCTGCCACAAATTTTAAATGTTTGGAAATACGGCAAAGCTGCTTATATGGAAGTTAAATACTTTGACATCTTGAATGTTTTTAGATATTTAACTGTAACTTGTATGAGAATACTAGGATGTTGAATTATAGATAAACGTATGCTTTCCCAGCTGCATTCCAGAGTGTGGGTGCCATTTTTGCTCGCATTATTTTATTTGTGCACCTTGATAGTATCTGGCATATCCGACAGTTGATCAGGAGCATAGCTATAGCTCCCCTCCCTTTCAGTGTTGTTGTTGTTGTTGTTGTTGTTGTTGTTGTTGTTTGTATGTTTTTTTTTATTTCTTACAGCAGCAAGATGGCCATCACTGTAGGCCCCACTTCAGGATGCAGAGTGTTTGTCATGCATTGTTTATCATCTGCTTTGATATCGCTCTCTGTGGTCTCTGTGTTGAGTTTCCATGTTAAACAGAGCCAAGGGATACTGAGAGGAAGAAAAAACGAAAGTATTTAGTCACATTCCTTCTTTGTTGCCTTTTGTTTGTGTGACTCGGTTTTTGTTTAAACATCCATCCAGGTTTCTGTTTGTACAGCATGTATCTCATATGTGCTTGAATGACTTAACAGATACTCGTACATGAATATTCATTGGCAGTACAAAATCACTTTAAAGGAGAATTCCGGCCAATTTTTACGTTAATCTTGATCACTATAAACATGCGTGTACTTTCGATTGAAAAAAAACGACCCAAATCAGTGCAGGCAACACGGAGTAGCTGCAGCTACATGTATGAGCGTCCACTGAGCTAAAACGGCAGTTGTCGGGGCAAGTTTTAGAGCGCCTTTGTACCTCTTCAGAGACACAAAATGCAATTAATATGTCTGTGCAACATGAACGGGGCCCTTACGTGACAACAAGATGCGTTTTCAACTCAGACATTGTTTAAATTCACCTAGCCTAGTCCCTGTCTCGTTCCTGCCGGTAGCTAGCTTGCCCTGCTAGCTGATAGCCCTTAGCTGCTAGCTGCCGTCCGGTGAGTGTATTCAGACAGGTTTGTGTGATAATCATCCCGATAACAATCCACGGAGCGCCGGTGGTCTGGCTATGTCCTCCAGAGGACAGGTCATGTCACGTCTTGAAGTTTATTCCCCCCTAAAAAAAACAGTAGTGCGGTAGTAGCTGTTAGCTGCTAGCTGCCCTCCGGTGAGTGTGTACAGCCAGATAGCAGTTAGCTGCTAGCTGCCCTCTGGTGAGTGTATTCAGCCAGGCTTCTGGGATAATCATCCCAATAACAAACCACGGTGCGGTGGTGGTGTGGCTATGTCCTCCAGTTACTGAAGGCTAGCTTTAGCTTGCGCTTGGAGGAGCTGCTTCATATGCCTGTTGCCCCTCTGTCTGTCTCGTTCTTTCCAACTCTTGTGAGGCTAGTATAGAGGGTTTTCACGACGCGTCATCAGACCCAAAGTCGCCATGTTGGAGGTACTCCGCATCACAACAAAGCACAGGCACTGAAGTAAATCCCGAACGGCGTCAAGGAAAATGGTTAATTATTGCCGTGTTTTAGGTTGTACCAATAGGTCAGACCGAGAACAACATCCGGAATATTATCGACTTCCAAAAGTTATTAAAAACCAGGGAGAGGAATGCCAGAAGTTATCAGAGGATAGGAGGCGCTTGTGGTTGGCAAAGCTCAACCAGGATGCACAAGGGAAAACTCCTGTCTTGTTCGGTCTTTGAAATGAAAATAAAGGATTGCGAGTCACTTGGCTACACTTTGAGTATCACAATTATATCATACAGTTAAGGTTAGGTTGATTAAAGACGTTATTGCATTACTTACTTTGGCCTTCACAACACAACGGTCGTTAATGACTTGGTACTGCGTCTCCCTCACCCATCCACACACCCTGACCGTTATAAGCCTCCAAACTTTTGTAGGATTTGAGGTCTTCTGCTGTGTATGGGCTCAGCGAGAAAACCAGGTAGTTGACTATATAGGTATATGCAACTGAAGGAAGAATCACCGGGTCGCCATGGGTCCAAGAAGAGGGAGACAACTTCTGCACCGCCAGTAAACTGTAATTTCTCAAAATATCGCGCCTTTTTTTGTGGTCCAAGTCTTTCCATGCCTTTGCATCTTGGACGCGTTTTGATGAGCTTTTCTTTTGTTTAGACATAAAGTATTAAAGTATCCAAAGTACACAATACTCAATTACTCCATTCAGTTGTTTACACCGAGTGCCTCCAACATGGCCGCGCATCCAGGTTACCGCCCAGAATGTGACGTCGGTGAAAACCCTCTATACTCGGGTTCGAATAAACAAGGACGACCATCAAACTCAAAAGGCTCTTCCGTGTGTTGTATATCTGCTATATTCTCCATAGTTACGTTACTCCAAGCTTCTTCCCTTGTGAACACCTCCGCTCTTCACTCTTCACACACTACGCTCCAATCTGCGCACTACTGTTTACCTTTTCCTGCTACAACTGAATTCCCAGGAGACAGCGCGATGCTACAGCTAAGCTTCAGTAATGCTATTACTGTGCAAGCCACAGACATCGTTTATCCCATTTCCATGTAGTTACATAGTCACTGATAGGGTCATAACCACTACAGTTTATCACTACCTATTTTTGAGGGGGAAATAAACGAAAAAATGATCTGTCCTCTGGAGGACATCCACCAGACCACCGGGCACTCGGGGGATTTTTGTAGGCTGCTTGCCTGGCTAAGGGAACTACCACACAGATGGACACTGCCAAGCCTCCTACTCACCAACACCAGATCGACCACACACAAAATGGATGAGCTACAAATACACATGGAACTGCTGCATGATGATTTTCACAAAAGCCTGGCTGAACACACTTATCACGGACGGCAGATAGCAGCTAACAGCTAGCAGCTAATGGGCCAATCTACCCACTGGCAGGATCAAGACAGGGTAGGTGAATTTAAACAACATCTGAGTTGAAAATGCATCTTGTTGTCACGTTATGACCCTGTTCATGTGGTACAGACATATTAATTGCATTTTGTGTCTGTTAAGAGGCACAAAGGCACTCTAAAACTTGCCCCGACAACTGTCGTTTTAGCTCAGTGGAAGCTTGTACACGTAGCTGCAGCTGCTCCAGTTTGCTAGGACCGATCCAGGTTGGGGTTTTTTCTATCGAAAGTACTCGCATAGCTATAGTGATCAAGATTAATGTAAAAATTGGCTGGAATTCTCCTTTTAAGGTTAAGCATCTCAATATAGTTATTTTCTTATCACACTGGGGGGGTCTATGGATCTTTTCTTTTTCCCTCTAAATGAGCACATATCTCCTTCAGTTGCAGCTATCCCCTGTTTCATTGCTGAAGAGATTCTTTCAGCTTGACTAAAAATGTAATTATTCACCCATTTATCCCTTTATAGCATCAAATGGCCTTTTTGCTTCAATAGAACGGCAAGTGACGGGTAGGGGTGGGGGGTGGCTGGCGCTCGGTCTCAAGCGTTGGCGCCCGGCTACCCCTAAACCACTGATGTGCTGCTCATGGTGGGAACTAAAAGCGGTGCTGCTTAAGAAGTCAACCCCTGCTCGCAGTGGCTGTGGTGGTTTGCCCCGTGCCAACAGTACAAGGGCTGCTCTTTTTATTCCAGGCCTCGCCGAGTGATTCCTGCCCTCTGCCCCGGGCCGCAACAAGCGTCCTTGTCACTCAAGTTAAGTGAGAGCGAGCGCTGGAGGAGGGCCTGAAAGGCAGTGACACTCCAGAAATCCACTTCAAACAAACAATTAGAGCATGCTAATACCTAATACACTTTTATGAGTATACTTAGGGGTAGCCTTACTGTTGAGATGGTTTTCATTATTAGCAGGGTTTAGGGTGATGCAAGTGAAATCCATGTAGCTCTTTAAGGTGATGCATAAGAGAGAGAGAGTGTGTGTGTGTGTGTGTGTGTGTGTGTGTGTGTGTGTGTGTGTGTGTGTGTGTGTGTGTGTGTGTGTGTGTGTGTGTGTGTGTGTGTGTGTGTGTGTGTGTGTGTAAAATATAGTGAAAAGTGAGCCCTGTTCTGAGTACTGGAGCGGTGCCTCATCAGCTCCCCGTTGCTGCTCAATATATGCAAAGCCATCTCTTGACAGGGCTTGTTAAGCATCAATACTACACTCATGCTCCAGAGATTTATTTCAATATGGGCCATTACCATTAATAAAGTCCCCGCTCAACCGACTTCTTACTCCCTTTGTGACTTCAGGATGCTCAAAGGAGCCATGTTTCCAGCTGCAAAGGTGGAAAACTTTCCCAATTCTCTTTACAAACAAAAAATCCACCGTTGTCACAATTATCAGTCCATAAACTGCTGTGGGATGATAGAGATGACATGTTAAACATTAAACAACAGTGTTACACAAGGAGTGTGTGAGTGTGTGTTAATTTTTCCAAAATATGTGGAGTTTAGTGTCCATGTTCGGCTGCAGATGTTAAATTATAGCCCTCTCGAATCAGCAGTTAGCCAGAAACAACCAATGAAACCCATTTTTTATTAATTTAATGTGCAAATTACCATGCAATGTTCTTTTGTCATTTATATAAACAAAAATACAGTATTGTGGATTTAGGCATAGCAACATATAGAAATACAGAAAACAGTAGTTTGTCTTCTCCTTCCACCGATCACTTCAAAGTATGTATTTTTTTTCTTCCAGGCAGATGCCTTTTAGAGATATTATTAGTAATGAATGAAAGAGATCTTTGACCAGGATGTCCACTTTATTTTCACCCCTCTAAAGCTTGGCTCTGTGCTGCTCATCATGGCCTAATGGAACACAACGCTTCAGCAATTAAGCAGCTGTTTGGAATTAATCAAATAAACCTCCTGATGCCTTTTTCTAAATGTTAGGTTTTCCCAGAGAAAGCAGATGCAGACATTTTGCTGTATAGAGTGCTTTTATGTTCTTCCAATTAGAAAAATATGCAGTGGTTTTAAACTGATGATCTATGCCTGCAACACATCTTTCTTTTCTGCTGTCCAGTGGTTGTGTTAAGCAGTTCATATTGGACATAACAATCCACAAACAGAGGGTCAGGGTTAAAGGTTAAGATGTGTAAACTGTAGGCTACACTACGCTATATAGTTATAGAGGATGGATGCAGCTGTAGCTGATAGATGATGTCATAATGGATACAAAAAAAACCTCTGTGATTGCCATTTGACTGACACAGGAAATCATCTTCAGGATGCAGATCTCTGTTGCTAAGGGACCAGACTGGTGGGCTCCTAATGGCTGAGTGGACCCTGAGCAATCTTGGGCAATTACTTCACTTAATCATTAAGATCTGGCAAAGGGAGGGGCGCTGCGCTGTGAATTCATTACAGGGTTGAAGCACAAGATGAGCTGTATTTGTAGAGACAGAAGGAAATATTTGACAGTGTGAAAGACGTGGAGTCATTACGAGCCAAGTGCTCATGTTTGGAACAGCAATTAGTGGTTATTGGATTTCTGTAGACCATTATGGAATGGACTGTGGAAGGAATTCAATTATTAAAGCATCATTGCATCATGTCCCTTTGTCTTCATATTCCACTGTAATTCCATGTGGGCCTGATTTTTGTTTGGTTTTTGTTATGTATGAAAATCGCTGACTAAATCTCCCTGTGGAAACAGTAAGGCAATTCAGGATGTTTGTGAGCTCATTAAAAATGGAAAAATAAATGGCAGCATTGTGAGGACTGTCATTTCACAGGAAAGAAATGCATTTGGGGGACAAAGAAAGTGTCCCATACAAAAGTCTAATGTGGGCTGAACCAGTCTAGGCTCGTCCATTTGCTGCTCACTTGGCTGGACCACCCAGACTGTTCTGGTGGGCTTACACAAGTGAACATTGTATTCCTCTGGGAAAAAGATCATGTAGCAGAACAGCTTCCCAGATTAATTTCTGGCCAGAGACAAAAAGATTAATCAACAAAAAGCTGAATGCAATGTCAAGACACGTAATTGCCTCTCATGTTAAATGATCGTGACTGTAAGGTAGAAAGTAAGATAATGGATACATCTCAGCAACTCCTAGCCAAATCTCCAGATGATGACTCCCATCAAGTTTAGTAATCAGCTGCTCTTTTGTCTGGAAAATTCCCCCTTGAACAACTTTGGTACATGAAATGGTGTCTCAAAAAAGAAATGACCAAACTTACCTGAAATTCTCTGTGGATGTTCATGGTCCCCAGACAAGGAATGCCACACTTTTGCAGACCCTTTGTCCCTTCACATAGTGTCACCATCTGGTCCAGACATTCTGCCTGAACACTGCGTTAATCTGATGGACAGGTAAAACTGCCAAACACATTCATGCTTTCCAGAAGGTAAACATTTTCGGTTTCCAAAGACTTGTTACTGCAGCTTTCGTTCTGGGTTACCCTCAAGTCAAAATGTAAACTTTACACACAAGATGAATTTTTGCCATGACATTTCTTGACTCTTGAGGCTCTCATCCAGCACCACAGTAAAGACTGGCTCAACCTGGTGCAATGCAGTTCTGCAAAACCCTGCAAAGGTGTTTTACTCACCTCTCAGAACATTTTGGCAAAGCAGGTGACACAGGACTGACCAGTGACCAGGGGTCAAAAGATTTTTTTTTTTTAACTTTATGCAAATTAGGAGGCAAGTTGCCTGGAAGCTTTGCAATAATTTGCCCAAAAACTGATGAGGAAAGGTGATGCAGCAGAGGGACAGGAAGTTTAGCCTTTTCATGTGAGGACAAATGTGTGTTAAGGAAAAGCTTACTATTGTAGTTTTGGGATCCCTCTCCTGTATGTCCTTTACATCCAAGAATACAGTTGATTACAATAAATCATGAATTATACTGGCCGCAGCCCAGCTGGCGCGCGCAAATGTGACTTCATGGAATCGCCGTGACTATTTATACCCGCGCTGGTGGTCGCGACACTAGTTGTAGTCTTCTCCTGAACAGAGGTGGCACTAATGAGGAAAGGCTACCGACTTTGCTATTTCTACGGACCAGAAGAAGAAGAAGAAAAAGGTAAACAACGGCAGAACTGGCAACAGCGTTGACATCAATGCTTGGATCTGATTGGATGAGCTACTTGGTCGGATCAAGCCTTTCATTCACCATAAAAGAAGTCCTCTTACCCCAGTAAGTTTACAAGAGAGACTTGCAGTCACACTGAGAGTCCTGGCATCACGTTGCCCAGGAGCTTCATGCTTCCTGTTTCAGCTAAAAAAAAAAAAAAAAAAAGAGTGGTCCACGACCTCTGCTCCCGCGCTATAAATCCGGGCGCGTCTGCAAGATCTACGTCATTTTGACATTACGATGGTGCGCGCCAGGTTGGGAACGGCCAGTATAATTCAGGCTTAAGAAGGTGCTGGTTGGCACAAAATCATCTTGTTTACACAATGTTTGCTTATAGACAAGCTACTCGCTAGTTTGTGAGTTTTGAAACCCCAGCGTCAAGGTAGAAGTTACAAAGGTGATCTCGCTCAATTGGTATTCAATTTGTCTTTTTTAAGCTTAACTTATTATCTGCTTTTGCTGGCTGTTATGGTATAGGGGTAAAAAAATAGCAGGAGAAGTTTCAGGTCCATAAATTTCGAGTTGAAAAGAGCAAAGAGCAGGCTGTGTGGTGTACTGGCGCTTGGTTATCTCTCAGAAATTATAAATATTATTTAGTTCTTGCAGTCAGTTGATAAAGTAGCAACCGCCGAGATCTTGACCAGTTGTTCTGTTGTCTCAACAAACGTGAGTGAGCACATAAACAGAGCCGGCCGTGCAGCAGACTCCCATATGGACCCCCCATTTGTAAGAACACTGGCCTGCTGTTTATATCTCAAAGCTCTCAGCTCAGATATCGTCATACTTTTCATTTTGTCCATTTAGACTGTTTAGTGCTCCACCTGGATACAAGTAGAAGATATAAATGAGTGCTATGCTGCAGAGCTTAGCACTCTGAGCTTGCTCTGAGTAAAACAGAATTGATTTCAAACATGATGCCTGTTACTTACCATGCAGCTCATTGTCTTCTCTCAGTGAGACATGCTTCATCCGATATGAGAAAACCACATTCAGGACTCAGATTTAGCTGGTAGTTTATGTTGGAATGCAACCACTCACTAACAGTGTGCTCTGTAGGCCACCACGTATACCATGTGTTTGACAGGCCACAGTTTTCTGGTTGGTATTTGGCAGCCATGAGAGCAAAACATGAGCAAAATGTTGTTTTTTTAATCCAAAGCCCTAAAGCCCAGTGACAACAAAATGACTGCAGGCAAAGTCTGAATATATTAAGTTCAATCCAAATGAGTGAGGTAGAGCCAAACCTGTAATTAGAGATTGAGAGTGACGTTACAGGTTACACCTCTAGATATCGCCCAGGGCTACATAAAGACCATAAGCCTTGAAAAGCAGCTTCACTGTGGAAATCTCTCCACTTGGCCATTGTGCGACTGTAACGCTGCCGCCACGCCGTTATGTTCCACCACCCCGAGGCACAATGCGGGCCGCTCATCTGTGTGTACGGATGTCGTTTTCGCTTGTGTCTGGCAGGATGTGTGTATATTCTAGGAAGCTACTTCGTCCGGTTCCTGCTTGTATGCATTACACCGAGTGCCACTCACAGGCCGGAGGGAGCAGGCAGAAATCTGTAGGTCGCTACAGATTTCGCTCAATCCTGTTAATGTGGAACAGCATTTAATTAGATCCGCTCTACATCGAGCAGCTGCATCTGTGTCTGCAAAGTAACGACACTCTGCATGTTGCTAAACACTACTGTTAATGCGTCCATTCATAACGCTTGAATGGACCTGTAAAAGTAAAAAAGAAAATGGGCTCAGTGGCTGTGAGTGTAAAGAAGAACATTTAATGTTGTTTGCAGTTTAATGGTTACTCTTGAGATTTAATCTCAACATCCCTTGTGATCAAAACAAGTGATCTACAAATTAGATATTAGGGTTTGCAATGATTATTAACATTTTTCGAATCTGGATTATTCAATTAATTCCCAGAGCTCAAGATCATGTCTTCATATTGCTTGTTTTGTCCAAGGACTAATTTATTATCACTTAACCTGCACATTATTTTATTTCTCTAATTGATTGATGAGTTTGGTCTTTTTCAAGGTGACCTCTTCAAACCCAAAGTGATGTCTTGATTTTTTTTTGTTTAATCAAAAAGAAGCTGGAACCATTAAATGGTTTTGCGTGAGAAATAACTTTGTCCACTTAACTCTCGTCCAAACTCCAAAGAAGCCGTAAATCCTCACATTTGAGAAGCTGAAAGGAACTTTTGTTTACAATTATTTCTTGCTAAATGTATTATCAATTAATATTATTTTTTAAAACAGTCAGCTTAGAAAATGAAGAGTTTTGTTTTTCAACCTTCAGAGAAAGTCTTTGCCTTATATTCACTTTTCTTTTTATAAAAAAAAGAACCACCACAAATGTGAAAATTGCCAGATGTAGATAATCACCTCAAACAATGAAGTTTGGTTTTCTCTGGACTTCCCCTGTATTGTGCCAAAGTTGATTTTTTTCCACATCAGCGCATGTAACACAACTGCACTCGGCTCGCTGTCAATCACATCACACCCACAGGAAGAATTGGAAATCTCCGCCAGCAAATGTTTCCCCTCTAAAACATATTGCCTTAAAAACATTGTCTCATCCAGTCAGTCTAGAAAACATGAATTTGTCCTTTCAAAAATGTCACAAAAATTTCTAAATGATTGGTATTCTCTTTTAAAGCTGGTGACCGAAATTGCTGGTTTAAGTCAAATGTGTTTTAATTTGAATTCGTAACAAAGAACCTCCCAGAATAGCTGTCGCTGAGCTCTGACTGATTGTAAATGACAATGCATGGCTCCTTGCTCTGGTATATACTTCTAGTAGGATGGAAAAGGATGGATTGGGGTGTTACAGTAACAGACATGGTACATTTGAGGCAGACACATCTATTTTCAGTCTCTGTTGTTTTCCCACCATGCCACTGTTGACTCTCTCTGTGTTAGCGCCCTAAAAGGAGAGGAACCTTGCTTCCTGGTCAGGGAAAACAGAGCTGGTTCGGATGATGTATTTTCTTTGTGGTGTTTTTGAGAGAAAACTGTCACTGACAAATCACTGCTGGGGAGCAGAATCGGCATCACAATCCAGTTTTCCACAGCGCGAAGAACAGGACGTACATGAGTACATATTGTCCCGCCATCCTCACTTTCCATTTCTACTGTGTGTTGGCGAAAAGCATTTAAATGCGGTGTGACTGGCTATTGTGCAGCCCATCACCTTTTCACCCCCTCCTCCCTCATTCCCTGCCTCTCTAGCATGCTCAATGCATGCCATTACAGTCCTTCACTAAGAAGAATGATTGGGAGGAAAGAGAGAGAAGGGAGGAATGGAGGACTGGAAAGGATGAGGGGACAGAGATTAAAAAAAACAACAACTGATTTCTATCTTGGTCGAGCTCCAGGCGCAGGAATCAGCAGGCTTCTGCGCCCCAGCACCCAGGAAAAAAGGGATGAAGGCTGTAATGTGGCAGCACGGATTGATTCTCATCATAATCTGTTCTTATCAGCTCTGGCGCAGTGCATAGTTTTGCACACCGCTTTTCAAAAAGACAGCCTGTCACTTGTCATGCCATTATGCCATGCAACAACCTTACAGCCACATTGTCTCATTATTTCCCAAAGTACCTTTTTGAGCTGTTTGAGCTGATATGTAGTCTTGCAGTTTGGTCCCAGTCAGATGGGTTGTATCTCTGTACCCCAGGTGGTGCTCTTATAGTTACCAGTGGCTATGTGGAAAAAAAGAGGAAATTGGCTAGTAGCTAAATCTGGTACAATACATATTTCTCTTTGTATAAAAATTGTTGTTGAAATGTTATTTGTACATGGTCCCTGACAAACAAAAATGCAATAAACTACCCTGCTTGCATTTAGCTAACTGTAGATTAGCTAAACATATTAGACGATGAATGTTAGCTAAGATAAGCTAATGGATAAATGGTAATAATAAATAGCTACAGGTTATAAAGTCCAGATTCTGCCACTTCAATGGTACTCATACAAAAACAAACTGTATAGTATAAAAAAAATACCATAACAATATGCACTTTTATATAACAAATAGTGTTAAATAACACTTTTGGACCGTGACGGGTGGTGTCGATAAAGGGGTGAGTTCACCTGTAAGGGGGGTTGGGAACAACTGGACGAAACAATTACTGATTCATCGTAAAAAGTCATAAAAATAATCAATGTTGAAGCCCTAATTGGATGCTGTTTCTCCCTCCTTACCCAGCCCTTACACACACACTCTACCACCTTGTATGCTCAAAGGTTGCTTTGACTATTCTTTTCTGTATTCAGACCTAACTGGGCTGGTGATGCTGGAGCTGCATGTGTGGGAGGCAGGCAGGCTGGGTAGGTGGGTCGGGCACTGGTGCTAACTGCTCCGGTGAGAGAGGCTGGTCATAACCAGGAGGGCGGAGAGGGTGCTCTGCAAGAGCGGCCCAGCTTAGAACAGCAGCGCCTTTTGTGTCTGCCTGTTTCTGACGGTTATTTATAAACCCAGTAAACCCACCGCACATTCCTGGCTGCCACAGACGGACGCAGAGTTGCACCTCACCCATGTGTGTCTTCTTTGTCTGTGAGTGGAGCTGAATCCTAGGTGTCAAGATCAGGGATGGCATTCGCTCAGTGCGAAGAAGACAAAGAAACTGGTCATTGGGATTTATTCCCAATTCTGGACTTTTTTTCTTTCTTGTTTTGGCACTTAATTTGCTGTTGGCTGTTGCATTTTTTTATGACTGCTGCTTCTGGTCTTCCATGACTCATAATAATGGGAGGGCCTCCTTCCTGGGCAATGGATTCCTCAGTTTAATGCTAGCCTTTTACTGACCTTAACTCCTTTTGAAAAGTGCAACTCGCTCGCTCGCTCGCTCTGTGTGTGTGTGTGTGTGTGTGTGTGTGTGTGTGTGTGTGTGTGTGTGTGTGTGTGTGTGTGTGTGTGTGTGTGTGTGTGTGTGTGTGTGTGTGTGTGTGTGTGTGTGTGTGTCTCTCTCTCTCTCTCTCTATCTCTCTCTCTCTCTCTCTCTCTCTCTCTCTCTCTCTCGGGAATTCCTCTTCTGAATTTTTGGAAAACATTAATTACATTTCCCTGAACAGCTTTTCAAAACCAGCACGGGACAATAATGCATTCAGGGTTTTGTCATTAGCAGGACGTCATGTTTGCTTTATCTTTAGACTGCGGGTCACTCTCAGGAAACTTGGCTTACTCATATTTCTTTATTTAAGATGCTTAATATGTTGTTTAAAACACGCCTGTTACTGATGATGATGTAAAATATCCAGTTGTTTTTGTTTCTTACACTAGCAGCTCAGGAGAGTCACTGAGGTCCATCCTCTTCTTCCTCCTTTTCCATTTTGTTTCTGGCTGCAGTTATGTGCAGGTTTCCTGTGGCTGAGTCCAGAGAACTGTTGGAGGAAGTCCAAGCACTAAAGGACACCCCTTCCTCACCCTTTGAACCAGACTCCATTTCTACTCACTACAAAGGTCCCATGAGCTAATGGTTACAAATGTAATGGAAGCAGTATGACCCTGTTATTAATTTCAGTTCAGGATTTGTTTGTTTGACTTGTATTATATTGTGCAGTCCAAAGGATGCTGTTGGTTTTGACTACAAACATACAGATAAAAATCCAGCACTCATGTCTTTCAGTGCCTGTAAAAGGAATGAACAGATCTTTGAAAAAGACAAACAAAGCCACACTGTTTTTTCCCCTTACCTCCCTGATTATTGGCAGGCTTTAAAAAGAGTTTCCCCCTCCTTTTTAAATGTTAAGCCTGATTACAAATCTCAAAGCCTGCTTTGCTCTGCTCTCAAAAGCATTTCTGTAGAATTGGTAATAAAGCAAGGCCAGCAGCCTTTTGCACCAGCTGAGCATAAGTGTGATCATAAGTTCTAGTATAAGGTCAACGCACTAACTGCTATGTTGTAACTAGTTACTTAAAGTTATTTATTTCAAAATAGGGATACTTTCCCACTTAACTCGCCACTTTCGTTAGTTGCTACTTATGCTACAACTTAACTAAGTCGACCTTCATCAAAACATTGTTGCAGAGAGTGATAGCTACTACTGACTAGTAAGTGTACAGCTGGCCAAGTGGGTGTGAATCATTGGTAAAACGTTGCTGGAATGATCAGGCACAGTTCTTGCTAAGTTGACGTCAGAAGGGTGTGGGATATTCAATAATAGTATCAACAAAAAGCTCTGAAAACTGCAGAAGTCAACACTTAAACTGTTAAAAAGAGCCAAGTGGTTAGCAATAGGGCTGGGCGATATATCGATATTATATCGATATCGTAATATAAGACTAGATATCGTCTTAGATTTTGGATATCGTAATATCGTGATATGACATAAGTGGTGTCTTCTCCTGGTTTTAAAGGCTACATTACAGTAAAGTGATGTCATTTTCTGAACTTACCAGACTGTTCTAGCTGTTCTATTATTTGCCTTTTCCCCACTTAGACATTACGTCCACATTACTGATGATTATTTATCTAAAAATCTAAGTGTGAAGATATTTTGTTAAAGCACCAATTGTCAACCCTAGAATATTGCCGCAATATCGATATCGAGATATTTGGTCAAGAATATCGTGATATCTGATTTTCTCCATATTGCCCAGCCCTAGTTAGCAATTCCCAAAACAAGTACCAAACCTCGTCCAATCCAAAAACTGTAATAGTACAGCACGATGTCAAGTGTGTATGTCTGTGTCATTGTAAATGTCAAAGGGATGCCACGCAAAATGCATGCCCCTATGTCCACATTGTAACTAAGCCATGTTTGAATTGACACATAGCTGGTGCAGGCTACTAGAATTGAAATGGTGAGGTATCTTAGAAACAAGAAATCTGATTAGTGCTGTTGGTATTTGCAACATTAATTCCATGTCAAGCTTGTAATTTGCTCCACATTGTCCTTTACTTCCTGTACCCACTGTAAGGCCAGTGCTTTAAACCAAACATCATCACGCTGATAAAGTATTTAATTGCCAGTGGCTCAAGCATTTCCAGGCTTGAACAGTAAGAACGTAAATGAATGTGTTGGATTGAGTGGGGAGGATTTGTGCCTAAGGATTACATCATCTTGTCTAAAAAAGCCCTTGAACTGCTGAAATAAGATATCTGAAGAGTCCGTAGGAAGCCAAGGCTTAGCCAGGGCCAGTGACCTCTGCCTGCATCCGTGGGAGGCCTCAGATCTGTATGTCAGGCTTGTGGAGCTGAATTACAAACACACCGCCGAGCGCACACTTTCCTCTGATGCCGCTCATGTTTTTGATGCAGTGGAAGCTTCAAGCTCAAGATGCTGGACGGCTTGCTTTGCCTCCGTGAATGGAAATCACTCAACAAAAAAAAAGAAGCTAGGTTTTATTTTTGGCTTTGTTTCCCTCTGAGAGTCTTTACAGGTGTGTACAAGACAAATCCCACTTAAAGAGGGCCTCAGGTCTACAACATGGGAATGTGGTGAGCAGGGAGATTACTGAATGTTTAAATAAAAGGTGTTTTTCCTTGTTAAAGTTTAATTTAAATGCTGAGGCGGTGGTGTCAGGGAGGATCAGGGGATGCATGAGGTTAGGCATGAACGGATGGCATGAAGGCTGTACCAAGGGCGTAAATCCCAGGGGGAGGCAGATGTACCCCCCTCTTCTAAGGGTTGTCCCCCCCTAGAAATATCATTAAAACAATGCTGTGTATTGTAAATAACATAATGATGTATACTTAAAATATCTGTGTAAATAGTAAAACAATACAACCCCCCAAAAATGCTTTTTAAGTTTAGAAACATTTTGAGTCCCCCCCAATGTTGCCAACTTAGCGACTTTGTCGCTAGATTTAGCAACTTTTCAGATCCCCTTAGCGACTTATTTTCAAAAAAGCGACTAGCGACAAATCTGGCGACTTTCTGTAGAAAAGTCGTCAGTATTGTCCAGCGAGCATGTAAGGTATTTCTCTACTGTAGCCGCCAAAAGAGTCTTCTGTTCTGTGACTGAGGAGCAGTGGAGCAGCCCATCCCCTCTCTCCTCATGTGCAGCAGCACTGCGCACAGTGTGCAGGTAGAAGGGGAGGGGGACAGGGTGTGTGGGGGCCGGTATAGGTAGGACAGACAGCTGGACGCGACGGGAGAAAGACGCCGCTGAGCTGGCCTGGACCTGGGCAAGCCAGCCTTCTTTGAGAATTCTTTATCGATCTTTTTCCCTCCCTTTGTAGAATTTCATATTTTTTACTTCAAAGATAGGCTACCTAAGTAATAATTATAAGGTAAAATAAATTCCTGTATTGAATTTGTGATTATTTGGCTAAAGAGTTCTATTTCTTTCTCTCTACCTTGCTGACACAACCACTAAGCTTTATACAAATGATTGCGTAATGACGTCAAACATATGCCAATGAGCGTATGACGTCATCTAGCGACTTTTGGAGCTGGTACACTCGAAGTCGACTCACAGTCACATCGGTAGTGACAGGAATGTAGTAAGTAGGCGGTTCAAGGCTACTTTATTCACATTAAACATCGGATGAAGTTGTTCTTTTCTCAAATAGAAATGATGCTGAGTAATTAATTAAAGTTATGACAAAAAGTTTGCTATGTTAGTGTAATATAATGTAACGTTAGCTAGCTTGTTTAATAGCTTGTTGGATAGAAATGCACCCACTACAACTAAAGCCTGGTTCACACGGGACGATTTTACAATCCTGAGAGACCCCACACATGGCGATTAAAAAATCACGTGTCTAACAGTTCTAGTCGTACAGTGTGTGGTGCGCATACATATATATGTATGTGTATATATATATATATATATATATATATATATATATATATATATATATATATATATATATATATATATATATATATATATATATATATATATATATATATATATATAATGGACCAACAGATCCTGTTGCTCTGGACGGAGACCAGTGAAGGCCATTAGAAGCACTTTTCCGGTGAGCGCCGAGCGTTACTGCGCCGCCTCCAACTGAGAGAGACGACGTAAATGCGACGGTAGCTGTGTCAAGAGAAATCTCAATCATTCCCAATCTTGCCGAGACGGAGAGCGTAGGTATATGTAGGGAGATAACATACACAGGTTAATTATTGCTAACTAAAATGCTAGTTAACATTAGTAATTAAACTTAAACAGCTAATGTAAGTCTAAACTGCCTGCGAGCTTCTCCTGTACTACTACGGTAATTTCTCTACTGTGCGACAGTAAGTCCCGTGGTTATGACACAATCGTTAGCCTATTTTTACAAAAACGTCTGCTATGGAGCCATAAAGTGAGATACAAGGTAATGGAGCCTTTTATACTTTGTCGTGTTTCTTTAGAAATAAACAATGGACAAATAAAGTCTTTAAACGCTTCAGATGTAAAGTTATTTGCTGTCAAAGTGACGTCAAAATTAATGGCAGTCAATGGGATGCTAACAGGGGGTGAGTGCTTATTAGCATCAAAATGGCGCCATAGGAGGTTCGGGTTGTGAGGAGAAGCTTACCCCCTTGGGTGCGCAGCACACGGCAAAATCAACACATCGCACACAAACCGATTTGACTCACGAGCATTCCCAGGTCAGACGGGAAATCTCACAAAATCCCTCGAGATCAAACGTGACTTCAGAGTAAACAACAAATCTGATTGGCTACACGCCACAGTCCACAGGCTGCGTGCTCGTTTGTTCCCGGGGGACACCACACACGAGGAGAAATCAGGCCAAAACAATCCAACATGTTGGATATCCCCGATTTGAGATCGGAGCAGTCCCGACGTCCTTCCGAGCAGACGAGAGCAGTCTTAACACACCACACACGGCAGGAATATCTGATGAGATTATTTTACGATAATCGGAGCATCCTTAAGATTGTCGGAAGGGGTGAATCGGGGCTAAAATCGGCCTAATTATCCTGCCGTGTGAACCAGGCTTAACATTACCACGGCGATAAGCCTAACGTTATGTGTGTGAACTGATATTAGGGTTAATATGGAAGATCTACAGTTGTGTTTGAAGTGGCTGATCAGTGGGTCTGCTGCAGTTAAATGTATATCCTCTGTCCCAGACCAAACCTAATATTTATGCGGAGGACGCTAGATCAATTCATAATTATAATATGACCGTGTGGTGAACCTATAAACCTAATTCATATTTGATGAGCTTTACTAGTGGATCACTAATTTACATTATGAAATTTAACAAGTGTACAAAAGTATTGTATTTCTATTATATGGGGACACTTTTTCAAAATAAGTCATTATATTTTAACGTATTTTTGTGGCTTGTGTATACATGTCCTCTACGAGTATAACTGTGGCTGTATTATTTGTATCCCCTTCAAAAATTGCTCTTCAGAAATGTTATGTTTATTGTCGTCCCCGGGGGAGGGGCCCCCCTACTGTTCAGATTTACGCCCATGGGCTGTACTGTTTCAGCCAGGCTATTAAAGGCTTGAACTTTGAACCTGTGCTCTGCCCGGTCAGTCAGCCCTCCACCAGGGTGACACCACCCTGAAAATTGACACTCCTGTCTCCTCTGTCTGTCCGTCTGTTTTACTCTTCTTTCGTCATGTCTGTTGCTGCTGTTTGCTCACTCTTACTGGCAGATGTTTGTTTACAGTTATAAAACCCTCATTTTCCCTTTTTGAGTCGCCTTTCAACACAGCATTTTAGCAGCATGTAACAGAAAAAATTTAACAGAGCTCATCTGAGGTTTTTAACTAATCATGTGTGAAAAGCAACACAATGTGTGTGTCAAAGAATAAGCCGGTGTTTTAGTTGTGTTACAAATACAGACATGCTTTTTGTAAGTGTTGAGTTGTTCCTCGAGTTTCACCACATCGGGCAACGCCAGCTCTGACGTCAATGTGCTCTCGTAAATCGTATCAGCTCTTCAAAATAAAGTGACACTGGTTATATAGTAACCATACTTCCAGACTGTGTTTCAGACAGTTTTTCACTCAGCCTTTCAGGGTAAAAAGGATACACAACTAATGCTACAGTATCATTAGTGCCACTCGTTGCTTGTGAGTCGTAATATGATTTCTTTAATAAGAACAAAACAAGATGCATTCTGATGCCTTGGAAAAACTTGACTCCAAAGCCAAAGGTTTTAGCCACTTTCCTGCTGACCATTCTCCAAAGCATACGATCATTTCATGTTTTACTGTATCTGCAAGTAAGGTTGACAATCAAATTGCAGAGACATGAAACTTGTTTGAGATACTTAATCCGTCGCAATAAACATTTCATTTTCTCACATTACGTATATTGTTTATGGTAATTTAATCATTAGCAGGGACTGTTTTGAAAACTCCCTGTTGATCCGTTCAAGGAAAATCCACAACTGAGACTTTATAGTTGTTCAACAGCAACATCTTTAGACTTCAGGTGTTCTCTAGCACTCTGAGACACTGCTTTGACAGACTGAATGGAGCCAGTTGAGGTGGTTCAGGCACCTGTCTCTCTCTCTCGCTGTACTGGGAGCTGTTGGAGATCCCCCAAGAGAAGCTAGAGGAAGCTGTAAAAGGAATAAAGGACACCTTACTTGCTGTGTTGTCACCACAGTCCTGACCTTAAATATCTAGAAAATTGATGGATGTTTATTTTGAAGCTCAGCAGGGGTTTGGCTCCAAGCTACATATCAGACCTTTTTCTAAGTACTTATGAGGGGGAGCGTAGCCTCAGGTCCTCTGGCAGAGCACTCCAGCTTGTTCCAAGGACTCTGCTTATAACAAAAGATGATCTGGTCTGTGCTGTTGAGGCTCCTGAGATCTGCAGCGCTCTGCCAGAGCTGAGGCTAGCCAGATCAGTAGCATCTTTTAAACCACTTCTCAAAGCTGAGTTGTACAAGATAGCATTTTTACAATGTGCTTTTAAGTCTTGTTTTATCGCTGTTCCAAGACTGCCTGTCTCCTCCAATTTTTGGAGGAGACATTTTTTATTTCCATTGTCCTTGTTTCTTTTTATCTACTCTTCGTCACTATTCTTTGTGATGCTGTTTTGTAAGGCACTCTGTGGTTGATGTAAACACAGTGAAATAGTATACCAAATGTCCCAATTAAATTGTGGGAGTCAAGATACAAGTTAAGAACATTCAAACTGTCAGCCATTTTACCATTTATAATGTTCACCTGCATTAATTATAGGTCATAATGAAGTGGTTATTGATCAATGAAATAGGGTAAATAGATGCATTTTGGTTGCTGAAACTGTGTGCCTGTGAGGGTTTTCCCCAGTGCATCCCAGACATGTGGCCCAGACTTGATGGATATTAGATTTGTATAATGTTTTGTGCAATACTTAATCTGGATGAAATGAAATCTGTACCCAAGAGTCTCTTCAATTTGCCAATATGGGCTGATTCTGTTGGAGAGGGAGCTTATGGGAGTCTGAATCTGTCGCCCCTGCTGTGAAACGTGTCGGGGAATGGAGGGAAGGGTGGGGGGGGGGCAGGCTAAACCGAGAATAAGGCGTGCATGGAAAAGGGCGGGTGGGTGAAGGGAGGGGAGCTTATACGAGATACGAGAGGGGTCCAGCTGTACAGCTCAGCTATAAAAATGCACGGGGCCAGCAGCCAAACAGATGTGACTTTTAATGAGAGTAAGACTAGAGGAGGAAACAAGCTTCTAGATGGATATAAAGTGTCACCATGTTACCAAATGTCACTGTAGAGCTCCATGTAGCTCAGGTAATGGGCAGAAAGAGCAAGAACATCCTTTCCTTCAGGAAATGGGAACCATTGTTGATGTGTCAGCCGAGCATTGTGCACCATAGCCCACAGGAGCTATGAAGATATGTTAGAAGTTGGACTTCTACTTCCTGGGACAGAGGGTGGTTGTCAGGCTCATATTGCTATATATATAGTATATATATGTGTGTCTTTGTGTTTGTTTGTGTATATGTTCACATGCTGAGGCCAGGGAGTGCTACTTCTGTTAGGAGTGTTGTTTTAAGAGGCAGAGCAGACACAGGGTGTCATTGTGATTTATGAGGCTCCTCACTGGCTGTGGAGGGTACGAATGGACCAAAAATACACGGTACCCTGCCAAGTACACAGTGTCTTAACATTGTGGCAATTATTGTGTATATTACCCTTTATTGGATATGTTCACTGTGTGATTTTGGGCAGACGAAAGTAAAAAATCAGTAGAGAAATGTGGTGAAATCTTTGGTTGTCAGACAAAACAGTGTTGTCAGATCGTACTGTGAGACATGTCCACCAACCAAAGAGACTGCATCAAAATTCTGAGTGTGTAACATTGCTGCTACAACCCACATTTACAAACAGAATATGACTTAAATGATGCAAAACCATAGACTGTGCAAAACACAGTGAGCAAGCATATTGCTAGTGCTAAAAACATGTTTACCTCAAACTCACTTTGCAAAATCGGCATTTCATGTTTCCCTTTTGTATTCCATTACAGAATACAGAATACATGCCCAAAAATGTTATTTGTAACGTATTCCATTCAATGTGGAAGTAATCCAAGTATTCAGAATACGTTACTTAGATTGAATAACGTATTCTGAATACTTGGATTACTTCCACATTGAAATGCATTTTATAAGTGTAGGAATGCGGCCATCACATACAGCTTACTAAACAGGCCTTATTCTGGTGTGTTTTTCTGTTCCCACTGGCTGAATGTGTACCTGAACAAGCAGATAGATTTTTGTATTTGTAGTCCTGAACTGCATACTTCAAAAATCTAACCGCAGTCTAAGCTACCACGAGCTAATTTTAGCTAACGTTAGCTAGCATGTCAAACGGGGCCAGTCAGTCTTTCAACGGCTCTGGGGCTAGTAAATCAGCACGTAGGAGAATGTAAAGTCGCACGTCAACTATAAAATAGCAAGGTGACCAGTAAAACTACCCTTGGCTAATTAAAAAGAAAAACTTACTTTAAGATGCTTCTTCAGGTTGGAGGTGGAGTCATTTGGACGCTGAAAGGAGGTTGGTTGCTGGCAAGCAGAGGCTGCACAGTTATATTTTGTTCTCCCTTCTCTTTCTCTTTCATTAATGTGAAATGCTGTTTTAATTTCCAAAATAGAAACAAATTCCTGCCCTGGCTCTGTTGGGCAGGTTCCGGCTCCATCTCTACCTCTATCAGTGATCACGCAAATAGCTAATTTTTTCATTTTCATATTTGGGGCTTGTGGGAAATGCTGGAGTTGCCTTAATTTATTCAGAGACTGAATAAACTCGTGAAACAGAAGTATCATCATGTAATCCATTGATTTCAACAATGTAACTGTATTCTAAATACTAACTATTTAAATTATAACTGTAACTGAATACAGTAACTCATTTGTATTCTGAATACGTAACGCCGGTACATGTATTCCGTTACTCTGCAACACTGCTGTTCAGTAATGCCTGGATGCAATAATATAGTCCCCATTTGAATACCATTATAAATTGGTTTCATACTGGAATTACACGCATGTAGTTTTCTTTCTTGTTATGGATTGGCCAAAAGTGTGAGCTCAGACAAAATATACAATGGAGTGCTAACCAGCCACCTAAATGTAAAGATGTGTTAGATGGATTGTCATATATAGAATTCCGCGCTGCCCTGATTATGGACAAAACGCTGATAATGTGTCTGAAATGTTTCTATAAATATTAATGTGTTGTGATGGGATCAGGGATTGAGCAGCGGCTTAGGGAGACTTCCCAGGGCTCCAGCACGAGGAGGAGTGGTGGGAGTTAAATGTGGGGTCAAACAGAGGGCACAACAGGGAAGCTGTCTAAACCCGGCACCCAGCCCCCCTCTCCGCCGGCACTCCAGGAAACCAGGGTACTAGAGAAACGGCAATGTGGAGGCTAATGGGAAGAATGAATGCACGGCTGCTGTGGGTCTGTTTGCTGAGTGCAGTTAATTGAACAGTAAGTGTAAAAAGCACACGTGTAAAGTTCAAGTTGTGCTGAAAGTCTCATTATTAATATGTTATAGCCTCAGATTGCCTAAGTGCAGAGGCATAGACTTAATAAGGTTGAAGGTGCTTTTCATTTAAGATAATTTGTAGGCCTTTATTTGACAGGATAGCTTTAGACAGGAAATCGGAGAGAGAGTTGGAATGACATGCAGCAAGGGGCTGCAGGTCTGAGTCGAACCTGCGGCCACTGCGGTAAGGACTGAGCCTTTTTGTACATGGGGCGCATGCTCAACTGGGTGAGCTACCCAGGTGCCCCTATAAGTGCTTTTTTGACACATATCTGACCTTATGTGACGGCAGAATCAGTCCATACTGTACTGGATTACAGTTGAGAGAGAGTTGAGTGTGTTCTATTACGTTTTTGGCTCACAGCGTGAAAAAACTCTCAAAAAATGCAGCAGGCTTTCCAAGTCATGAGTTGGCAGATGACTGCGAGTATACAATGCCAGTCTCAGAGGGTCACGCTAAGGTAACTGATAGAGCTGGTCCAGCTGGTCCAGAGCCAGACCAGCTTCATATCGTCTTGATCTGTCTGTCCCTTAGACCCTACAGGCCTCCACTTGATGAAATGCAGGCTGATGGTGGTGTGGAAGGTGTGAGTTACAACTAACTGACAAATCATGACACAGTATTCATACAACAAGCTTCTGTCATCCTGTGAACAGTGTCAAGGTAAATCATTATGGCTCACTTGAGTTAAGCTGAATTTAATGATTGACTTACAGAGATTGACCTGAATAAGAATGTTACCGTGACTACACATTGCTTCACTCATACATAATTTACTGTAACATACATAAACATACTGTTTGTGTATATCTGAGTTTACATACTTGTGCAGATGCATCTGAATAAGGTGTTAACATGTTGACATGTAATTGTTCCTGCATGCTGCTAGTGTATTCTAAACGTTAGCGACTCTGCTCTGGATTTGGCGACATTTACATTGCAGCAATTCCAGCCAAACGCTTAGGATTGTGGGTAGTTCTTCTCCATGACATCGCAAATAAAACATATTTTTCTTAAAACAAGGTTTTGTGGCCTCTACAGAAGCATGAACCATCTTTTCACAATATGGTAGCTTGTGGTGAGTCTACCTTGAAAGGTTTAGACATTATGGCTAATATTTAAAGTGCCCATATTATGATTGAGATGAGAGAATGAGATTTGGGGTGTATTTTGTGTCTCTGGTGCTTCCACACGCATACAAACTTGGAAAAAAAAACCATCCATGCTATTTTGAGTGAGATGTCTGAATGTGTCCTGCCTTCAGTCTCCGGGAGAGCTGGTCAAAATCTGCACGGCTTTCTACGTCACTAGCCGAGACGAGGGGGCTAGGGGGCTAACCGTTAGCATGCTAGCTTGTTCTGAATGGCAAAACACTGCTAAAACACACACTAGTTCACCCTAATCTACAAAAGAACTACTTACATGTCCCTATTCTGCAGGTATTCCACACAAAGTTAGAAGTGTGCCCTCGTTTAGAGGCTAATCCAGCCTTGTACTACTAAGTTGTAGCAACAAACAGCTAGCTAGCTGATGTGATCCTTACCTAGTTACTGCGCATGTGCGACTCCCAACAAAGATGGGAAGTGAGATGTCTCACTCTGTAGCTAAAACAGAGAGCTCAACACACAGGGTGAAAAGAAGAGCTGCAGCAATGTGCAGTACAATAAATATTGTTTTGTGTTTTTTTTTTTTTTATTAAACCTATTCTGGTACATCAAAATACAATTATGAACCTTTAAATTAGCATAATATGGCCACTTTAATATTCCTTATGTAGAATGGGATGGGTATAAATGGGATTTTCACTTCTGAAACCACACTGCGGAGCTCTATAAAGCATAAAAACTGAGTGTGACAGCAAATCAGGATTCTCAAAAATGTATTGCATGACAAGCCATCTAAAATAACATCATAATTACACATAAATGTCTACATGAATGGTGTTTTAATTTTATTCTCTTGCATTTGCATTTTTGTTGTTGAAAATGTCAGTTTAGCATGCATGGATGACTAAAGTGGAGAGAAGTGTGCAATTACATTTCTTTCCACATTAGTTTGGATATGGCCTGTGTGTGTAATAGGTTTACACTTTGCTCTTTGTGATTTATCATAAAGAAAGGGGAATGGATGGTGAGAGAAATACAGAACAGTAAGTCTATGGAACGGCAGGGAGGCAGACAGACTGGTCTAAACACCACTGGGAATGAAGAATGCACCCCCTGCCATCCTGACCTTTGGCCTTGCTGAATGTAGGCCTCAGGGGCAGCCCACGCCTGTGGAGAGACAATGCTGCAGATACCTTTTGAGCCCTGGCTTTTTATTCCTTTACAATCCCCCCCCCCCCCCCCCCTGCTTTTTTACGCCACGTTCTTTACTACATAAAAACTTCTCCCCATACTGGGTCCAAGTTTGGATTTAGAGCCTGTATTCATGGTGTCGCTTTTGTGCCTCCACACAAGGCTGGAAGGGGGAAACACCCACACACCTCTCATTCTCTCCATCCCTTTTTCTGCTGGGTTATTTCCCATAAGCCCTCTGCCATTCTGGCACCTGTTTTCCTCACAAAACCGTTAATTTATCACTGAATTATTAACTAAGAGCCCACAGTGTGTCTAGCACTCGGTGACATGTCCTGACTTTATGGAGGGGGGGGTGGTTGCCATAGCAACGGTGGGGCTTTTGTCGAGGGGGGAAAAAAAACAATTCGGACAGTGTCTGCATTCTGGAGGATCCACCACAAAAATGGCTCCGTCGGAAAATGTTCTAGCATTAATAAAATACACAAGCTAGCAGCAGCACTTTGCATTGAAGAGGCATGATGCCAAATCCTGTGTTCTTTCAGCTCGACAATTTCCAGGGAAGTGCATTTGGCCATCACAATGGATGTGTAGTGCAGGATGAGCCTCTGTAATGAGCACAGTGGAGTAGGTTGGAATGAGTGGCCTGTACTTGTTATATTTCAGGAATATAGCTGACACTCGAGGGGGGAAAAAATGGATGTGGTTGGAAAATAGAAAAAAAAATCGTAATTTCTTTTTTAAATCACGTGACAACAGTTGTGCAGACTCAGTGATAGTAAAGCCCTGAAGATGTTGAACAGCTATTGTGGTGGTTTATGTAATGCAAAACAACATGCACATACAAAAAGAGATGAAGCATATTAAGAGAGAGGTCATCAGTCTAGCATGGAGAAAGGGCAGCGACTGTGCAGCTGTCAGAGGGTTTGAGATTACGGCCGTGAAGAATCTTGACCGGGTAAAGCGATAGTCATGTCAGAGCAGCACAGATGGATGTGCAAAGTAACACAAACTAGCCTGCATAGTGTCGACTGAAGTATGGCTAAGAGGTTGGAGGGGAGGGCTCCCTTTGTAGCCATGAAGAGAAGCAACAGGGTTTTGAAGTGGATACAGGCAGTTACTGAGAGCCTCGGCAGCAGATTGAGGTGGGGTGTAGCATGGAGGAATGTAAGTCAAAGCTAGCTGCAGGGGCCCAGCCAAATGGGAGTTACAGTGGTGTACTCAGTAATGAGTTAGCAGACAGAAGAAGTTTGTTTCTCATCTGTCTTCAACCATAGACTGAGAAGAGAATGCCAAATGTTTTAGATTTTAACCTGAAAGCTTCCTGACACATGATGAATGAGCTGCTGTTGCTTATGCTGTTATACCTGTTAGTTTGAATCAATTTGCAGATTAAGTTATCCATGTTGCACAGGGGATGGCTTGGCTTTTTAAAGAAGCTTGTGTTTGTGCCTGCCAAGAGACAAACCAAGAGTCTAGTCCAGCCTGTTCTCCCCTGCTCGCCACTACAGTAAATCTTTACGGTCAGAGATCACCCCGCCTGCAGGCACTCTCAATAAAAAGTCCCATCAAAGACAAATGCTTTTGTTGAACATGTGTTGTGAGAGGGGCTGGTCAGTCCATCAGACAGACAAGCTTCCATCTTCTAACAAATGGCTTGCTTCACACACTAACAACCAACATCTATGGGAAGAAGCCATTGATCACCTGATCGTTATCTCCTCGTACAAATTGAAACATTTTATTTTATTTTGGAAAAACTCCTCTTCTGGACACTTAAATCAAATCAAACTGGAACATAATTTCCTCTGTGTCCCTAATATGGAAAACATTGCTCAAGCTGCGCTGGAAACGGTGCCAATAAATTCCTTTTGGCATGAATAAAAAGATGATATGGGGAACATTTTTGCCTGATAATAAATTCCATTGAGAATTCCTGCGTAGGTTAAATTAAATTCCACAAATCCACTGTGAGCAGTTATGAATTGTCGATACTGTAAGTTTATCTGGATGAAATGGAATGAATAACATTTAGTTAAAGCCCCCCTTTTTTAAAGATAAGAATTGGATTATCATCTTTTGTCCCACGTATAATAAGATAAAAGACTGCTGCTATCAGCATCACAGCAGGATACCTCTCAGTTCTCTGTTGTAATGGGCTGACTTTCCTTTGTAGAGGCACTGTTATAATGAAGCAGCGATGGGAGCGTCTGGCAGATGCTTCAGGCCTAACTGGCCCAGTGAAAGCAGATCTGTGAGGAGATGGGGCTGGCACATTGAGTGATGAAATTTTTTTTTCCACTCTAGTTCTCTCAACAGGGTGACTCACACCACACCAGAGCCACTGCAGAGATCCACCAGTTACTGACAGAGGCTGAATTTCAGGCTGGAAGGGGGATTCAAAAGGGACGGGGTCAAAAATGGAAGCAGATGTGTACAGATTTCAAACTTTTAGCCCTCAAATGTGTTGGGTCTTCTCCACGTAAGCTAACCTCCTTTTTTAAAGAGCAGAATGTTGCCATAAAGTGCGACAGTGCAAAGAGGCGTGAAAGTGATCGCCACGCATGACATAACATGGAAATGTGGATTGCGCTGGAGGGGGTTTGTTTTCCTCCTTTTTTTCTTGCCCACTTGCAGTCCAGAATATACATTGATCCCATCTTAAGAAACGTAGCTACATCTTAAAAGAATCAGCATTTTCTTTGATGACTGGGGCGATAAGATTTTCAACCTTTGTATGTCCATGCACACTGATCTACTGGCCCCTCCATGGGCTGATTTTCAGCTCTTCTTCTGGATATGGATCCACAGCCATGCATGATCCAATTAGCATGATGAGCACCAGGCGCAGTGTGATCCTAATGTTTGCATGTCCAAGAGAGTTAATGGATTGTTAGTATGGATTTCCAGCGCTCCCTTGGGTCTTAACACTCGGTGGGCTCTGTATAGGGGTTATTGGCATCCTTAAACCGGTTTGTAACTATATAGCCCGGCCTCCTGCTCGGCTGTATAGTTACACACTCTGTTGATCTGATATTGATCATGAATAGAGGCGCCCTTAGAGAAAGCCAGGAATGGCAACATGCCGTCTTGATGCGGTGAATACAATCTGAAAGAAGTTTACATGCAAATAAGCTAGTGACTGCTCCGTTGGACAGAATGTTTTATATTTCTCCAACATAAATATTTCATAAATTGGATAAGAGAACAGTTTGGGCTGCAAATAACTGTTATTTACATGATTGGTTAATCTGCAAAATATGTTCTTAATGAATCTTTTTGTTAAGAAAATGACGGAAAATAACAGGGATTATGCAGTTTCCTACAGTCCAAGGTGACCTCTTCAAATGTTTTGTCGTGTCCGACCAGTAGTCCAAAACTTCAGTATATTCAGTTTACAGTGATATCAAACTGAGAAAATAAGTAGTTTTTGATGAAAAAATGATCAATTATCAAAAAAGTTGGCGATCAATTTGAAAGGAATAGTTTGGCATTTGGGGACATACACCTATTGGCTTTAGGAGTTAGATGAGAAGATGACACCACTGTCACGTCTGAATGAAGCTGCAGCTGGTTAGCTTAACTTAGCATAGAGACTGGGGTAAGACGGGGTAAAAGCTAGCCTGGCTCTGTCTAAAGGTAACACAATCTACCTACTAGCACCTCTAAAGCTTATTAATTAACGCATTGTAACTTGTCTGTTTAAATCGTACAAAAATCTAAGCTAGCCGGCTGTTGGCTGTAGCTTCATATTTATTGTACAGATGAGAGTGGTATCTACCTTCTCTGAACTCTCAGCAAGAAAGCAACTAAGTGTATTTCCCCCAACTATTTCATTAATTAATCTTCTTAGTTTTACATACAGCAGCACATAAGAAAAGACTGTAACAAAATGAGTCCTGTGACAGACTAATAAAACCTGACAAGATCACAAAAATATCCTTTACACCACTTCTACAAGATGGAAGCTTTTTCTCAAGCCAAGAGATGAATGCAGATTTGACAGTATGATTTGTGTGTTTTTTACTATCATGTCACATTCAGTATTTATTGTCTCAGCTATAAGAGACAGCCTGCGGCTCTCAACAATGAAACCGTGTTTTGGGGGAAATGGATCGCTGTGGCATGTGATCCTCATGTTTTCTATTCATGACACGAGGAGGCATCTGTTATTGTGAGAGCTATTGTCTTTGGTGTTTTGGAGAAAGATTTTGGATTACAATGAAAACTCAACACTAGGCTGCGACAAGTGTGAGAAAACCCCCTTTTCCACCCCACCCATGCACGATGAATTCTTTCAAGGTGCTGAAATCCATTTGATGTTTCAGACTCCAGGACATGTAGCTTTTGTAATCATAACTGGCCCTTTCATTCTAAAGGCATATCTAAACCCTCGAAGGATTTAGCATCAGGGGCTACTCTGATCTGCAGCCAAATCACCAGGCAGACATGATTCAAGGATGCAGGAAATAAGTGGCACGACAGAGAGGAGGTAGGAATTGGGTTCTGCCTCTGAAGTTGCTACACAGATCTCTCAGCTGCTCTGGAGCACTGGAACGACATAGAAAGCCTTGGTACACATCTTCCTCTACTCTTAAAATAAGTCCTGCACTTCAATTATCTTAGATGATCTTCAAGGATGAACATTAACCTGTAGTGTGGTTCCTATTTTGAGCCATGGTAGCTGCATGTTTTCAGAATCATATTATCTCAGTGTGGCTACATCTGGGCCTTGACATAGAATACAGTTCTTGACATTTTAATGCAAATGCAGAACCTTCACACTATCACTCTACTTTTTTTCCTTTCTTCTTGTGGCCGTCTCACACTCTTTCGGCTAAATCCGTCTCTCAATCTCACATCATCAGCCCTGGATGACTGCAGCAGGCAGCTGAGTGAAATTGGTGCAGTTGCACAGATTCAGTGTCGGGCACGCTAGCTCTCGGAGACAGTCACAGTTAATGCCCCTAAACCCCATCAATTTGTGAGCCGAGATCGAGTTTCCAAAAGCAGCATGGAGCGTGTGGTAAAACTGACAGTGGCAGACACTGAAGTTTGCTTTTGAGGGACTTCCAGACCAATATTGTCGGGAGGCTCCGGGTTGTCTTGTCCATGGGACAGACTGTCTGACCTGCTGTCAGAAAGGGCCTGCAGTTGACCTCTGGCAAGTGTATGACAACATTTGTGCGAAGAGGAGACACACAATATGAGTAAAACATACACCGTGCTCTCTTATTCAGTCTGCATATCAGAATCTTTGTGCTCGACTCCTGCAGTGAAGTCACTGTTTTCACAGAAAGAGCAACAAAAGGTTTTCGTCAAACTGTAACACAACTCCAAGCTTATTTCACAGAGCCTCAGGAAAAACCGTGCTCACTTCATTTGGCACACTACCTGTTAGACGAATAAGTACTGCACCATCCAGACAACGCAAATCATTATATGATGTGGGTACTTAGGTGTTTGGCTGAGTACAGCAGGTAATACATTGAATGGTACAGTGTTAAATTTGTTTTTGGCAAAGATTAAATCACCTTTTTAATATAACGTCCTGCAAAGTCATTAAAGGCATTTCAATTCAAGATTCAATAGAAACGGGTCAGAACCTGAAGGATATGAGTCAAATGAAAGACAGAGCCACTGATGCTATAGTCTTCTGGAGATGTTTCTCACTTTTGCTCTCCTGTCTGAATTTTCTGATATGGATTACATGCTGCGAGGGATCCGCTTCTTATTCTTCTGCACTTGCTGAAACAGCGCCGATTGCCGCTCAGGCTATTTTCTATTCACAGCGTAGGACTCTTCCCTCTGATATGGAAAGTGAGTCTCAGATATGTGAAATGCTTGATCTCCTCTTTGATGTTAAGGAATACACTGATTGCTGCACTCTATAAATAGTGTCAGTTCACGCACAGATTTCTGGCTATATAGGATCTTTTCTGACTTTATGAGGCCATATTCTTAGCAACTCATTTATTATGATTATATTCAAGGCCAATGGGTGCTCATAAATGCCTACAGAGGCTTGGATTGTCCATCCAAGACACTCCAATAATTCACAGTGCTCAACACTTTAAGGTTTCAGAAAGTTCTTGAAGCAGAGCTAAAGTAGTGCTTTTTTCGGCATGCTTTTACTATTATTCATGACACAGCGGGGACAGCATGAGTTTGCTCTCGTTCAGCCTCTTTTGAAGTGCAGCAGCGTGCTTCTCAGCCTCTGCTAATTCACCTCGGGGCTGACGGCACTCCTGTATTTTTTTTTTATTCTACCTCCTAGTCTCCCGAGTCTCTTTTAAACAGCAGAGAGGGTGTTTGTCCTACAAAATACATATAGTGCTCAGTTGACATTTGTTTTGTTTAAACTGCAGTATTTTTAGGTGAGCCCACTGCTCCGCGTAGCTGCACTAAAGACATCATTTTAGACTGGGTTAAATAGTTTTTCCAGCTCTGAAATTGAAATAAATATAGATGTTTCCATCAAGGTTTTTTTTTCTTTTCTTTTTCCAACCTCTCCTCTCATCTTTTTCTCTCCACAGATGAAGCTGTGGAACAAATACAAAGTAACTAGTATCCCATCTCTGGTGTTTGTGGACGCAGCCACTGGGAAGGTGGTGTGTCGAAATGGTCTACTGGTGGTCAGAGATGACCCTAAAGGTGAGATCGGCAGACTCCACACACACACACACACACACACACACACACACACACACACACACACACACACACACACACACACACACACGCGCGCATTTGTGGTATATTATTAGGGAAGACGGTACGCTGATTTACTTTTATCACCTGACCCCCAAGCTCTGATCTTAAGCCTCTTAATTAACCCCAAAAACCAACCATTCCTTCAGCCCTAAAAATATCAGTGAAATGAGGTAATAGGAAGATATTTGAGGGTCAAAAGGACAGAACAAAATGGATCAATTTCTCACAACCTTTGTCTGTCAAATCTGTGTAACCCTGAATTCTTGGTGGGGAGCATTCTTCAGAGTCTGGGTAAAAGATGGGATCCCGCTTCTCCTTGAATAATCTATTTAATCAACACCATCAAGACTGTAACAAACTCAAATTGCACACCCCTCGCTCTGGGTTCACAGCAGACGTTCCACTCTACTGTTACAACTGTCCCAAATAAAACTGCAACAGGTAGGAAAATTCCCCCAAGGCAAGGGGGTATGAATGAGCAACTTACATGTAATATAAAATGTGGATTAATGTGTGTTTTGATGTGGCATTTCTACTCCTTGTCTTTATGCACATTTTCAATATGTGCATAAAGACATGTACGGAAAGACACCTAATGATACAGTAGGGCTGCTCAATCATGTAAAAAATCCTAATCACGATTATTTTGGTCAATATTGAAATCACGATTATTTAACGTGATTATTCATTGACTTTTGGAAAGATGTTTCATTTATTACATTTAAAAAACCATCGAAACAGTTAAACACATCAAGAGTGGAAACGCCCTGAACTGTCATTTCCCTTCATACTTTTTATGTTTTAATGTTTTTTGTTTTTTTCATCCAGAACACAAGACAAAAAAGGAGTTTACTTGTAAAACGAAATGTGTCTCTTAACTAGCATGAATGAGCAACTTACATGTAATAGAAAATGTGCAATAATAGGCGTTTTGATGTGGCATTTCTACTCCACCAGTTTTTATGCACATTTTCAGTTTGTGCAAAAGAAATGGACAGAAAGACATTTAATGATGCAGTGCTGTGGGTGATACTATAATAATAACAATTGGAGTAATAATAATCAAACTACAATCTGCAACAGTGCAAAATATTATATTACTCCAATTTATCTATCTAATCTACCACGGTGTAATGTACAGCTTCGTTACACAACTCAAATGAGTTGAGATAAACTTCATAAATGTAAAGTAGTAAACCATGATGTAAATGAGTGCAGAAATCACACCTGCATACCCACGGACACAACCCTCATTCTCTGTAATGTTTACCAAATGCTCCCAGTTCCCTGTGGAGAGTGCAGTGCCACATCATTCAGCATTTGGCTAAAACATTTTGCAATAACTCCCCCTCCCTCATTTGTGTTGCCATAATTATGGTGCTGCATGAATATTATAGTGTGTCCATGTCTCTCTTCCTCATCTGCAAACCCTATCATTTCTGCACTTTGAAGTGGAGACAGAGAATTAACAAGAGTGAACTTGCATTCCTTTCCCTGTACGGAGGACGTCCTCTGTGGCTGTGAAGATCTCAATATTTTCAACTGTTGCCTCTTCAGACCTCGATAAGTCAGCCTGAAAAGGAAGTGCCGTTAGTCATGTGAGAAGGGAGAATAGCGGCTCTATGGCAGCGCAGTGGTGAAGCAGAATGGATTTCACACGAGGATTGTGACAAATTTCCCTGCCTGCCTGGTTAATGAAAGCCAGTCCGAGTCTGCAGAATTATTCATGATTCATTAACTGTTCTTCCAAACTAGATGTGGCTGGAGAACACATGAATCTCTGGACTGAGTAGCAAATATGGGCGCAGATGCACTACCATGCCTTCATTTTCTGTTAATGCTTACCACTTAACAGGCTCACATTTTGGTTTTATTTTTAATTTTTATGTATTTTTGCTGTTCATATTATTTGAGAGGCAGACTTAGAGCACTTCCTGACGTGAAATCAATTCAACTACAGTTAGGAATAGGAAAAGGGTACTAAAGTTTGCCGTACATCGAGACTGGGATGGGCGGGTGAATGATTCAGGGCCTTCTGCCTTTCACTCTCGATGAAAAGCCTGACATGAGTGGCGGCAGACTAGCCTGCAGCGTGAAGATGGAGTGCACTTTTACAATCAGGACAACAATAAAAGGCTGTGTCAGTGCGGTGCAGATGTGTCATTCCTGCCTAATGAAGCCCTAGACAACCATGCTCCCATAAAGAGCCCATTATGAACCAGCTGTACAAGGTTTTATTTATGATTGCCTCCTTTTTAATTCGGCTGTACCAAATGCATCTATAGAGCTTGACGGTAACAATGAAGAGACCTTGAAAGGGAAATGAAAAGTGTGAAGGAGAGCGGGAGGAAAGTATTTCTGGCAACCTTCATTCGCTTGAGAGGCATGGCTTTCAGTCGTCATTAAAACCATATTTTGAATCCGGTGTGTATTTCTAGCAGAAGATGTGACAAAAACCGTCTGTTAGTAACGTATACATGACTACCACATATGCCTTTTTGTTATCTAACAGCCATGCCACAGACGAAAATAATGTTTCTGGTTTAGAGCCGCAATGATTAGTTGATTAATTGATTGGTCAATTGACTTTTAATTATGTTGATATTCGTTTTGGGACAAATATAAGAAATATTAAGAAATATAATGCCAAAATGATCTGGTTCCAGCTTCTCAAACATGAATATGTTTTAGTTTCCTTTGTCTTCTACGACCGTGAATTAAATATCTGTGGACAAAATAAGACATTTGAGGGCGTCACCTTGGATTAAGGGAAAACAGTTAATCAAAGTATTTGATAGATTTATCAATAATGAAAATAATTGTTAGTTGCAACCCTACTAAGTTTTTCAACTTATCTGAATCTTTTTTTGAACTACTCTTGTGTTGTGGCTCGATGGATGGGTTGGTCCACCACTCTGGTCCACACTGAAATATTTCTATAACTATTGGATAGATTACAATGATAAACATTCATGTGCCTCGGGATAAATTGTAATAACTTTGGTAATCCACTGACTTTCATCTAGCCCCATCGTAAAATATCTTGGTTTCTGACCAAATTCCTGGCAAAGTAATGCCATTCCCATCAGCCTCAGGTTTATTATTATTAACATGCTAAACTAATAGAGTGACCATGGTAAACATTATACCTGCTAAATATCAGCATTGTTATGTTAGCATGCTGATGTTAGCATTTAGCTCAAAGCACTGCTGTGCCTATGTAAAGCTTCACAGAGCAGCTCAGCTAGCATAGCATAGTCTTGTTGTCTTATCCAGGGTTTCCCCCAGTGTAATGCAAGCCACATGGCCCCCTGGGCCTAAGTTGCCCCCCACCAGGCCTAAGTCTCTGGAAATTATTTTTCAATGTATTTTTAAGATGTTTTTTGAACTACAGTTAAAGTGTGCGGCTCGGTTGGAAACTCAGACGTAGTCATATTTTTAAATCTCCAGTTAGCGTTCAGCACTGACTTAATATAAAGGCCCTATGGAATCTGCGTTAAGCTTTTTTAAATTCTCAATTTCACCATTCCGTCCATCATTCTGTTATGTCATTACTGGCTCGCACCAGTCCCTCGTCAAAAAAGACACTTGTTAAAGGGCTAAACAATTTTTTGGGGTGGAAACCCTGTTATCTGTCTTATCTTTCTTTTTCTGGTTATTTTCTTTCCTTTCTATCCCTTCCCATTGCCCACCTCCACTTTCCTGCCCTCTCCCAGGCCTGGAGTTCCCCTGGGGGCCGAAGCCATTTGCGGAGGTGGTGGCAGGACCTCTGCTCAGGAACAACAGGCAGACAACAGACAGCAGCTCTCTGGAAGGCCACTACGTGGGCGTCTACTTCTCAGCACACTGGGTGAGTACAGGGAGCAGAGAAACAGGAAAAAGAGGACCCTGGTTTTTTACTTTTCTGGCCTTCTCCTGACTGTCAAAACACAGAAACATCTGTGAGAAGGAAGGGCAGTGGAGGTGAAAGAGGGAGTAGTTAGTCGGGTCAGATAAGAGAGACGAGCAGATCAGGAGGGTGGAGGCGACTCTACACTAACAGTGGTTAGCTATCCCTATCAGTCCTTTCACCACCACCTCTGGACCTTTTTTTAAAGTAGGCATTGGTCACCACACCCCACTGACATCATCACTATCGTCTTTCTCTGCTGGACCTGCTGATGGCCAGTGAGGGTCATGACTCAGTGATGCATAAAAGATCGGTGGACTGTTGCTGATGAGATGCAGTGCAGGCTGCTGGGCCAGTCAGCACAGCAGCTGCCAGAGCCGCAGCCTCTGAGACGGGCTCTTCAGAACGGTGACGCCTGACGGCTGGCTCAAACCCCAGACCCATACAAAATTGAAAAGGACAAGTCACAAAAGCCATTACAGGAGTTTATTTGCGGTGTTTTTACACCACATTCCCCCTGGTTACTCATGTAAATCTATCCGCTATTAAAGTGATTTTACAAACATGAAATGCCAGCACCTGGCCTTGGCATCCATTTAAACAGAATTGATTTTCCCTTTAATGTTCTAGGGACTTGAAATAGCCCATGGCAGAGAAACATGACCTATATTTCGCTGTGCAGTTGCGTTTTTGCCTGCAGTGTGAGGGAATGTTTCTTTTTAACTCATTACAATACAATTTGAGCTAAAAGTTCTGTCACAGACTGGCAAAGAAAAGCCCACATTAGACGGCTTTATGATGCTTTAGATTCTACAGCACATTGTGTAAACTATAATATAGTATAACTATAATATACAGTGTTTAGTTCTATGAGAAACCGGGGAAGAAGTCAATTAATGAGCAGTGAATTGATCGAGGCTTTGTGCTTCACACTCTCACTCTCAGTCCCTTTTGTGTTGGTATGATGAGGATTTATGACTGGATCAATGAAAGTACTTGACATACTCTATCCAGTATAACCAGCTCAAATGGTAATGAAATGCTGTCTGGCTGCTCTATGTCAATACATTGGAATAGATCATATACTTTACCACATGTTACAATGTTAATGAGAACTTATTTCATTTCTTTGTTTTCACTAAAATACAACTGTTGTTAAAAGACATGACATCTACACAGAGACATTCATATGCAGACACCTGCATATACTCACATGTACGCGATTTCAAAATAAAAGCCTGTGCAGGAGAAGTCGGAAAGCGTATACCTCTCCTAAAGATTTAAGGCAAGATAAAAAATGATTACATGAATTTTAAATAGATTATAATATACTACTTTGTAGACATTACAACATAATGCATTTGGGAAAAGAAGAAGAAGAAAAAAATAAATAAATAAAATAATAATAATAATAAAATAATAAGATAAATAAATAAATAAATCTCTGAAACCCAGTGTGGAGAGTTTTCCCGACGTCTCTCTTACCCGAAGGCAAACTTCAAAGAGGTGGTTGAAAAATTTTATAATTGCATAAGATTCTTACCCTGTCTGATTTAAATAGATCCTGATGTCATCTTAATGCCAGCCATGCCACAGCGCCCCCTGCCTTGATAGTGTGGGATCTACACACACACACACACACACACACACACACACACACACACACACACACACACACACAGAGTCAAACACTTTCTCAAGCTACAGTATTACAGCAGAATTAGTGCTTTAAGAAGTCTATATTTGAAAGTAGCTGGATACAAAACAAGAAAGAATTACTAGTTTGTGGAAAGGTGTTTGGAAATACACAAAGTAATGGACCCTGCTGCAGCAACCGATCATATTTGTGTACTGTACATTCCCTTGTTCAGTCCCTTTTACATTTTCTTTTTTCCTCTTTCTGTTTCTGTTAGTGCCCGCCATGCCGCAGTTTGACCCGAGTCTTGGTGGAATCATATCGAACCGTCAAAGAGTCGGGTCAGAAGTTTGAGATTGTGTTTGTCAGCGCTGACAGGTAAGATTCACCGAGCCAGAACACAGACCAGATCATATTTATTGACACACACACACACACACACACACACACACACACACACACACACACAGTTTGTCAATGACACAAATAAATGTCTTCTCTGTTCAGCTGTTAAATTGAGACCTGTTTGGTGCTGTCCCCTCCAGGTCAGAGGAGTCCTTTATGCAGTACTTCAGCGAGATGCCGTGGTTGGCGGTGCCATATTCGGATGAGGCTCGGCGGTCACGACTCAACAGACTTTATGGAATACAAGGTATTTTACAGCCACCTCCTCCTTTATACACGTGCTTCAGATCTTCAAGCTAAGAGGAGAGAGTGTAGATTTATTGTTTCTGCCGAGCTCAGTTACATCACACACTGAAACACTGGCACCATGGCTGACAGATATCTGTGCTGGGCATTCAAACAGCAACACAGGAATGAGGAATGTGGGCGGTTATCAAGTTTACGGTCTGTCTTGTTCGCTACGGAAGTGCTGCCCCTCTTCCTCTGTGCCTCGCTCTTTTTCTCCTGAATCTGTGTGTGTGTGTGTGTGTGTGTGTGTGTGTGTGTGTGTGTGTGTGTGTGTGTGTGTGTGTGTGTGTGTGGTTGTGTGTGTGGTTGTGTGTGTGGTTGTGTGTGTGTGTGTGTGTGTGTGTGTGTGTGTGTGTGTGTGTTCATGTGTGTGTGTTCGTGTGTTCTCGGCCTCTCCTGCAAAGTATGTGAGGAATGCATGGAAGACGAGTCAACACTGCCCCCCTCCATGCAGTTCATGATGGCCCCCACCTCTGTTGACTTCAGTCCACATGCGCGGGCAGGAACACACTCACTCACGTATACTGTTTGCTCACAGATGGTGTCTGTTTCTGATAAGGCTGTTAATAAGCCAAGGAGATTGTAATCAGAAGGATGGTGGGAGCCAATGACATGTGGAAAAAAAGTTGACAGATCACAAGTAAAAGCAGACAGAGAGCCAAAGAGAGGCAAAAACTGGTCAAAAAAGGCCTAAAACATCCACACAACAAAGAATATCTCAGTGGGAGAGGGAACAGTCTGTGTCATGAAGCGATAATTAACGGAAACCACCTCCCACGCTCTTGCCCATTTCCTGCCCTCCTCTCTTTGTTTTCCTATCCCACCACCTTCACATCCTCTTTCTCTCTCACCAGGTATTCCCACGCTGATTCTGCTGGACGCAGAGGGTCACATGATTACGCGACAGGGTCGCGTGGAGGTGCTGAACGACCCGGAGTGCCGGCTCTTTCCCTGGCACCCTCGGCCCGTGCTGGAGCTCAGCGAGTCCAACGCTGTGCAGCTCCACGAGGGGCCCTGCCTCGTCCTGTTTGTGGGTGAGTAGATTTAGGATGCAGCCTCTGCAGCTCCACATGGTGCTCTGCCTGGAGCTTCTTGCAAGTGAATGGTGTGGCATTTATGTGGAGCGTATTGAATGTCAGACTCTCTGGAAAATCCTTGCAGTGTTGAAAGTCCCAAGGTCGGTGGGAAATGTTTAGTATATATCTATCTATTTATATGCTAATACAGAAGGTGCAAAGAAACAAAATGCTGGAGGTTTGTGAATAGCATAGAAAAAATGACTTTGACATGAATGTAGGACAGTTACTGGTTTTGTGAGGACTGAGAAGGACTAAATGCCAAAGTTGGACAGTGGTGACCCTCAAAGTGTGAGACCACCCTGGTGTCTCTTGCAGTCAAACTGGACAAGACAAAAACCATCTGTACACTTTCTTTAATGTCCTCACTAATCTGTCCCCCAGTCATCTGTTCTTCCTTGCTTCCCATTTCACTCATCTGTGCATTTTTCCTCTTACATGTGGCTTTTTTTCATACTTTTAAGATCTTTCTGTGTCTCTTTTCATGGTTCGTTCAGATGCTGAGGAGGAAGGTGAATTGGAACCAGCAAAGGAGCTGATTCAGCCAATTGCAGAGAAGCTTATGGCCAAGTACAAAGCCAAGGAGGAGGAGATGCCGCTGCTGTTCTTTGTGGCTGGAGAGGTGAGATAAGCCACTTGAGGCACAGATAAATGCCATTTCACACAAACCTGCATAGCTGAAGTTGGGTCAATTATTGTGTGAAATACGGTAACTCATCTGTGTGTGTGTTGCTGTGCTGCGCTTGGCAATATTGGCCGATTACTGATATTAATCTTTAAGAGTTAAAAAATGCCGATAACAATATATTGTAATGTAACATAAACAATAATTTCTGGTTAAGATTCCTTAATTTAGTTTATTTTAAGAAATATGACTAAAATATGTACTAAGCAGGGACATTTAACAGTTTAAAAATAATAAACTGGGAAAAAATAAACTTGTCGTCAGAGCTCTCCCCCAAATGCTGGACAATTCATATGAAGTTGTGTTTGTGGTCACCTGGCGAATGTAATATTCTCTCCCTCTTTTAACTCTGTTTTGGTCTCCCCCATCTCCTGAGATAAATATCTGACTTAGAGGCCACTCTTTGAGCCTCTTGAACCTGCAAGAATGATTCATTTTTCAGATTCATTTTATTTAAACAGGGACAATGCACAAGTTAACATTAACCTTGTATAAGAACAAGGAGAGATGCATTGTGCCAGGTTGTAGCACAAGTGCTATTTTCCACCCGTAGTCCCTTGGCAGGTCAGTAACACAATAAAAAATCATACAAAACATTAAAATATACAATTTTACAACCACAATCACACCTAATTTACAACTTAAACTATCATGTGCTCAATTGTTCCCCCTTCCTAAAACCAACCCCCCCCCCCCCCCCCCCCAACAAAGCTATGCAATCAAAATCCTTATGACACTCACTCCTATCCATAACCAAGAATTCAACTTGGTGCCTTTTATCAGGATTGGGAAGACCCAAAGTGTGCCATCAGACTTTCTCTACTACCTCAGACTGCGTCCAAATAATCCTTCCATCTCCTACTTTAGTTTTCATAACTCTTGTTATCTCATGTTGTTCTGTCTCGACCTTCCTAGAGCTGGTGGAGTTAGCAGTAGCGGCAGACAAAATTAGCAGATTAGCTGCCTCCACCCAGTCCCCTGCTCTCTGCCCTCCAGCTCCCCTTTTCTTACCAGTTCTCTCTGCCCAGCAGTCTGGGAGGACAACGCTGGTTTCTCATGTCACACACGGAGGGCAGGCTCAGGTTTCGTGGCCGTGGGGCTTGCACATGTGCTAAGTGACTGACCCTGTGTGTGTTTGTCCGAGGCCGCTCGTAAGCCTGGAAATGTCACTGACATACAGTACACAGAACAAGAAAAGCTTACAGAAAGACGAGAGTTGACATGATAGTGTTTCGTGTTCATTGTCTGTGTGCCAGTATTTATTTGACCTAACACAAAGACACATTGTTGCACTGGAGCTTGACGTGATTCAGAAGTCTAAGTTTGCTTTGTTTCTCTTGTGGCACACATGCTAAGGCAGATATTTTTACATCCACGCAGCACAGGTATAATTTACTGGCTCTTGCTCAACCGGCAAAAAGATCACCAGGTTTAATTTTCCAGATCAGATTCATGGTCAGATATTGCTTCCCGTTTCAGGCGTTTAGAGAGAGGAGCTTCCTGGCTCTGGGCTCAGACTCCTGCACCTTGGCCCGGGTTAGCCCTGGTAGTCGCACACTCCTTGCCAGGCCAGCTGCTGGGTTTTCTGTGTCCATGAGACAGCAGTATGTTGGCAGTCTCTCAGGGGGGAGGCCAGGCTGAGCAGAGTGACATAGGATCTTCTAACCCTACTGAAAAAAACCATCTGCCACAGAGTAGTATATTGATTTTATAAATGCAGAATGAAAGATCTTATGTTCTTCCATTTCTGCTGTGTACTGGCCGTTGTATGCAAAATGAACTTTAGTGGTATTATCCAGTAACATAGGAATATGACATATTTTTGTGGCAAGCAGCAGTGATTCTTCTCTTCAACTTTTCCATGTTTTATTTTGTGTGTAAAGCTCAATAGAGCTATTTTAGCCATGGCTTTAGTAAAGGCAATACGGTCTGTTTGTTCACCACTTTAGTCCAAACTGTAGTATCTCAACAACTATAAGATGAATGCCGTGAGATGTTGGAGTGACACTCATGATGCCCACTGTGTTTGGCAATCCCCTGAGTTTTCCTCTAGCGCCACCATGAGGTTCACTTTTGTGGTTTTGAGTGAAATATCTCAACAGCTATTGGATGGATTGCAATAACATTTGTGACACACATTCATGGAGCTCAGTAGATGAATCGTAAAGACTTTGGGGATCCCATGAGTTTTACTCTAGCGCCACAATGAGGTTCACATTTAAAGCTGAAACAATTAGTCGACAACAGACAATTCCAATGGTCTCTTAATCGTCTAAATGTGATAGTTCCAGGCTCTCAAATGTGAACATGTACAGCTTTTCCTGGCCTTACTGTATGTACATTAGGTGATTTAAATATTTGGGGGTTTTGGACTGTTGATTGGACAAAACATAACATGTGATGATGTCACCTCGGGCTCTAGGATATTGTGTCAGGCATTTGTCATTGTTTTCTGATGTTTTGTAGACCAAACGATAAATCAGTTGATCAAGGAAATACTCGGTATATTGGTTGATGATAAAAACATAGCTGCAGCTCTATTCACATTTGTGATTGTGAGTAAAATGTCTCAACAGCTATTAAACGAATTAGAATGAAATGTGTTACATTTACTTATGCACCCATGAGTTGTAACAACTTGGTGATCCAGTAACGTGTTATCAAGCGCCATCATCAGATCCAAGTTGTTCAATACTTTTATCATGTGTCTAATACTAATTAGCAAATGTTAGCATGATAACACACCCAACTAAGACGGTGAACAAGGTTATCATTATACTTGCTAAATATCAACATGTTAGCATTGCCACAGTGAGTATGTAAGCATGCTGATATTAGCACAGCTTCACAGAGCTGCTAGAATGGTATGTAGACTTTAAGTATTGTTTAATATAAAGACATTAAAGGTTTCTTGTGTCTTTGCTCAAAAGTTAAAAAAAAAACAAACATAAAAGTTGCATTGACTGTAAGCTGTCCTAAAAGTTCAATAAAGATTAGATGTGCAGTGCAGCTTATACTATCTGAAATTTCACAGTCATGACTTTTCCTTGAGACATCAAAGCTGGCCAGTTAGATGGACGCAGCCCTAGCTCAGAGGCCTGTGGGGAGGTTTAAAAAAAAAAAAAATCATCATCAGTTCAGGCCTTATCAGATGGTCATCGTCTGTGAAGTGCCACAGTGCATCAATAATCCTAATAAGCCTGATACGGCCCAGCAGGTTCCACACACGGTAAACACACGCTGAGCCTTATCGCAGCTGTGAGTGGAGTGCGGGCTGTAGCAGAGAGGCCCTTTGTCTTTTTTGTTCTGAGCTGCAGAGGGCAGGGGGGGCTCTGGAATGGCTGCACCTCATGAGAAGCAGTTTACACAAGCAGAGAAGCCACACAAAAGATGATGCATGACTTCCTACAGAGGCGAAGACTGACGTAGAGATTACATCTTCTCATATCGGCGAGGCTGGAAAAGGCCACAGTGACAGATTGTGGAATTTCTCTCCTTGTGGTTTCTTTACACGGTGTGCCCAGATGATCTATAATGTACACTTAGTATGGCTGCAAGAGAGCATGCAAGGCACAGCTTCTATTTGTAGTAGGAGAATCAAGCATTATTTTACTTGTAACAGCATTGTCATTAGTGACAGCTTACATCTGTGTAAATGGTCATTGTCTGGTGATTTACAGCGTAATAAAACAGGCTCCATTTAGAGGAAGTTAGCTGCCTATGACAAAATACCACACTGCAGCTCATCTGTTCCATCTGTTAGCAAGAGCTCACAGACTTCATCTTGGCATACTTATCCTTTTTAGGTAGCAGCACAGCCAAGCTTTTTAAATGAGAAGTCTTAGAGCTTATTGTGTGGTTTGATCCATTTAGTGAAAGTAGCTGCAGATTTTCTGATAACAGGGAAAATGCAACAAAGAGGCCTGAAAGGAGAGAACGCTTGAGCCTTATATGTAGCAGGAAATCCATCCAAAGTCGCTTTATCTTTGACTTTGTTTTGACAAAACTCACATTGGCACATAAATCAGTAACAATATTAACATCAGAGGCGCTGCCTCTGTGAGAAGTCCAAATCTTTGTTACAGTGCCACCCTCTGGTCCTTTCTTGTTAGTTCTGCATTTTCAACATAATCTTTTCCATATGAAACTGATCTTTAATCTTTGTGAGTCTCCCACTGAGACAGCAAACTAAGCTGAGGGGAAATCAGGTCATGCTGTCATGAGGAAAGGAGAATGTGTCAAATGATCGAGCTGTGCACATCTAACAAGTGAACTGCGTGACCTTACGAAACATAACACGTGAAATGCGTTTGACTTAGAGAAGATATGACTAGAATAATGAATCTCTGTCAAGGTAGGAATGCCAATTCCAGAAGCACTCCTGGCTGGAACTGAAGCTGAATTACGAAGGGGTGAGATTTCTTATTCAGTCTGAATAATTAATGGCCCTTTCAAGCTCGTTTGAAAGTTGCTGCCTGACTGCCTGCTAGTGATTCATTCTGTTACCTGTGGCTACAGGGATTGTTGTTAAAGGGTGAAAAGGTGACATTAAGCCTCAGGCAGAAAATGGGTGAGGCCCTTTCAAAAAAAACTGCAATGAAATAAAAGTGTATTCCCTCCAAACCCAGCAGCAATCTTTTTGTAACATATTCCTTCACAACTCTGCTCTCTCTCTGTCTCTCTCTCCTGCCCACGTGCCATTCAAACACTGTGTGATGAGACCTTAGTATATCTGATGTTGAAGGAGGGATGTTGTTGGACCCCCACCTGGTTACTTCCTGTCTTTCCACACAACAGGATGTGTGACTAAGCACCAACTCTCTGCTCTCTCTGGGCAGGCTGCCTCAGGAAGACGGGAGAGAGTTTTATATTCTCTTTTGAGAAGTGTGCATTAATAAAGATTGTGCCTGGCAGTTCTGAAATGTATGGGGTAATCTTAACGTTGCATAGTTGAAGTAATGGGTGCTGTCCTAGTTGACTCCGCCAAAAGCAAGTCTGAACTGATGAGCAGCAGAGAAATGTGTAATTTAGGATACTTTCTCTCCTGGAAAGTATCCACTGTTTGACTTGCATGTTTGTCAAAGTAATTCAAATGCCATGTGAGCATGGACGCATTAGGAAACGAGGGCCAATATAAATCCCACCCCTCCCCCTTCTTACATAACAGCAAGTCCCCCCCCCCCCCCCCCCCCCCCCACATACTATAGTTAGTTCATGCTGTAGATGAAGATGGGATGTCTAAACCAGTGGTTTAAAGGGGACCTGCAACCCCTTTAAGTTTGCACATGATACATCGGTGGTGTGTGGCCAGTTTAACCAAAACATAGATTCTTCCATCTCAGATTGTTTTATTTTAATGATTAATAATAATTAATTAAAAACAGAGGGCTGAAGAGGTCAAACTGTCTATTTATTTACAAGAAAACAAGTCAAGCTAAGTGTTGTACACAGCACACCCAGTCAACATGTGTTGCAAGAAAATGAAATCACACACAGAAAAAGTTGAATTCCTGCACAGTCAGCACTGCAATGTTGCATTTTGTGTGTGCAACTGTGTGGGAAGTCAGTAGTAAAAACAATTAAGAAAAAAACAGTCAACCTTTTATGAATGTTATATTTTCAGAGAAGAGCTTTTTTGTAGTCAAACATTTTTGAATTGCTTTACTAATTTGGATGTAGACCTACTAACACCACTACTGACGTATTGGCAGATAGAAATGTCGTGAGTAAAAAAAGAATGTGATCCCTACTTTTGACGGAGCTTTTTGACTTTCCAACAAGACAGTAAATAAGTCACTTAAAGTAAAATGCACTGTAACATCATATGTATATACTATCACCTAATCAGTGTTTGATTTCTTCACAGGATGACATGAGTGACTCCCTGCGAGACTACACTAACCTCCCAGAAGCAGCTCCTCTTCTCACCATCCTGGACATGTCGGCCCGGGCCAAGTATGTTCGCGACGTAGAAGAGATCACGCCAGCCGAAGTGGAGCAATTTGTAGGTGATTTCCTGGCTGAAAAGCTCAAACCAGAGCCCATCTAAAGAGGAAGTCCAAATATAAATCGGACATACTATATGGGACTCACTCCATCATCGAACCCCGACCTGTTGCTACCCCCCCTCACCCTTCCCAGCCTCCCACTATCTCTCCTGCCTCCCCCCTGACTTTGTCAGACTGTTAGAGAGATGTCTCACTTTTTACTGACATTTTAACATTTTTTTAGACATGTTCCTCTTTTCATGGAGTCCTCTCTTTTTCCTGTGGTGCCTTGCATTGACGATAGTCCCTACAGTAATATATATATGGAGATTCTGTTGGTTCTTTTTTTTTTGGCCTCAAGTCACTCTATAGCATTTCTGAACTCTAGAAAAAACCAGAGAATTACTCAGTGGACCTAGCCTGAAAAGCCAGACCCACGTGACCCTGGCTGCAAATTACATTTGCTGCCGCTAGGGTGCGTCTAGATTTCTAGGCTACAGTGGACCTACTTATTCAGCCAATTCTTTGCTTTCTGTTTTGTTTGCGTGATCTTTGTTACTTTTGATTTCTGAATGATGTTGAGAAAGAATAAAATGCATTTTTACAGTTGTAATTCACATGTAGTGCAAATGTGCTAAACCTCAGTTGGATGTAGCCGTAAGCCTTTATGGCCCTATTTAAAGAAAAGAAAAAAAAAACAGGTGCACATACAGTAAAGATCACATTATACTTGCTTGTAACAGACCAATGACTGATGGTTTAAAACCCCTGTGTCTTGTTGTGCGTGTTATGATGTGAGTGAAAGTCATCTCTTGCCAGTTGTTGATGGTGGTTCTCATCTCAAAGTCATTATGAGGATTTTCTGTGAAGGTCCCTAATGAAAAGGCCAGGTTATTTCTGAAGGAGCAGAAATGACATTTGAAGTGTTGATTGTATAAACCCCTGTATTCTGTTACTTCAGTACTGAATTATCACACCCATTAAAAAAATTCACTGGCAAGCACAAAGTTTTGATCTTTTTGAGTTCTATAATAAAGTTATTTCTTGGATATGTAAAATACACACAATGCAGTGACTCACCACTTCCTTTATTTTTCAAGTATTTAAAAAAGATTTGTGGGCTCAATGCAAATGTTGCATTTGTTATGGGAGACAGTATGCAGATCATTTTTGTTAATGTGCAGACTCCAGGTGGGATGGAAGTGTAGTGACTTCTGCATATTTGCATAGACAATGTGGCTGCAGATATAAAGGATCTCAGTCTTGTCCTTTCTAGAATTAATACGCATTAATTAATACGCATGCATCTATTTAAAGCTCTTAGGAACTGAAAAGGGTGAGTTATGTGCTTTTTCTTTAAGGGGGAGTATAGTCTGACCTTTTTCAGAGAGCAGGGAAGGGTCATTTGACTTTTTTCTAATCCCACATCGGTTTTCAGCCTTCCCTTATAAGGTTTGTTGTATGCTGCTTTTCTTTGTTGCCTATGGCAGTATACTGAAAACCTTTTGGCTTTGGGCTGATGATTGGATAAAATAAGGAATTTGAAGATACTACCTTGGGCTCTGAGAAATTCTAATGACCGAGTCACAAGATTTCTTACATTTTACAGAAAACAATTGAGAACATTTTCAGATTAATTCGTCATGGAAATAATTCCTGTAACAGCCCTAAAAAAAACTAAGCATGAAAAAGGCATGCAAGGTATACATTTACTTGACATTAATTCAGACAAACATTTCACAAATTCTCAGTATTCTATTTTTAGCAGGACAAGCTGTAGAATGGAAATTTGAATAATTTAGTTCAGTCTGTAGTAACGAGGACAAATGTATACCAGAAGTCACATACTGATATTTAGAGCCAACATCATGAAGATTGCTGCTCAGCTTTAGATTTCCATTTCCTTTCAGGTGTATGAATTAGTTTCAACAGTTGCTTCCTGCCCTCAAACAAAAGGATACTGGCGGCCATGGCTGAGTTCAAGCTGTCCACATCAGGAGAGACAGGAATGAAGAGCCTGTGTCCGGCGGTTTTCTCAGCCAACTGGACTGCTTCTACACTCAGACCATGTGTCTCTCCACCTATTACAAGAGCAGTGGGACTCTGAGCCCAGCTCTCATGGTACAGCTTTGAGTGCACTCTAGGAAGTGAAAGTCCCCCATCTTCACAATCTGAGTCTGAATCAGAATCGTATTCCTCGTAGCGTATGTTGTTTTGATTCGGCCTTGTGCTGACCCAGCCATAGTCTCCTGCATTGGAAGATTTGTGAGACGCGTTAACTTGGGAATCCTCTTTTTCTCTACTTGCGTCAGCGGCACAGCTGCTGTCAGCCACATGGACGGTCACAGGTTTAGGGAGCCGTTTCTCCATATCATCCCAGCCCAAGCTGGGATAGATGGGAAGGCGGAAATGGGCACCCATTGCTGCACGCAGAACTTTAGGCTCCCAAGCGTCAACACAACCTGTCAGTGAAAAAACAAAACAAAAAAAAAATAATGATTTGAAAAAGAAGCATAGAAGCAAAGCCATTTCTAAGACGTGGAGTCCACATGTTCACATCTTTAATTGATAAGTATACCCTTGGTGAGCAGGACACTGTGGCAGCCGGCAGCAGCAGCACATCGCAACATAGTCCCAAGGTTGCCAGGGTCCCGGATGTTGTCGCATATCAGGGACAACGGCAGTGAATGACCTCTAACAGCAAAGTTTAACCTTGATGGGTCCGGGCGGGAAAATATGGCTGCAGAAGAAGAAATTGAAGTCAGCAAGAACTCAGAGCACCTGGGCTTCATAATGAACCTAGTGCACACAGCATTCTGGGATGGGAGAAAAACGTGCTCTGGTTTATTGGCATTTCTTTAGACCAATCACAATCGCCAGACAGCGCAACGGTGCCACTGCAAAACAGCCTCGAGAAGGAACTTGTTTTGGTGGAACACGTGCACGTAGGGAGGCGAGCTCTAGAATTGTGTGATGAGGATTTTACTAAAACAAAAGATAAATATGATAGTTGGTTCTAGCTAGGAGGATGTTTCACAAATCGACTGGAGTTTAGAACGCCAACACAAAGAAAGCGGAAGGTGAGAGACATCCGGCCGAACTTCCGGCAAGACCGGAACAATCCCGTAAATGAAACGTCGGCGATATATAGACTATATTAAACCAAATCTAAAAATGTGACCCTCACCGATCACCCCTTGTGGGGCCACGAGGTCAGACCAGATCTTGATGTCCTCAAACTTGACTTTGACTAGCGTGGCCCTCTTCAGCTTGTCTAATGGCAGCTCTCGGAGCCGATCCAGGGTACTGAAGAACACCATCTGTGGGTTGGCTCCAGCATCCAGGGCGTCGCAGATTAAACGCCTGCCCTCCAGGAGGATTTTACCCTGTTGCTCCCGAAATGTCCTGGAACGTGCAACACTCACTAACCTCCTGAAGGACAGATGAGGGGAGACAGAGAGGCAGAGATGGATTACAGCCAGTGTGAATATGACCAATTATCATAATTATGATTACTATTCTGGAAGCTATTTGTAAATTACAGGCAGCGGTTATGCCCTTCAAAAGCAAAAGGCAGCAGCTGAAACTGTCAACTGACAGAAATGGCTTAACATTTCTTATAACTATCTAAATGTACTACTAATTTACTTAAGTGCAATCAGTATTACTACAAACTCCAAGTTAACGTCCTGCATTCCAAACATCACTTAAGTTAAAGTATGGAGGTACTATCAGCCAAATCTACTTAAAGTAGCAGTCTGGAGTACTGATTAGCCAGGCACAGGTACATCTACATGCTTTCAGAAGAAGAGACCGAGGACAGAAGACACCAAACTTCTAACATGTTGTCCAGACACAAGTTACCTACAGAACCTGAACAACTGGAAGACCTTTGGCTGAATGGTCGAACATTAGCAACATTTTGATTTAAATCTGGAGCTACATGATCAAAGAATAAGTAAATGATCTCACACACAACAGAGTATTTCTACACAGCAGTATTGCTACTTTTACTTAAGTAAAACTAGTGAGCCTTACGCCAGCCGTTTATCTCCAGGCAGCGCTCTCTCGATCCGCAGTCCGGCAGCGGGGTCCCAACTCCGGGCACCAGCTACCGGAGAGGCTCCGTCTGAGGCTGGGCCGTTCAGCACTCGGACAACGGTCCTCCTTAGTACGCGGACATATCGCTTTGATTCCTCAATAACACTAATGCCCCTTGTTAGAAAAGCATTTCGCTCGATGGAAACAAGACATATCACGCTTCTCATGTACGCTGCCATGTTTGCCCCGTTTCTTCTTCTCTTTTTCTACAAAACGTTTTACTAACACAAGCTAACCTACTTATCGCCACCAGCTGTAGTGCGGGACATAATACGTGCGTTCAAGCTAGTTTAATAGGCAACGTTATTAATTCACTGCGTAGTTACCAAACTAATTACACTCTTTTTCAATGTGTCGTCTTCTTCTTCTTTTTTTCCTATTTTAACTAATTTAACGATCAAAGTTGCTGCTAAACTGGTAACCTCGCGAGAGAATGTGACATACTGGGTGATACCATTAACCTAATTGTATAGGGATGGCGAACGTAGTTGTAATGGTTTATTTTGCGTAAAGTCGTAGCACTTGTCCATAATTATTTAATAATATTAATTAATTTACAAAAGTTGAAATAATATTCTGGAACAGTCATTGTAAATGCTTGCTGTTTTCCACTTCTATTTACTTTCCGCCAATCGTCGACAGAAAACTCGATCATCAAGGAAGCTTAATCGTTCCCTGCACACCAATCTACAATCTGTCAATAAATATGGCTTTGAGACGAGCGCTGCATTTTGTTTTCAAAGTTGGTGACAGGACCAAAACTTCCATGTTTTACCGAGATGTTCTGGGCATGAAGGTACTTTTTCGCAGCCTAATTTAATGGCCAGAAGCCATTATTTACGTTTGTGCTCTACGACGTTACGTAGCTAGCAAATTCCTCTTCTGTCATATGAGTGAGTGTGTTTTCATACTGAATGCGTAATTTCTCATCTCTTCTTATCCATTTTAGATTTTACGCCATGAAGAGTTTGAGGAAGGCTGCAAAGCAACGTGTAATGGGTAGATATGAGACACCTTTTAAACTAACTGAACTTTGTACCCGTAAAGCTGTTAATATCCCAATACTGACCGCTGCCCTCATTCTGTTCTCTGTACAGCCCCTACGATGGAAAATGGAGCAAGACAATGGTTGGCTTTGGCCCAGAAGATGACCATTTTGTTGCTGAACTGACATACAATTATGGGGTGGGAGAGTATCAACTTGGCAATGACTTCTTGGTGGGTGAGACTTAATTTGAAGACTTTACAGAGGACAACACCATGTTGTGTTACAGTTCAAAAAATGTAACTATAATGGCTTTAACTGACCCCACACAGAGTGACACAAGGTACACCTCTTATTTTTGGAAACATTTGAAAAATGAATGTCTGTATGTGTTTTCATCACTTTAATCTTATGAACTTCAACGTATAACTTTTTTTGTCTTGTCTGTGTTGTTGTGTTTTGCATATCATTATACTGATATGGACCTGTGTCTAAAATAAAGTTGAATTGTATTGCCATATATGATTTCACTTTAGGGTCTCACTCTGCAGTCGAGCCAGGCTGTAAGCAATGCTAAACGTCTGGGATGGCCTCTTACTGAGGTAGGAGAGGCTCTGTATCTGACCCGGGCTCCAGGAGGGTATCCTTTCTACCTTGTAGACAAAGAGCAGCCTCTCACAGGTCAGTGTAACACCTATTTGTTATCTGCATGAAAAGGAGTTATCGTAGTTTTTCCAGTGAGTCTAATTTTGAAAATTAATAACTGTAGTCATTTTATCACATATATCAATCAAACATACCACATATCAGCTGGTTACAGCTTCACAGATGCAAGGAGTTACTTAGTTTCATAGTATCATACATTTATTTACAGTAATAGCCTTAGTTTTATTTTGTATTGGTCAGACTGCATAACCATATGTCAATTTTGTCTTAAATGAAAAATAATAATAATTGTGATCTTCAGCTAAAAATACTTGGAAGTATAACTGAACAATTGAACATTGTATAAAGTAATATTGTAAACTGTATTTCTATAGCACCTTTCATAACATAAAATGCAGCTCAAAGGGCTTTACAAAACAATTCAAAAACACAGGTGTTAAAGACAGGAGACAACAATAATAAAATCCCAAAAGAAATAACAAAAAGATGAAAAAAAAATAGGATCATTCTAGTAATAAAAAAAAAAAAAAAAAAGATGAAATAAAAAATGTATGATATAAAAAGCCATAAACAAGTATGACAAATCCATAAGGAACATCAAGCTCTCTGTCTGGGCGGGGCAGGTGTTACTCTTTGTACCTGTTATTGACCACCTGTAACCTTGGACCATTTGTCCCAGACCCTGTGCAGAAGGTTTGTCTCGGAGTGTCCGACCTCCAGAGGTCGACCCACTACTGGACAATGCTCTTGGGAATGAAGGTGATTGAAAAGAATGAGGAAAAGAAAACCGTCCTGATGGGATTTGCAGACACGCAAGTAAGTCAAATATCAAAGAAATAATTGTTCTTTGTATTTTGTGTTAATAAATCAGGCATGTATTTTATTATATGTTTTCATTTTATTTTTGTGTCTTTATGCAGTGTAAACTGGAGCTTCACGATAATGGTGGGACAGTAGATCATGGAACAGCATTTGGAAGAATAGCATTTTCATGCCCACGGGAGCAAGTAAAATATTATTACATGGATACATTCTTGTCTTTGTTAATTTTGGAGAAGAGTAATCTTTTAAGAGATAATCTAAAAGTAATCTAAAATATTTTCATTACATTCCACAGCTGCCTGAACTCGAAGCCACGATGAAAAAGGAAAATCAGAAAATTCTCACTCCATTAGTCAGCCTGGACACTCCTGGAAAGGCCACCGTAGAAGTGGTTATTTTGGCTGACCCAGTAAGTGCATTACCAATATGATGCTGTTATCAAGTGAAATTAGTCTCTGTCAAAAAAATAAAAAATAAAAGTTAACTGAACAATGTTTGTTTTAGGATGGTCATGAGATTTGCTTTGTGGGAGATGAGGCTTTCAGGCAACTGTCACTGGTGGACCCCAAAGGAAATGAACTGCTTGATAAGGTTTGTGTTGCTCCAATATTTTCCTCTTTAGATTAAATATGCAACATTTGCTTGATATGTAATGTGTCTGTGCTATTTCTGCCTTTAAACTTGTTTTTTAGGCTATGGCCGAAGATAAAAGTGACGAGTGGTTTGCCAAACACAAAAGACAGAAAGCTGCTGCATGAGATAAATCGGCTTGCCTGGAAAATTGTGCACCATCAATTTCTCACCAGTTCATATGATGACGAGATGCTGCACAAGACACCTGTCGTGTAAATGCTCTTGTAATGACAACTTGATTATCCTAAAGCTGGCAGTATGCGATTTCTTTTTCACCTGGATGCATGCCATGAGGCACAGGAGCATTGACAGCACTTTGTGAAAGGGCCACTTGTTCAATTTGATGGACATTGTTCCAATTAGTATTGTTCCTATCAATAAGGCAGAGAGGTAGGCAAAAAGTCAAATAGGTGCAACTTATTCTTTCAAAAGTCTGAAAGATTTTTGCTGTTGAGCCCCTGTTGACCCTTCACCAACCATAGTCTGTGTATTGTTTATGTACTAATTAATGAATTTAATTACTGGAGTAATACTACCTGGCCACAAGATTCCTATGCATCAGTTAGTTTGATTAAAAACAACTTTGTTTTGAAAAATGTACCATGTAAAATTCCATAAATTTGCAGGCAATCAAGATCATTTAGGGGTTTGGGGACCCTTTGGCAGTTGAATACCAGCTCCAGGTATCAACCATTAAAGTATATGCTGTAAAATGCAGCATCATGTTTTAAGCGTATACAAATAAATGCATTCATTATTATGTATTAGCAAAAGTTTATTCATGTGGTTGAGTTACATTGAATCTTATCGTGTGTGTGTGTGTGTGTGTGTGTGTGTGTGTGTGTGTGTGTGTGTGTGTGTGTGTGTGTGTGTGTGTGTGTGTGTGTGTGTGTGTGTGTGTGTGTGTGTGTGTGTGTGTGTGTGTGTGTGTGTGTGTGTGTGTGTGTGTGTGTGTGTGTGTGTGTGTGTGTGTGTGTGTGTGTGTGTGTGTGTGTGTGTGTGTGTGTGTGTGTGTGTGTGTGTGTGTGTGTGTGTGTGTGTGTGTGTGTGTGTGTGTGTGTGTGTGTGTGTGTGAATAAGCCTTTATGTTTGAATGCATAGTTAAAAATTAATATTTGCCTGAACAGTCTTTTGTTGGCGGTGCTCCAACTGCTCTCCCTCTAACGTCAGTCACAGTTGTAGGCTCCAACTCCAGCTCAGCTGAGCAGGGCGGACCAGTCTAGAGTGTGTCTGAGCAAAGAGTTAACTGTCAGATGAAACTGCTCCTTGCAGCGAAAACACAGTACTGTGAATATGTCAGGGTAAGTAACCTTGACAATTAACGGAAGCCAAATACATCTACAGTAGTTACCAAAAAGAATGCTAAGTTGTGTAGCTACCTGTCTCGCAGCTATGCTAGCTAAATTAGCTGTAGCGTTAGCTTGCTACAATGCTAGCACAGATTCCTACTGATTTTTGGATGACGCGGCGACCAAACGTCTTGAACTATTTCATGTTTGATTACTTTGGGCTAACGCTGCTACTCAACAATTAGCCACTGTTTTGCTACTGGTGTGTAGTTAACAATGACTTAGTTTAGGTAGCTAACGTTAACGGTTTCACACACTGTTAAGTGATAAAGTGTAGCTTACATTACGCGCACTACACTTGTAATTAGCAGTGTTAGCACTGTGAGGCTAGCTGTTACTGTTAGCTGAAAAACACCCAGCTAACGTTCATGAATTTGCATAGCAAATATTGCCTCAGCCTGTTACAGTGATGGACAAGTTAGTGATTGTTGTTTTCTAGCAACCAATCAGTCACACCAATACTGTAGTTAGCTATAAGCACCTAAATGTGAGGTGTGCATCTCTTCCTCTTTGACAGCAGCTGATAGAGGAGCAGCCGCTCATGTCCGAGATTTGGGTGTGAACAACTTTGGACACAATGTCTCTCTTGCTGATATCCTTCCTGCTAATCCTGCTGCTTGGGATTGTGTTGTTATGTGTCATTTTCAGGTGAGAAATGTGTTTCTACATTATATCTGATTGCAAATGATACTCTGTAGGCAACATTTAGTTTAACTAAGATTTAAACCCAGAGTGTCCTTGATTTCCCTTAGATTATATCAGATATTTTCTTTATGAACAACTATTTGCAAAATCGAAGATGTCTGCTTTTGTCTTTTGCTTCTAGGTGGCTCATGTGCACCCTGGCTGTTCGATTCTTCCAGACTGCACTCAATGCTGATCTAAAGATCAAATCAGTCGGGCTGTTTTCTGTCCAAGGAGTCAGTATCCAGTTTCACCCTCAGCATACTCTGGTAAGACATTACACGACATTTAAGTAGTGAGCTCATTCAGTGTCTCTTTCAGATGTACATGTTTGGCTCAGTAATTGCCAGGACACATTTGATTTGTTTTGTTAACTGTCCTAACATATGTCATGGGTCCTTTTTGACTTACTATACCATAACAGTGAATGGCTGTTTTTATGACAGGAAATTGACAGAATATGGATTTCAAGTAAACTTCTAAACCAGGATTTGCCGTAAGTAGTCACATTTTTGTCAGTTGGATAGTTTGAGATACAATCTTTCACCAAGCAAATCTAGATTTGAAACCCTAATATATGAAAATTCTTAATTCTGTTATGTGAGACAGCTAACTGCACGTTTGTGTTTCAGGAGATACCTGGCGTTGTGTGTTGGCGAAACCAGAGTTAGGTTTGACCTGGAAGCACCACTCAGACCTTTGGTGAAGAAGAGCCATGGAAAAAAGTCTGGGAAGATTTCAGTCAGCCCCACAACCCTACGCTTTCTGTCACAAGTATGGAGCCTCACTTTAGTAAATCTTTTGCTAAACTGATTTGTAGAAAGTATCTCACGTCTTCTTATCTTGTGTTTTCAGCTGCTGTCGTTCCACATCAGCTCGATCAATGTGATGGTACTGAACATGGGACTGTCAGAGTCTCTATGGCACATGACCGTTACAGGAATCACTTTGTTACTTGACCACCAAAGTAAAAGGTAACTACGCAGTTCCCACTCTGTCTATCTGTTATTTCGGTCTGCCATCGATCTGATTTAACTATTACATTTAAAGGAAAAGTAAAGAAGGATCGTGCTACAATATTATTAACTTTCAATCTTTCATTACAGGCTGGTGTGGGACTTCTCAGTTGGGCAGTTAAGCAGTAAAATGCTTAAAAGCAGTCAGTTGGTACGTTGTTCTATTTTCCCTGAAACAGAAAACTAGTGATTTAATGTGTGTGACTAACATGCTCTCCATTGTAGGATATATGTTTGGCTGAAGTGGCCCTGAGCCTGCTGCTATCTGGAGATGTGAGCCTACCGGAGATGAAGCCAGGTTGTCTGTCCCTGAATGTGAGGACACTTATAGCAGAGCTGCATGAGGGACTATTTCTCAGCCAACTCCTGCTGCCCCAGTCTCACAAAAAAGGCATTCAGGATGCATCTGGTGAGCAAATGCAAAGTATAATCTCTGAAATGTCAAAATGATTATTAGAATAATTTAACAAACTAGCGATAGCAATGACCAATCATCCTTTGGATGTTCATCTCACTTCTGGAAAGTTGGGTTGATTGTGTGAGTAGGGGCATGCCAACTTGTATAACCAGTTTCTAAAGCACAGCTAGTCCAACTATTAGCTGTATTCGTCCTTTATTGCCCAAGCGAATTCTCTGTACTTGTGCACTCACAACAAGTAGTCAGAATGTTAACCGTGGCGGCATTAATAGTTGTTTTCTACTGCCTTTGCATCAGTGAGCTTCTGCTTGTTCTAAAACACCTGGATGATCTGGGTTATCTATGATATTTTTGGCTGTTCTGCTAAGCAGCAAGAAAATGAGGACAAGGTCACATCATTGAGCTTTATTGACCTCTGTAGGTGCCTGAAATGTCCACATGCTTCATGATAAATAGATTTCAAGTTTAAACTACCAACGCATAAGTTATGCAATTATTTAAAAAAACAAAAAACATACCATACCACCTGTGTTTTTTCATTATTTTCATTATCTCTTTGTACATCTGCAGGTCTTTTGGGGGATTCATTCACTGAATGACAAATTAAAGAAATGTGTTGTTAAAACTGGATTCCCCGTAGCACACGATGTTTTGCCTGTTAATACACACTAAAAACTGGGGAAAAAATAGGAAGTGACACATTGGTTTACATATTCTTAGGTTATCAGACAGACAGCTCAAAAGTTATGTATAATACATATGCTTTAGAGTAGACATAGACAATGTGCACCATGCAGAAGATGTTTATTAAACCAAAATGTGATTGTGTTTATTACATGCTTTTTGTATAGGCTTATTTTTTGTTTCTACAACTATTTAACAGAATATTTAGCTGTGGCAGTCTTTCCGTTTTTTAATGGTATCATACATAATCTTTTGATTGAATTGCATTAGTATGGTTTCCTTTCAGAGTGTGAAAAGATTGAGTTCATCCATACTGAGACGTTGGAGCGGTTTCATCGGCTGGTTCCCCACAAGGTCAATGTGGAATTTGATAATACAAATGTTACTCTGTCCATGCACAGCCAGAAAAGGTGAGCGAACATTTTATATATACACTTGTCATTTTGCTCAATTTGATTCCCTTTTGCATGACCTATTGATTTAAACATTGTACGGCTCTTTTTCCTGTCCGCACAGACACCTGAACTGGACTCTGAAGTCTTTAAAAGTCAGCTATGGACATGACGATGAGCAGCTTCCTCTTAAAAGCTTCACTCCTGAGCTGAGCTTTCCCCACAGCAGCCTGGAGCTCCTTCTAGAGGGTTAGTGGACAGCTGGGTGCCAGACGCAATGCACAGAGGGTTGGACGAAGGAGAAAGCTACAAATAACACATTGTGGTTGTTTATTTTTTTTAAACTGGCAGATGGACTTCTCCTTTCACAAAGTAGGCAAAGAATCCTGTGTGTGAACACGCTGAAGACAGCACTGCAGGTGAGGAAGATGATGGTCACATAACAAGAGCAAAGCTTCTTAAATCTATGACTCATATTTGACATAATTTTGACTTTGCCTTTTTATGTTTTTCTAAATTTAGGTTACATCAGTTGACATCTCGGGGTCATTCACGGTCAACACTTGCATCATCCACTACCGGCACCAGGAGTTCTCCCATTGGCTAAATCTATTTCCATGGGAACAGCTAATCCACAGGAAGGCAGCGCATAGAAAAAGGCAAGTTGCAAAAGGGAAATCAAAGGTTTAGATTGCTGAATGGAAGTTAATACCCAGGTTGGGAGGGGATTATAACACACACATATTTCCTGTGACATCTCCAAAAGTTACTGGAGTGATTGGATCTGTGTTTTGTTTGAGAAGTCACCTGCTGCGGTAAAAAAAAAAATCTTCTAATGCCTTTTTCTGTCTTCTCTTTCTTATTCATGTTTGTGTTTGCGCATCACTCATTCTGTATGGTGTTGTTCCATGACGTTATTGTGTGGTGTAGTCCATTAGATTATTTGCCCACCCTCCTTTTCCTCAGGCGCCTCCCCCACCTGGATGCTCCTGTGATGATCACCTCGTCCGTGTCCAACGTTAATGTGTCTGTTCAGCTGGGAGACACAACGCCTTTTGCTCTAGGCTTCCTCTCTGCCAGTGCAGGTACTGTAGGTCTTTCATATGCCTTTCTCTGTGCACACGTGCACAGAGAAAGGCAGGTGAACGTCATATGATGTTATTGCTACAAAGTGAAATGAGGATACTGTTGCGTAAAGTATAGCCTCAACACCCTGTGCCAAGCAACAGCACTTAATGTTATTACTTCACACCATGTGCAAGTCCTGTACTATTGTTACAACACATTTTCCTTCAGTAAAACATTTTATTCTGTCAGCAACTTTTGGCTCAGTTCCTTTCCAAACGTGCCAAAGTAGATTAGATAAGCTCTGTTCTTAGAGTGCCCTTTAAACCTTACACATTAACTTGTACTCCTTAGTACTGAAATATCTATGCTGCAGCAATTCTGAATGTATTTCCTCAAAATAATGTTTTATGATGCCTTGTATGATGCTCTCCTGTATTTGTAGAACTGCAGCATCTTCTTGACATTAAAGTTGACACTGAGAGCACAGGCTCCCAGAGTGTGCACCGACGTGCCTCACTGTCCCTGGACAACTTCTGGTGGAGAGTGGGTCAGGGGTCTCATATCCAACAAGCACCCCACCCTCCTGGTAAACATGTGTGGGGAGAAGCACTAATTTTAGACTCACTCACTCTTCAGGTAGGAGCACAAAGTAGTATAACTTGTTTTATTGTATGTTTAAATGATTAATTTTTGCTTTTATTTAATAAGTTAGTTGTTAGAGATTTGTATTGGCATAATCGACTGCTAATGTTCGTGCACTTTTAATCTCATCCCTCCAGGGGAGTTTCAACCGACCCCACATGGAGTTGAGTACCCAGTCTCCGAGTTTAAACGTGGAGTCCAGTCTGAAAGGGCTTCAAGTGGAGCTCTCAGAGACCTGTGCACTGTGTCTGTCTCGCCTGCTGTCCGTCATCTGTGTTCCTTGTGATACGGGGCCACAGCTGCCAGATGTGGCCTCAGTGTCTCCCCCTAGTGACGATACTGTTCACCATATCCCCTCCTCACAACTACAGCTGCTGTTCAAACTGGACTGTTGTCTGGAAGATGTTAATGTGTTCACACTGTCTAATCTAGCAGGTAAGATATTTCAGAATATGCAAGAATGTTGCATGGCTTGTTTCAGTAATTCACGACGTGGGACATAAACTGTACTGTTAAGAATATATTTATAGTAGTGCTATCAGTTAAATGCGTTTATTAACGGCGTTAACGCAAACCCATTTTAACGGCGTCAATTTTTTTATCGTGAGATTAACGTTCTTTTTGGCATAGCAAACTTTGTAGTTTTTTTTCACATGCTGTTGCAACAACTAGTAGCGTTAGAAAAACTACAACATCACACCGGATCTAGCTAGACCGGAAACATAACAGGCACGCTGCACACCAATTATCCGCCCCCTCGTCAAAGCCAGGCGACAAAAGCACAAAGCAAGCCGATCCACTTTTTCATGATGATAAGAGCATTAAAATGAGAAAAAATAATGGGACAAAAAGAAATCAAGGGACATTTAGAATAGATAAAAAATGTGCGATTAATTGCGAGTTAACTAAGACATTAATGCGATTAATCAATAATGCGATTAAGCAAATTAAATTTAAATATTTTAATTGTTTGACAGCACTAATTTTTAGTGTACCTATAGTATACCTGTAGATGTGAGTTCTGTAGAACTCAAAGATTTTTCAATTAATAGATTGTGATTGACAGAAAATGCATCAACAACTATTTTAAAAATCGGGTAATCATGCAAGTCATTTTCAAGAAGAAAATGCCAAACATTAATAAGCACCTGATCTTTTTGTTGTCTCACGTGACCATAAACTGAATCTCTTTGGGTTTTGGATTATTAGTTGAACAAAAGTATATATTTGAAGAGGTAATCTTGGGCCTTAGAAAATCTGTGATCAGCATTTTTCACTATTTTCTGACATTTTATTCGGTCAAACAATCAAGAAAGAAAATGTTAGCAAAAATAATCACTAGTTGCCACCCTATACCTCTGCGATGTTGTCAATCAATCATCATAAACATAACAAATACATTGGTCACACAGGCCGCCTTCTTAGAAATGCCCCGATTGCATCTTCATTATCGCTGAAGACCACAGCGTACACAAAATTCTCTGCTCTTCAGTCATCAGTCTCTATCATCACCTTTTGATTATCATCTTTTATTTCCTTGTGTTCTCTTTAGGAGCCGTGTCTTTGCGGATGGACAGTGTCGAAGTCCAGAGCTCTGCAGAGAGCTCCACAGTGTCTCTTCAAGGTGTTAGCTTGTCAGCCATTAAAGCACTCACAGAGAACATGGAGTCATGTTGCCCCGCCTCCCAAACCCACAACCCTGTGCTCAAACTCACCAGGATAGCCTTTTCTTATTACATCACCACCCCCACCTTACAGGTAATCAGATCTCCATCAGTTTTATCTCTCTGGACAGAATGAATCTCTTGTGTCAATATTCCTATTTTGTGTTTTAATCAGGTTCAATGTGAAGAGGAGCTCACTGTGGAATGGACGCCATCCGACCACATGATCTTATATCAGCACATGAGTGAAGCTCAGGCTTGTTGGCGTATGCTCTGCGGAGAGAAAGAAGAGGACAGTCCAGTCAAACATATGGAGAGTGAAATCACTTCAGGCCAGAGTAGAGAGCTGTGTGTGCGTGTTGAACTGGCCTGCACTCGTCTGATAGCCCATGTTAGTGAGCAAAACTACATTCTCCTGCAGACAGAAGCCCTCGCAGTCTCCAAGCATACTGGTTCCATGCACATTCGTTCACCTTCCATGATCTTTAACTTTGATGGCAACAACATTGTCACCTTTAAAGGTCTAGATGTTGAAATGCAGGCAGAGCTGACTGAGATGCAGTTGCACAGGGACACATTCCCCTTCCTCACCACTCCTCACAACCGTGTCTGGGTCCTCACTTGCCCCTCTCTGGCTGTCGAGTTCCCCTACCAGTACGACTTCTCAAACACCTTTGACATGGCCATCAGTGTGCAGAAGTGGCTGAAGACTCTGCATCGCTCCCCAAGCCAAGCCACCGCCGTCCAACGTCTGCCTCCTGACCTCGTGTTCAAAATCAGCCTGTTCTCGTTTGTCTTCCTGGATGACATCTTTGAAATCAAGCTGCGAGACAACTATGAGCTTATGAAGGATGAGAGTAAGGAAAGTGCAAAGCGTCTTCAGCTTCTGGATAAGAAGGTGGCAGATCTGCGCAAGCAGCATGGAGAACTTCTCCCCGCCAGAAAGATTGAAGAGCTGTATAGTTCCCTGGAGAAAAAGCACATTGAGATCTACATCCAGCGCTCCCGCCGCCTCTACGCCAACACACCCATGAGGAAGTCTCTGCTGACCTGGACTGTGTCAGACTTGGAGATAGTAGCCCTGGCTGATCACTCTCTTCATGGACCAGAGAAGGTGAGAGAGCAGCTGAGGGACATCGACAGGATCAGTCCCTTCCCCAGAGATGGACTCCCTTTGGTGGTCCAGTGGTGCCGCGCTGTCAAGTTTAAACTGGCTGCATTTTTGGGTAAGTTGATGAAAATGTACAACATCAAATTGTAGATATAAGACAGGATTCAGATGAGACTAAATTGGAAATTACATGTAAATAAAGGCCTCACAGTTTTAGCTTACTTCTACAAAAATAATTTGTCTTTCCACTGTGCCAGTGAGAATTCGGGATTACCCTCGCTACCTGTTTGAGATCCGGGACTGGGATCTGTCAGGACGTCTGATTGGAACAGAGCAGGATGGACAGGCCAGGGCTCATCGCAAAGAGATTGTCCAACTCGGTCCACCATGGGGAGATGTGACGGTCCACAGGAATATGCCACCACTCAAGTTCTACTATGATTTCAAATGTGAGTTATGGGAATCATGCTGTTACCATTCTGTTCTACAAGCACAATCCTCAGTTTGTTAATCCGTTCCTATTGGATATACACTGCTCGTCATTGTGCCTGCCCAGTCACAGTTTTTGAATATACAGTATCCATTCATGTGACCAAAACGGAGGTTAAAAAGCTGAAGTAAGCATCTGCAGCAGGGTGGAAAATGAATTTTTTTTTCCTACCACTGTGGCTGGTGGATGCTCAATTTTACTAGCCACTTAAGTTTTTTACCAGCCACTTTTTCCAGAATTCAAATTTATTAAAGAGTGCACTAGAATATTTTGAATTGCTTCAATACATTACTTTTTTAATTATTAATACATATTTTATTAATATAGGCAAATAAAAAGTGATGTGAAAAAAAAGCCTGTGAGACCATGTCAAATTCTACAAATTGTAGGCCTACATGTTTAATGAACAAAAAAAATATTGACTCATCTCTCAGTAACATAACATTAATCAGTCCCTCCAGGATTTCGCAGCCTTTTTCTGAGATAGTTGGCGGCCAAAAATGCCTGATTTTGTGGGAGCTTTTGTAAAAAATTGCGATGTCTTGTATTTTTGTTGCAATGAAGTTGCTTTTTTGTATAGTTCTTTAAAAAATAAAAAGGAAACCTATTTCGGGGAGAATAAAACTACTCTGGGCTGAGTTTTCCTAGTAACCAAAAAGGCTCAGGATGCTGCAAATGTTGGTATAATATGAAAATGGCCGGTGGGTTTAAGACACAAAATAATTTATCGAATGAATCAAATTTGAACATTTCTGTCAGTAGCTTGTTGATCTTTACATTGTTAGTTAATTTCCTAACCTGGCCTGGGACACACATTCATACGGTTTGATAAAGTACTTATTGGACTTATCATTGCACTTACAATAACGAGCGTAGCTGTCCTCAATTTAGGTCATCGTGTACGTCTCATCTCCGTTTTTTCCTGCATCCACCGTGTGTTGGTGTGGGTGTGTTGGTGTGTGTGGAACTGAACAGCAGAGAGCCGACAGGATTAAAACAGCAGCAGCTTTCAGCGACTGAAATATCGTTACAGCGTACGTTGATGTTTAATACAGGTTGGCAGGACAGTCTGAAATATTTTGCACGGTCTTTAGCTGTACGTTTTGTCAATGCGTGCGTCACTTGTTCAAAAAGTAGGCTACCTTCTCTTTTTCTTTACTTCGCTCTTAACAGAGTACCTTCATAGCTAATGCTGACTCCGCGGCGGGCCTCTTAACACCGGGGATATGTCGCCACATGTTTGTAACCGCTAAAAACTACTTGAAAAAAGTCTGGAGTTGACGGACCTATGCGTGGTCAAAGCCCCGGCTGTGAACGGTTTAATTTCCTATAAGTTCTTCACAGTAAAAGTCCTCCGTTATTTTGGTATTTGAATGTTTTTATTATGGAGCAGCAAAATCCAGAAATGTTGGGCATTCATTAGCAGTAACGTGACTTCTATAAGCACTGTGCATTGTTTCTTAGCAACAGCGTTCTTTGACAAAAGCTGTTCAATCCTTTACAAGGAATGTTTTACAATCCAACCGCCACTGTGGCTGGTAAACAAGGCAAAGTCACCCGCCACTTTGAAAAAGTACCCGCCATTGGCTGGTGGTGGGTGCTAATTTCCCACCCTGAGCAGGCACAAAGGAAGAGAGAAACCCTGCTTATGCGTAACGATAGATGTAGTAAAATGGCTAAGCCCACTATAAGAGAGGAAAGTATGAAGGTTGCTTGAGTGTTGTTGCATCTCCCCACAGTAGAAAAGCAGTAATACGTTATATGAAAAACGTTGTAGCAGCTGTCACTCTCTCACTCTGCATTCTTGTGCAAAAGAGAAATAAAATGATTTTGTTTTTTTAAAATCAAGGCATACAGTCATGAACATCATTTAGCCCCAGTTGTGCTTACTTGTCTTACTTACTGTTGGGTAATGTGAGATTTAGTCTTTGTAAGTTAATATCTCTCACTGAATATTTTCTTTATGCAGCGAACATCTCTCTGTACACTATTGTGTGGGGGCCATGTTGGGACCCTGCCTGGACTTTGATTGGCCAGTCTGTTGACCTGCTGACCAAACCCACAGTTGATCCCTCACCTCTTCTGGCCTGGTGGGACAAAAGTCGTCTCCTTCTGCATGGGCACTGGGTTATGGACATTGAACAGGCCAATCTTCATCAGCTGGCTACAGAGGTAAACCAAAGTACACCTAACAACCTCAACTGTTGTGAACCTCCTGTAGCTCTGCACAGTAAGATGTTTAGCAGAGTTATGTTTGTGACGAATCAATAACTTTGTATCAGTTGGCATTTACAAGTGTGTTACAAGATTGTGGCCGATTCCCTCCCACCCCCGGACACAAACTCTTTGAGCCACTCCCCTCTGGCAGGAGGCTGAGGTGCATCAGGACCAAAACCACATGCCACATAAACAGTTTTTCCCCTCCGCCACTAGCCTTATCAACAAGGCCCAGAACCCCCCCTGACTCTCTCCACACCCACCTCTGGCTCCTCATGCCACTGTACCTACTCTTGATAATATATCACCTTTTTACTACTGTTTAACTTATTTTACTATTTATTTACATGTATTTTATCATTATTAATACATACTGTGTGTATATCCATCCATCTTCGTCCGCTTATCCGGTATCGGGTCGCGGGGGTAGCAGCTCCAGCAGTGGTATATATACAGTGTGTGTATATGTTTATACTTATTGTTTATATTCTTTTTATCCTTATATTTGAATGTGTGACATGCACCAACAACACCATGACAAATTCCTTGTATGTGCAACGTACTTGGCAATAAAGCCCTTTCTGATTCTGATTCTGACAAGTGTGTCACTGGGTGTATGTTTCATGGTATATACTGCACCCTCAGAGCTTTGTGGTGTAAAACAAAATGAATCACCAAATCTAATATAAAGATGATTCTGGCATTCTTACAGGACCCTTACAACACTACAGAAAACCTGCACTGGGAGTGGAATAAGCTGAACTTTGACTGGAACCCTGGACAGTTTGTTTTTAAAGGAGATTTGGATGTAAATGTCAGGACAGCATCAAAGTAAGTGGATGCATCAGAGTAGAAAATAGCCGTTAAATGCAACTTTTAACTATATTCGTAGAGAATCTTTTAGTAATACAAGTGCCTTTCTTCCATTCTAGGTATGATGATATCTGTTTTCTACACCTGCCCAACCTATGTATGACCATCGACCTCCAATGGCTTTGCCATGGCAACCCCCACGACCACCATGCTGTAATGATCTGCTGTGCGGAGAACGTTGCAGACGTGACCTCAGGACAACCTCATGACTCCTACAGAGCCTTTCGCTCTGAGAACCTCAACCCCTCCATTGCCATGGACCTGAACCAGCACTGTGGCACAGGTACGCACAACTGTTAGATATTCCATCTAGCTAAAATAAGCCCACTGCCCTTGAAAACCAGTATCATAAATGTATTTTGCTGTAGCGAATTATATATTCTTTGCTTTGTAGAACCCTCCCAGCCGAGAATCCTGCTGTACAGCAGCACTCTGCGTTGGATGCAGAACTTCTGGGCCACATGGACGGGTGTATCTCGACCTATCTGCAGAGGCAAGCTCTTCCACAGCCTCAGGCCTATCCGTAAGAAGCTGGGTCAGCACTACAAACAGATGTCCTACACAGCTGCATTCCCACAACTACAAGTACGTGTTTTTCTAGGCTGCCTTCCAGCACTAAAAATCTGCTTTACGTTTTTACCATGAAGTCTACAACAGTACAGTATGTACCTTGATTTTTGACAGATAATTTACTAATATGTACCATATGTATGAATGTCTTTATGCTGTGTGTTCTTCAGGTGCATTACTGGGCCTCCTTCGCCCAGCAGAGAGGTATCCAAGTGGAGTGCAACAAAGGCCACGTCTTCACTCGAGGGGCACAGAGACTTATTCCACAGGGTACAGGCGTTTGCATGATATCATTCAAGACAAACAAATAATTCATACATCCAGATGTCTTCATTTAGTTTCCCAACAGAACATGAAGTAGTTAGATGCATGTGTGTGTTTTATATGGTCTTTCAGCTGGCACTGTGATGAGGAGGCTGATCTCTGAATGGAATGTGACTCAGATGGTTAGTGAGCTGTCTCAGGTCACAGTTCACCTGATGGCCTCCACCTGGGATGAGACAGCCGACCACCAGATCAACGCTCAGGTGAAGAAGACTCACCTGCTCAGCCTGTCCTCCCTGAGCTACCAGCGACAGAGCAACCGCATGGAGGAGGTAAATGCCCAGAGGTAGCTGCAGTAATAGCTTGTTCTTCACTATCAATGAATTCCTAATCAAGCTTTTTTTAATATTTCTGACAGGAGGTGAACCAGACGGACGAAACTAATGCCTCTTACGCTCACAAACTGCGCCTGGTGGACCTGCGTGCTTCTTGGACTACCACTAACAGGAACATAGCCTTTGGGCTGTACGACGGTTATAAAAAGGCGTCTGTGCTGAAGAGAAATCTCTCTACTGAAGCTTTGAAGGGTCTGAGGATTGACACACAGCTGCTGACCAAGAAGCTCAAACGCTCTCCTTCCAACTACTCTCCCCCCACAGCCCCGACCACACCAGCTATGCCCACCGTCAGTCGAGCAGAAAAAAGTCAAAATGAAGGTGAGGAAATACCTTGACAAAGCAAAAGACAACACCAGTCTTTTAAGACCCACTAACCTCTTTCTTTTCCACTTCATTTTTTAGGAACATCAATGCTCCAGAAGCTGATTGAGGAAACGGACAAGTTTGTGGTGTTTTCAGAGGAGGATTCAGGTGTCAGCGACCAGCTGTGTGGCATTGCAGCCTGTCAGACCGACGATGTCTATAATCGCAACTGGTTTATCGAGTTAGTCAACTGTCAGGTAGCTGCCTTGATTTTTATCCCTGTAGCAGCATTATGTTTACAGGTTGTCTGTCCGTTCGTCCCATTCTCGTGAACGAGAGGCCAAGGCATACAACCGCAAGGCGGTAATTCTTGTTGTTTCTAGGAGTTGCTTCGTTTTCCTTGTTGCAAGGTCATGCAAATTCCTACTGAATGTCACTTTGAAAAGCTTGTTTACTCCAGTTCTTTTTTTATTGGGTTTTGCAGGATTATACATTTGCATCTAAGACAAATACAATCTCCTTTTATAATGTGCCATCTGGAACAATACCTCACCCGCACTTTTTTTTTTTTTTTTTAATGTTTAACAGTTTTTATTTCCACACACACACACACACACACACACACAACTCGTCATCACCACAGTTAGGTTGATGTATCTGAAAAGTTTGTGTTCTTGATATACTTGAGAAAGGGGCCTTCCTTGGAAAGACAGTCTTATTTTCACCAACTTCAGAAAGTATAGCACATCCCGACAGCTTTCGTTTTAACTCAAAAATGTGTTCTTTGACCTTGAAAGAATTGAGATTCTAATTCAAGATTTTCTCCAAATGCTGGTTGAATGCAGGTCAATCTGGTTGTTATTTTGTTCTTCGCTTTACCCAGATGATGTTGCGTGGCACAGAGACTGCAGGCTGTGTGTTGGTGTCTGCAGCAAAGGCTCAGCTGCTTCAGTGTGAGCACCACCCATCCTGGTACAATGACACCCTGAAGCAGAAAACCACCTGGACCTGTCTGCTGGATGGCATGCAGTACTTTGCCACCATGGAGCCCAACCCATATGAGCAAGAGGACAGACAGTTGTGGCTGGAGGTAAGGACAGCTCTAGTTACATTAAGCTATCTTAAAGGCATGGATGGGTAAAATTATTTCAGATAATAAATAACATGGCTAACTCTGTAGTATTGTATAACACACCTGGTTTGAAAATACTAACTATATAACTACAACATCACAACCAAGCCTTTATAGTAACTCAACCTGTGTGGAGTGCTCTTCCCGCTCTGATTGGCTTCTTTTGATGCTATGTTGTGTTCAGGTTAAAAACATAGAGGAACACAGGCAACGCAACCTAGACTCAGTGCTGGAGCTGATGGAGAGCGGCCAGGCTGTGGGAGGGATGGTTAGCACCACTACAGGTAAATCACTTCTCAAACACAGGATTGTTCTTCCTTACCACATGGAGAAAAAAATGCATTGTAGGACACTGACCACACAACCTCTAAATTTAATTTTCTGTGTCTGTAGACTGGAACCAGCCAGCTCAGGTGAATGATTCTCAGCAGGTTCAGCGTATCATATCACGTTGTAGCTGCCGCATGCACTACATCAGTTACAGTCACGACATCAACCCAGAGCTGGCCACACAGATCAAACCGCCAGAGCTGAGGAATAACCACGAGAAAGAGGACCTGCTGAAAAAACAGGCTGGTATGTCATACTGTACATCTTCAAAGAAGATTGCTGGGTTATTGTAAAAGGGGCAGCTTACTACGTTTTCATTAGTCTCACATTGCCAGACCTTCCTCCACAGCGCTGCGGAGGAGGGTCTGGCTAGTCCACATAGCATTCCGGCATGGTAGAAAAACGTGCTCTGTTTTATTGGCATTTCTTTAAACCAATCACAATCGTCTTGGGCGGTGCTAAGCGCCGAGCGGAGCCAGTCGCTGCAAAATAGTCTCAGGAAGGAACTTGTTTTGGTGGAACATGTGGACGTTGAAGGTTGTTTCAATCATGCAAGAGAAAACTCAGATTGGACAGATAGTCTAGTTAGCTGTCTGGATTTACCCTGCAGAGATCTGAGGAGCAGTTAACCATAGTCCTCAGAAATCCACCAGAGGTTAGAACGCCAACACAAAGAAAGAGGAACATCGACATCGACCGAATAGAGTGACATCTGGCAGAATTTCCGGCAGAACGAGCAATCCTGGAAGTGGAATGTCGTTAACAATTTTGGGTGGGGAGGGGGATGAGATTATTGTTTTTACTAGGGCTGCAACTAACGATTATTTTAATAATCGATTAATCTGTCGATTATTTTTTTCAATTAATCGATGAATGGGATAAAAAAACAAAAAACAAAAGCATTAATTTACATCAACTCAATACATACTTGCATACATACTTGTTGTTTTAGTTAATAGTTGTGTAAAGGTAATTAACCGAGAGAGCAGATACAGACAACACACACACACACACACACACACACACACACACACACACACACACACACACACACACACACACACACACATTCACTTGAAGCTTATTCATTAAATTATTACCATCATTGTAGTAAGTGCAAGTTAAGTTCATTTGTACACCACATTTAAACATAGCTTAAGATGACCAAGTTCTATAAAAGAACTTTAAAATGAAATTAAAAAGTACAACGCACATAAATATATTTGTCAACAATAACTGATACGGGACAAAGCACAGAATATATACATGATAACAGATTGAAAAATGAATGAGCCAAAAAATGCGAGTGAATAAAAACGTGTCTTTAGTCTTGCAAACTATACCACCCCTGCTTGACTACAGTTATTAACGAACTAACGCTAGCTTGTCATGCTCGTCAAGCTAGATAACGAGTAAACACCACACCAGCACCAGAAGAGCTACTGGAGAGACGTTGCGTTCCTCACTTCAAAACGGAACCACAGTAGGATTGTGTAGTGACTTTACCCTGCTGGTGAACTCCCTTCCTCCTCTTCATCAAGGAGTCCAACATGTTTACGTTTTAGGTGCTGAATCATCACCGTGGTGCGCCCGTGCCATGCCCTGTCGCTTTTGCTTATCTTGTAATTAACGCGTTTTTGATTTATTTAGTGTGAAATGCTCCCACACCTTGGATGACTTAGGTCGTACTGATTTCTCTGCCTCCGCCGTGTGTTTCAGAACAACGTTACGGGTCTCTCTGGTCTCTCTCCGTATTTCCTCTACCCCCGCTCTGCTCTTTTTTTCTTTTCTTTTGCTTTGCGCTGCTCCGCTCTGTGCTCAACTCAATTTTTTTTTTTTTTTTTTTTTTTTTTTTATCTCCGCGACTGAGTGGCATATTGATACAACGAATCAATAATGAAATTCGTTGCCAACTTTTTTAATAATCAAATTTTATCGATTTGTTGTTGCAGCCCTAGTTTTTACTAAATCCTTTAAGAGTTTTATTTTGTTGATTTAACAGGGGCTGTGGACACCTTCACCCTCATTCACCATGATCTTGAGATATCCACTAATCCTGTTCAGTACGCTATGATCCTGGATATCGTCAACAACCTGTTGTTACACGTGGAGCCCAGACGCAAGGTAGGCTTTAATTTATAAAAGCTTTCCCATCTCCTTACCGATTTTTCATCTTTGCTTATTCTGTATTTTTCTATCTACTGGACTTGTAGGAACACAGTGAGAAAAAGCAGCGTGTGCGTTTCCAGCTGGAAATTTCTAGTAACCCTGAGGAGCAGCGCAGCAGCATCTTGCACCTCCAGGAGGCTGTCAGGCAGCACCTTGCCCTGATTAGACGCCTAGAGAAACAGATTTACTCCAACATCAGGGTGCGTCACATAGTTCTTCACTACTTCTTTTTATTTATTTATGAGGACAATGCACATTCATCAATATTTCTGTAAATGTGCCAGTGTTAGCCAGCCGGTTAATTTTCAGCTGTAGTCATAGTTACCTAGCATGCATGTCTATATGGTGGGAGGAAACTGGAACACCCAGAGGAAACCCACGCAAACACAGGGAGAACATGCAAACTCCAGACAGAAAGGCCCTGCCCGGACCAAGGATCCAACTCTGCAGTGCCTACTAGCTGTGAGGCAGTAATGCTAACCACTGTGCCACCAAATTGCCACTGTTATTTAATTGATTTGGAAAAAAATACTGATTTATTTTTTTTATTTTTTTTACTGCAGGCACAATCCGAGGAACTGAGCGGCGATGAACTGATGGAGATCAACACAAGACTGCAGAACCAGCTGAACCAGGAGAAGAACGACATGCAGATGAAGAGTGAAGAGCTCAACATTCTCATCAGGTCTCACATCAGCACTTCTTCACATCCAATACTGAGACGATATGGCACACAGGTCAAACTAAATATATATTCTCTATCTTTCAGGTGTTTTAAGGACTTCCAGCTGCAACGGGCAAACAAGCTGGAGCTGCGTAAGCCCCCGGAGGATGTGAGTGTGGTGAGAAGAACAGAGATCTATTTTGCCCAAGCCCGCTGGTGTTTGACCGAAGAGGATGGCCAGCTTGGCATTGCTGAGTTGGAGCTGCAAAGATTTATGTACAGTAAGGTGAGTGCTGATGAACGTTCTGTAGACAGGACAGCAGAGTGGCTTCTTCCATCCGCGGCTGAAAACGTACCTGATATCCCACTAAATCATCTGTCCTCTTTGATATTCTCTTTTACGATTTGCACTTCAAAAAGCATTCCCTCTGCCTCCTTCTAGAGCTCTTATTTACACTTTTCCAGCATTCTGTATTTCAAGAACCATCCTAAGATAACAGGAATATCTAACATATCCTATTTAACTGCAAAAACACTCTCTTTACTACACTATCATATGATATGTTACTCCTGACACATCCAATATTATGCTTAATCACTGTTGGATGGTAAATGTTGATGACTTTGAATACTTTCATCCCACAGCTGAACAAGTCTGACGACACGGCGGAGCATCTTTTGGAGTTGGGGTGGTTCACAATGAACAACCTGTTGCCAAATGCAGCATACAAGGTACATTTGACTCTCATATCTATGTGACTTAATTATTTTTAGTTATCGACATGAAAAGGCACATTCATTTGACTTAAATTGTTTTAGACTTTAGTTATAAAACAACATGAAATGACGTCCATGGCAAGACACCCTTTTGATGCTGCCTACTCTAAGTTTTCAATGTTAATTTCCAAAAAGCCTACAATATGTGATATTTATGACTCTGCCTGGTTTCCTCTGTGCAGCGTGTGAGGGTATGTACAGTGCTCGTACAGTGACAAGACTTGACGTCTGTGTTGACTCCATCTTGTTTGTCCAGATGGGATCACTCAGTGGCTCTTCAGTGTGTCATATTCCGTGTTGCATGCACACTCAAAGATTCATTGATGCATGTGTGACCAAGGACTCATTACAAGTTCACATAACACGGTGGTGTTGTCCATTCTGTGTTTATATCGTCAATAATACGTGCTGTTAAATATCAAAGTATGATTGTCACACAAAATCAACCTAGAGCTTTGTTCTGTGATGTCGCTGAGGATAAAATTGAGTCCCTCTTCTTTTTTAGGTTGTACTTCGTCCTCAGAGTAACTGCCAGTCAGGACGCCAGTTTGCTTTGCGTATTTTCAGTAAAGTGCGCCCCCCTGTGGGAGGAATCTCTGTTAAGGAACACTTTGAGGTAAAGAACATTGCATCCCGCCACATTCACTGAAACATTTGGATTGTGTTTTGTGCGAGTGATTGTTTCCATCATTAGGTGAACGTGGTGCCTCTCACCATCCAGCTGATGTACCAGTTCTTCAAAAGGATGATGGGATTTTTCTTCCCAGGAAGAAATGTTGAGGAGGAGGAGATCACTGATGAGGAAGACAAGTTCAGATTGGTTACTACAGGTATGTTGTTGTCAACAGTGGCAGTATGACAGTAGTAGGCTGCTCAGCACTCAGTCTTCAATGTCTCTGTGGGGTCACCAGCCTGTAATCTATACCTATCCGATCAATAGTCTCCATTTTCTCGTGTGTGTGTGGTAGGTATCAAATAGCCTATTACTGTGTTATGTCATCCCTCTGAGCTATTAAAAGGCTCTGTCACGTTGGATATGTCCTTGAGATATGTGTTAGAGAGACTCAGAGGGAGTATAAGGTGTAGGGTGCAGAGTCACCCAGAGGCCGCGATGCTGATGCTGATGTGCTCTGTGTCACAGGTATCCCTGTTAAGCCTCGGCAGTCGTCAGAGGACACCATGGGTGCTATGGGCCCCACCAAAGGTGTCACCCAGGGACTGAACCGCACTGCGGGGGTCAGGAGGTCTTTTAGGAAACCTCCAGAGGTATTGGTGCTTTCTGATTATTTGTGCTCTGATGTCAAGAATAAGAAAAATAAAGGTAATGTAATTGCATTTCATGATCTGCTCCCACCAGCATCCTGTTGATGACATTGATAAGATGAAGGAGCGAGCTGCTATGAACAACTCCTTCATCTACATCAAGATTCCCCAAGTGCCCCTCTGTGTCAGCTATAAGGTGGGTTACTGAGCTCTCGTTTTTTTTTTTTTTTTTTTTTTTTTTGTCCCTGTTAATTATTACGGCTAATGACCTTGAATGCAAATAAGACTAAAAACATGATTATTCTGTCATATTCTATCTCAATACCTTAACCTTTAAGCTCAGGTCATTCATACAAAACAATCCTTAGGTGCCACTTAAATGCCTGCGCTCTCTGATGCTCCAAAAACGGACGTTCGAGGGAACTGAAACATCACCGCACTGGACGCTAGTCAACACTACACTTAGCAGCAGCTAACGTTAGCCTACTGTTAGCTAGTCAACACTATACTTAGCAGCAGCTAACGTTAGCCTAATGTTAGCTAGTCAACACTACACTTGGCAGCAGCTAACGTTAGCCTACTGTTAGTTAGTCAACACTACACTTAGCAGCAGCTAACGTTAGCCTACCGTTAGCTAGCAGCTGGAGTAAACACTGTTAAAATGCTGACAGCTAAACGGTGTAAAGTGTGACTGTATTTCACTGGAGAGGATTCTAACACCAGACTGTAGCTGCCGCTGTCTGAAAAACACACTCAGCCTCGCCTCGCCAGCCTCGTGGTGCATGTAAAATACCCTTTTCCCATCCAGTGGTTGTTTTTGTAATTGAACAGGAATTTACTGGTGAAATAAGTTATTACATTTTTAATAAATCATTTAATTTTGACCCTGTGGCCGAAGCAATACACAAGCCGTTCTTGATGTCGCCGTTGTTTTATTGTTTTATATTTTTGAACATACAGAACAGACAAATAGAATTGAACAAGGTGCTCCTTTTACAAATGTATTTTTAAACAGCATTATCATATTATTTTAGTGAGGACTCATAAATAACTACAAATAACTAATATTAGGGAAATAATATTTGTTTTGTTACGTGTTTCTGGATTATTTTTTTAAATCCATATCAGGATATTGGATTTTTAAATCAACAAATATTTGTATTGATATCAGCCTTAAAAATCCTTTATTTGTCGGGCTCTAGTTTGTTCCTTCATCATCACTTGCTCATTTATTTTATAAACAAGGGACATTGAAAAGTAGCTAATTTTCAATAAAGAATAAGAATTAGATTAAGAGTAAAAAATAAGAGTTAGAAAATGAAATATAAAGCCCCAGACACACCGACCAGACGGCCGACCGTCGGCAGTAAAGCCAGTGGGACTGATCAGTCTCCCCGAGTTGGTCCAAAAAGTTCCTCAGAACACACCGAAGAGACAAGACATAATACGTCTCCATAACAGCGGGCGGCGCTAATCTGGATTGTTGCCCAAAAGGGTCACCGGCAGCTGATTGGACGAACACGTCACATGGGTCTGGTTTCTCCAGAAATTCAAAGCCAGACTGTCATGGCGGCTCGTTCAGAATACGATCTCATATTGGACTAAAACAGTTCACCGAAACATGTTTCTGAAAACATTTTAAGAGAGAAATAGGCCATGCAGTTGCTGAATCTGTCTTCATTTCAGAGCAACAAACGTCAGTTTAAAAGATTTTCATCAGATTTTAAGAGACTCTTGTCACGCTCATCCTGCTCCCCGTTTCCTGGTTAGCTCTCCACCAATCAGATGGCTCATTGAGTCTGACTGCCGGCAGTGCCCGCCTCGCCGATTTATACATGTAAAATCGGCCAAAATGAAGGCCGATGGCCTTGAGTCACTGACCTCACCAGACTGTCCAATGGCCAATTATCGGGTTGATGTGTCACGACCAAAAGATTAAAATTCAATGATATAAAATTATAATTACGTAATATACTGTAGGTATTAATATGCTAGTGTTTATCAGCTTCATGTGCAGGTGGATATAGTATGTAGACACCTTAGTTCAAGCAGCTATAATCAATATCTGTACAATGTATCTGATGTCTACTGTATGTGACCAGTGTCACCGACAGAATTATGACCCGACTCTGCAGTTCCCCTGAGCTCGGTTTTGTTTGTACGGCATGTAACTTTCATGTTGTGGTTCACTCTCACCTCACTCTTCTCTCTCATTGTAGCTGTTTTCAGCTAAAGAAAGCTCTAATAAAGATAAGATGACGTTATTAATCCCACACTGGGAAAATCCCTGTGCTACAGCAGAAATAGAAAAAATGGAATTAGTTATAATAATAATAATAATAATAATAATAATAATAATAATAATAATAATAATAATAAAACATATTTACACAATAAACACCCTATAAACAGACAGTATATAAACACAGATATACAGATGAGTAAGGTAAACCCACTGCACGCTACCTGCTGAGCACCAAACACACACACACACACACACACACACACACACACACACACACACACACACACACACACACACCCCTCCAGATGAATGAAAATGATAATTGCTCCGTAACTGCTGGATGTGTGTAAATAAGCAACTGTTTGCTATCAAGTTCACCATTTTAACCTAAAAGAATTTTACAGATTGCTTCTTATGTCCAAAAGGACAAAAAAACATCAGTAATTATAGGTTTAATTCATTTTTTTTTAATGTTGAACTAATGTTTGACTTTGTTTAAATCCCCCTTCTGCAGGGAGAGAAGAGTAGTGTGGACTGGAAGGACCTGAACCTGGTTCTGCCCTGTTTGGAGTACCATAACAATACCTGGACGTGGCTCGACTTTGCCATGGCTGTGAAAAGGGACAGCCGGAAAGCACTTGTAGCACAGGTACACAACATTTTGACTCCTCTCCTTATCAAATGATCACCGCTTGAAACCCACATTATGCTGTGACCCTGATCTATTGTTCATTTCTTTCAGCAGTTTAAAAATAATCCTTCCTTGCATACAGTGTGATGTCATACATTTGCTCTGACATTGAAAAGTTCTGTTTCTGAACTTGTTCTTCTTGCTCCTGGTTGCTCAGATGATAAAGGAGAAGCTGCGCCTGAAGCCGGCTTCAGGCTCAGACCTGCGGGGGAAGGTGTCTGAAGGGAAGTCGGACAACAGCCTGCAGCAACAGGAGGAGGACGAGAAGGCTCGGCTCCTCATCGGCCTCAGCACCGCAGACAAGAGCTCCAGCAAGAAGAGCATCTTCAGTCGACGCAAGTGAAGCCACAAACACTCGCACATTGAAGTCTGAGCTGGGCTGGATGATCCACTGCAGCAGCTGCCACACTCCCTCGGTACGAGGATCAGGGAAAAACTGCCTCTTGGGGGTTCCAGTATCAGTCCGGCTTTGTGGATCACAATAAAAAAAGGGGGATGGTCGAGCATTTCAAATAGTTTATGGGGATACCTTACTGTATAATATAGCCTGCTGAACTTAAAAGTAATATTTTTTTTATGTGTCAGATTTGAGTTTATGGGCAAAATCCCTGCAGGGAACTTTGAACAGCTCCAGGATTTACCAGGGTGCCATTTTGACCAAATATCTATTATTATCTTGTTTATTTGTGTGCCAATAAAATCTCACTCTGCATTTCATACACAGAATGATGACCACTTACATTACATTGAATGTAGCGAGGAACATTTTCAGTGTGTAGCTAGCACTTCACTGTTACTGTTTCCTCTGCTTCTATACATGCAGGACTGAGAGCACCTTTTCCTGCTGGTTCAGGAACACTGTACTCTGCTAGAAGAAATAGGAGTCAGCTGGGAGCACTTTCACTGCTGTCTGCTGTAAAAATAAAGAAATAATTTTGAAATGCCATAAGTAAATATATCAGTATATGTTTTATCAATTAAAGATATTATACATGGCTGTATGAGTGTCACTCTGACAGGAAGGCCTTGTCCCACAAATTATTTTATATTTTACTTTTAATGGATGCCTGTTTTACTGTACGTCACCCCAGTGCAATATATCAAAAACAGAGCAGCAAATGTTGTGTGTTGTATGATTTCACGTGGTTTGATGGCATTGTGGCAAAAAACAAAAGAAAATATGTTGCAGTTAAGCTAATAGCCATGTATGTTTTGTAATTTTATTACTAAAGCACTTTTTATGCAAAGTATTTTGATATTTTTGTAACCCCACGGTTGTTTTCTGTTGAATCGCCTGTATAACCGTGCTGCTAGGCCTGTTAATACTGTCACATTTCTATTAAGAAGAAGAAAATGCCGCCGAGCATTTCAATTAAACGGATCGTATGGCGAAAGCCGATGTATTCATATTTCTATCAGCTCTGTGGCTTATTGTTTATCTGTCAATAAAAAGTGTTCTGGTCTCTCAGTGGTGTTTGGGTTTTTGTGTGGAATAAAAACTGAAAAGGGCAGGTCTGTGGGGTGATTGATCATTAACCTGACAGCTTTAACTGGAGCGGAATGGAAGCTCCCGCTCTGGATGACAGCTCTCTGTCTCTCTCTCAATTTCAATTTTATGTTGCTTTATTGGCATGACAAAAAAATACATCTGTGTTGCCAAAGCATAAGAACAAACATACATACATATAAACAAGGAGTAAATACATCTGATATAATACAAGTAAACAGGATAATTATGATATAAATGCAGATACTAGACACATTCTGTGTATGTCCCTCAAAGGGTACGTTGAAACATTAATATATATAAAAAAAGAATACAAATAAATGAAATAATAGAAAAATAAAAATGATTATAAGTATGTACAAGTTTCTATCTATGTTGCCTTGTATTGTGGCAGGAGTTGTACTGGTCAGTGGGTTTGCTGCAGTTAAATATATATCCTCTGTCCCAGACCAAACCTAATATTTATGCGGAGGACGCAAGTATTTTTGTGGCTTGTGTACACATGTCCTCTACGAGTATAATTGTGGCTATATTTGTGTCCCCTTCAAAAATTGCTCTTCAGAATTTTTATGTTTATTGTCCCCCCCTACTGTTAGATCAGATTTACGCCCATGCTCTCTCTCTCTCTCTCTCTCTCTCTCTCTCTCTCTCTGTCTCTCTCTCTCTCTCTCTCTCTCTCTCTCTCTCTCTCTCTCTCTCTCTCTCTCTCTCTCTGTCGCTCTCTCGACTCACAAAACACAGCAGCACGTGGGTCAGAGGCTGGGATGGCCGAGCGAGGAAGACCTCAATTAGTTGTTTTTCTTACTCATTTTTGCGTGAAATCCTTTTGGTTTATTTATGGGCAGCGACATCAGTAAACGCAGTAAGGTGAGTCAGTCAGAGTCTGTCAGATTGGATGGATTTATGCTGATATATCATGGATATGGTTGACGCGTAGAGGTCAGCTAATAAGTATTAGCTATAACAAATAGTAATGATAGGTTACAAAGATGTTTGCAACAGTGACACAATATTGATATTGTGCATTGAATGTTTTTCTGAAGCATTTTTAGAAAATGTACAATTAGGTTTATTTCTTTAAAAGGTAGGGAGTGAGATATAAATACATCCATGTTGCAAAGATTGTGTAGTAAAGTCTGGTCAAAAATAGAGCTATTGATTAGTTGTAAGGGAATGGCCTTCCTTTCGATGCTCGCTTTGATTTTGTGCAGCGTTGATTGAAATGGATGCATGCATGCATGCAATCAGCATCAGGTATCAGAATCATTGGAAAGCCTAAATATTAATTATAGAGTTGGTGACTATGGAATTGATGATTTAAAATAATATTTGCATGCATGTAGTATCTTATGAAATCATCCCTATTATAAGCAATGGTGAAAATAATACACTGCATTAAAAAGCGTTTTTAAGCATAAAAGTTCAGCAGCAAAATGTGCTTTTAGTATCAAAAGAAAAAATCAACATAATGCAGTAAAATGGCTCTTTTTAGATATATTATACATTTAATCATATGACTATTTGTACTCATGCATTAACACGTAAGAATTTTGATATAGCTGATTGAATTAGATTTTAAGTATTTTAATCAAATGCTTATTTATCTGCAAAGTTACTTTAGCTCTGAAATTAATGTAGTAAAAAAATTGGTGTTTCCCTCTAAAATGTATTGGAGTATATAAAGTGGCATAAAACCAAACTTAATGAATGTATTAACTTAATTACCTTCCACCTCTCATGCTATTATAAAGCATACTTTTTTATTGTCTAGAGAGAGGGAGCAGCTGCTCAGCGTCGACTCAGTCATGGGTTCCTCTCAAACGTGGGGGTCTCCATCACACACAGACTGGGACACTCAGCTGTGTATTCTCGGCCTGTGGGACCGGACAGCAGAGCGCCCGTCCCCACACTCCCGCTGCCTCCAGAGGACACAGAGACAACTCATCCAGCTTCCATCTCTGTCTTTCTGCCTGAGTTCCCACAGCGTAAACTTCCTGGACGAGACCACTTCCAGGTACCACAACACATGAAGGTTCAACAGAATTTGAAAAATGTAAAATAAAGCAAAGCAGTGGAAACATTGAGATTACATCTGTGCTCACAGATCCTGGGCTTTATAGCCAAAGGCTCATATGGACCCATCCTGAAAGTGAAGGACATTACCAAAGAGAAGACCTATGCTGTTAAGGTAATAATTAGTACTATAGCAGCACGAAGAAAAACATAAAATACTTTTTTTGTGTACTCATTTTTTCATTGTTGCACAGGTTCTACCAAAGTCCGACATCTTGAAGCATGGAGTGCTGGAGCAGTCAAAAGAAGAAGTCATCATTCAGGTATCTCCGTGTAAAACTCTCAGTTGTGGAAAAAGATTCCATTAGGTAGAAGTACTGGTCCTTTACTGTTCTTATGCTTATGTTAGAGCTGCAACCATTAGTCGACTGAAATAACTATTTTGATAATCGATTTATCATTTCAAACAAGATTTATTGCTTGTTCTTGTCATAGCCTATGGTTGTAAATGAATGTTTTTGGTTCATACAAGCAATCTAAGGACATCACTTTGAGCTTTCCTGATGGCTGTTTTTTCAGAACTTTTTGTCATTTCGACTAATAAATAAATCAATGAATCAAGAAAATAATCAGCAGGTTAAACTATGATGCAAAGAATTATGAGTTGCAGACCTACTTACATACTTAAGTAAAAGTTATATTACTCAACAGTGAAATCTAAATAAAACATTTAAAAATGGCTCAAAGTACGAGCTAGATGAAAGTGATGTCCCGACTTGCAGTTATGATCAAAGAACAAAGAGGTAAATGTTCGAATGATGTCTGAATGATTCAGTATTTTTCTGTCCTCACTATTTTAGACGTATATCATTTGGATTATAGGAAGTTCCCTGTTCACCTCTCAGTGTTATAGTCACTCTCACTCTGTGTGTGTCGACTGTTGCATTGCAGCGGCAGCTCAAACACCCATTCATCCACAATCTGCAGGACTGCTGGCAGACACAGAGCCATCTCTTCATTAGTGAGTTAATAGTATAAGTATAAATGCTGGCACAGTTCACCCCCTCTTCCCTTGAACTATCCTTTTCTTCTTTATGTTTCTGAGGACTTTCTGCTCCCATAGTAACATAAAGTAGACTGTGCTCCATCCCTGAGTCTAAAGAAATCTCAGTGCTGGATATTGAAGAGGTGCACTGCCATCTAATGCGAGTGCTGGGTAAAGCTCAGATGCTGCACTGCCTGCATGACTTTCCAGTGTTTACCACCATGATCATACATTGATATCTATCCATCCAAAGTGGATTCAAAGATGGAACTCAGCTAACAGGATACTAACAAGACAGGTGCATGTGTGGTTCTGACTTGAATTCAACCTTACTTCAATCCTTACTTCTCCTTTTCCTACAGAGCAACAGTGTGATGAGCAAATCTTTTTATTTTTGGCTTTCCTCATTTCTGATATTTTATTTCAGAGGATATTGGCCTGCATTACCTCTGTAGATGCTTTCAAAGACATAAGAAGTGTGTGTGTGTGTGTGTGTGTGTGTGTGTGTGTGTGTGTGTGTGTGTGTGTGTGTGTGTGTGTGTGTGTGTGTGTTGTCCTCTGCAGTGTGCAACTACTGCAGCACCGGAGACTTGTACACTTACTGGTTACTGAAGGGCCGGTTTGGGGAGGATGTAGTTCAGCTTTTTGCTGCAGAGCTGGGCAGCGCGCTGGGTTAGTATTATCATTTATTATACTAAGAACATGTTTACATGCTTTAATGTTCAAAAACACATTATTTTTCTGAATTTACCTGTATTCACCCTCTGTCTCTGAAACGTTCTGTTTAGCGCCTGTCTCTTTAAGTACCCCTCCCGAATAAAACGCAGTCTGCTCTGATTGGTCAGTGTTTTCTGGGATTTCCACATCTGCGCTCTCGGCGTCTCTGCAGTCATTGCAACCGGGGAATGACTGTAACGGCACTGTAGAAGCACTTTCTGCTGGCCAAGCGGTGCGCCTGGCAGGAAGGGGACATGCGTCACGCAATAACCCTGGTCATCATGTGATATGAAGGTCTAGGTCGTTTTTTCTAGCTAATTATTATTGTTAAATATTCTTCTTAAACGGACCACTTGTGGACCATCGTCAAAAAAAAAGGGCACTTTGGCCTTGAGGGCAAAAGGGGCAGGTGCTCAAGCACCCGTCGCATGTGTTAAAAAGGGAATTTAAACATGGACATTTTCCCTCTGTCTTTTGTTTGTTATTTCTAGGATTTCTGCATGACTTAGGGATCATACATAGAGATGTAAAGGTATGATGTTTGATATGTACTGTACGTATCCATATGTGTATTTATGATGTTTTATGATAATAATTGTACTCTTTTTCAGATGGAAAACATTCTTTTAAGTGATCAAGGTAATGCTTGTCTATAGTTTTGACCTCTGGCAAGTAAAAACAATCATTTTGGTCATTAGATTAAATTAGTTAACTTTATTAATCTTCAAAGGAGGAACTGCCACAGCAATAATAAGATCAACACACAAACTAGCACACATCTCAATAGGACATTGGTGTAACTCATAAGCCCGCCACTAAATTAAAAAACAATGCGAATACAATTGATCACTTAATGAGAAAAATTCTGACCGTAAGCGAACATTCAAGAGTCTTCATTCTAAATCATTGAGTTTACAACTAGTATGAAGTGATACATCATTTTCAGCGTGTGTTTTCAATGATTCAGGCCACCTTCGTCTTTCCGATTTTGGACTCTCGCGGCGGCTGAAACGAGGAGGAAGGGCATTTACGATATGTGGGACCATCCAATACATGGGTGAGATTTTGGTTTCATATTCTTACTTGGAGAGAAGTGTCATTTGTGACTCTTTGAGCTACATTTTGTATGCTTCATATTCCAACATTGGAGCCCCACCTGCGTTTCGCTCCCATTGGATTCAGTTAACCCAGTTATGAATGTGATGCACCTGTGATGCAATTTGTATGGTGTTTTTTGCTTCACTGTGCTGCATTTTATGTCTTTGTGATTCTACCATTTCATTTTCTGAGATCTGATGGGTCATTATCTTGAAGTTTGTTTTCCCATTCTGTCTGAACAGCTCCTGAAGTTTTAAGTGGTGGTCCGTATAACCACGCTGCGGACTGGTGGTCTTTTGGCATTATGTTGTTCTCACTGGTGACAGGAGAGGTGACGACACATAAACCTAATATTTTAATAGCTCAATTATTGGTCATTGGGGTTTGTGTACAACTGTCTAAGCATCTTTCCTTTTGCAGTTTCCAGTACCTGCAGAGCCGGACCACAGCACCATGTTGAACACGGTCACAGAGTTTCCTTATGTCCTGCCTGAGACCTTCAGCTCTGCTCTGATCTTATTGCTCACAGAGGTGTGTAAATGTGATTCTCCCCTCTTTGATGTATACTCTCCCTCTTATGAAAATATTATCATATGCATCTATTTTAATTCCTCTTAATCGATGCAGCTTTTGTGCAAGAACCCATTGAACCGGCTTCGTAACCTGGAGTGTTTTAAGATGCAGGCCTTCTTTCGTGGCACTTCATTCGACTCCCTCATCCTTCAAAAGATGCCCGTTAAAGTCATCCTGGAGCTCAGGACTCATCCTGATTGGACATCCAAAGCAATGAGAGGCCTTTCATTGGACTACTTTGCTAACTTTGATTGCGATAAAATCCTTCATTCTCCGACAACTCCCACTGAACTGTCTCCTCCGTTGGCCAACATGGACCTGAGCCCAGCTACAGAGCAGGCTTGTAAAGCATAAGACTGGACTATGTTTCTGGAAATGAGAAACTCTGCAGATAATGAATATTTCTCTGATACACATGTCACCTCTTAGACTTTGCTTTTATATTTTTACAGTGTGGGAAAGTTGTCTTTTCCTCTGTATTAAGTGTATTTACAGATGTATAACCTGCTGTGCTGCTGCCGCCAACTGGCTTATTATTTCAACCACGTTCTGCTCCATTTGTATTGCTGTCAGTATATAATAAAGCAAAGTTGAAGGGTACCTTTTAAATGATCATCATTATTTGTTGTTTATTTACAGTATTGGAATCACTGTAAACCTTTTCACCGTAAATGTACAGTAATATACTGGCAGCAGCTTGGCCAGTAAACTACTGGTAATTTACAGTAAGCATACTGTTTTTAAATGTTAAGGTATTTTAGTGTGAATACACATAGACGTTTCTTACCGTATTATTTGAATTGACAGTAATATACTGGCTGCAGTGTAATTCCCTCCTTTTCCTTTATTTTCCCAAGATGCATTGGTATTAACAGTAAATACCTGTAATTCGCAGATAGTGCTGTAATATTATTATTTTCTCCCAGAATGCATTGCCATTTACAGGATTATACCTGTATAACGTTAAGTAAGATACTTTTAGATTTTAGCTGTAAATGTACATCAAAGCTTTACAGTGTATCAAATCATGTCAAGAGGTTCATCCTTACATTTTGAAATGAAACTTTTGTAAGCAAACATTTTGTACTCTTTGGTACAGTTACGATGAGCTACTCTCACATGCACTTGTATTAATTGTTTGAATATTACCTTATCACCAAAAGCAGTCTGGGTATGGGTTTCATTATACGCTGAAATAATATTTATGTGCATCTTCATTAAGAGTAGTCATTAAATACTCATACGTGTGAATTGTGTTTTACTGTTTAAATGGTGAAAATCAAACATATTATTTATCTTGTACTGAAACATTCTTTAAATACTACACATACCTTAAAGTGCTTATTTGAACACTGCCAATTTCATGACACTTGTTGCACAAGAGTTTTTTCTGATATTGGGCTATATTAATAAAATAGACCTGACAAGATTGTGGAGTGCACTGAAACTGTGCAATAATGCAGCTTGCATGCCAACTTTTTGGCTAAAATAAATAAAATAAAATAAAATAAATTAATCATAATTAACATTAGGGCCTTCTTTCAATTTCAATTTCAATTCAATTTCAAATTATTTATAGTATCAAATCATAACAAGAGTTATCTCGAGACACTTTACAGATAGTCGGTCAAGACCACACACTCTATAATTTACAAATACCCAACAATTCCAGTAATTCCCCCAAGAACGATCATTAGCAGAGGCTAATGTAAGTGGCGAGGAAAAACTCCCTTTTTGGAAGAAACCTCGGACTGACCCAGGCTCTTGGTAGGCGGTGTCTGACGGTGCCGGTTGGGGGTGTGATGAACAGTGGCAATAATAGTCACAAAGATAATGGAACAGTGACTACAAATGGTAGTCGTAGTAGTTCATGTCATGGGTGTTACAGGACGTAGCATGGCACAGCACAGCAAGGTAGTCTAGAACTATAATAGCATAACTAAGAGAGGCAGGCCAAAGAGAGGTGCCTGATCGGGCTAGAACTCTCCCCAACCGGACCGGGCTGTATCGGCCTGCCTCCCTCTACGCTACTCTATTCACTCCCTAACGTATAAGCTTTATCAAAGAGGAGTGTTTTCAGTTTATTCTTAAATATGGTGATGGTGTCTGCCCCCCGACCCCAGAACGGGGCTGGTTCCACAGGAGAGGAACCTGACAGCTGAAGGCTCTGGCTCCCATCTTACTTTTAGAGACTCTAGGAACCACGAGAAGCTCCAAATTCTGGGAGCGTAGTGCTCTAGTCGGACAATAAGGTACTATGAGCTCTTCAAGATATGAAGGTGCTTGACCATTTAGAGCTTTGTAGGTCAGGAGAAGGATTTCAAATTCAATCCTGGATTTTACAGGAAGCCAATGCAGAGAGGCTAATACAGGAGAGTCCTAAGGAATTTATTTGAACATCCTGATAGTAAGGAATTGCAGTAGTCCAGTCTAGAAGTAACGAATGCATGGACTAGTTTTTCAGCATCGTTTTGCGACAGGATATTCCTAATTTGTTTTAGATGGGCATTGAAGCATAAATCCTGATCAAAAACAACTCCTAGATTTCTGACAGTAGTGCTGGAGGCCAGGGCAATACCATCCAGGGTAGCTATATCTTTAGATAATGAATTTTGGAGGTGTTTGTAGGCCAACACAATCACTTCAGTTTTGTTCGAGTTTAACATCAGAAAATTGTAGGTCATCCAAGTTTTTATATCTTTAATGCACACATGAAGTTTAGCTAACTGACTGGTTTCGTCTGGCTTGATTGACAAGTATAATTGGGTGTCATCTGAATAGCAGTGAAAGTTAATTGAATGTTTCCTAATAATATTGCCTAGAGCAGGGGTCATCAACTACATTTTTCCAAGGGCCAGAATTTTTCTAAGCAGACACTCCGGGGGTCGGACTTCCTAATATGCCTATTTTTGTTCGAAATGCTATATATATATATATATATATATATATATATATATATATATATACAGTATACACTGTCAAAGAGGCTGAAGCGAAAAGTTGATGTGGAAAAGGCCAGCTTTAATGATGAATGACTGATAAGCAGGCTATGCATTAGTCACGTATGCCCATTTGCAATGAAACGATGTTGTTGCAAAATAATACAACCAGCATCATCATCAACAATGAAGAACGCGAACATAATGGCCGCGTCATTCACTTGCGTATTAAGTAGCCACATGCATCTGTTTTGGTCCTAATACATAGATTTACCGCTTCAGCGGAGAGGATGGTTCGTTCAGCCAGCAATTAAATGTATACGAATTTGTCCAAATTTCTAAATTCCCAGCAAACTAAGATAAACAGTTAGACTACAAACAGACAGATTTTGTTTTAGCTTGTTTGTAAAAAATTCGCTATTTGCAGAGTAGAGCTGTGTTTGCGTAAAACAGCGCGGTGGAGAGTGGGCTGAGCAGACAGAGCAGATTGAAATATCGCTTTCTACATGTTTATGCCTGTCTATACAGGTGAGTGCATTGATAAGTATTTACTTTTTACTCACAAAGGTTTTATTGTAGCCTACTTACAGTAACGGGACTAGCGTGAGTTGATCTGCCCCAGCGGCCATTGGTTATCCTCTTTGTATCGTTCCCAGTCAGGTACTGCGTGTTTTAACGCACACACATCTGGGCTCAGCTGTGTGTGGAGCGCAGGCATCTCTGTACAGAATCCCGGCATGTGAATAGATATGCAAATACAGGGGCTGGGTTTGTGCTCTACTTGTGTAATGTTACCTGCTGTAAATGCTTGAAATGCTAAATAACAGAACGCATCTTTTCCTCTTCACATTTTCTGAATTCGTGATTATTCTGCGGGCCAGACTAAAAGCTTTGGCGGGCCGGATCTGGCCCGCGGGCCGCCAGTTGACGATCACTGGCCTAGAGGAAGCATATACAAGGAGAAAAGAATTGGTCCAAGCATTGAGCCTTGAGAAACGCCATGGCTAACTCTAGCGTAATTGGAGGATTTACCGTTAATATTAACAAATTGAGATCGATCAGAGAAATAGGACTTAAACCAGCTTAGTGTGATTCCTGTAATTCCAACTAAATGTTCCAGTCTCTGTAAAAGGATGGTGTGGTCAATAGTGTCGAATGCAGTACTAAGATCTAATAAGACAAGTATGGAGTCAAGTCCTTTGTCTGAAGCACTTAGAAGGTCGTTAGTCATTTTCACCAGTGCCGTCTCTGTGCTATGATGCATTCTAAATCCTGACTGGAAGTCCTCAAATAAGCTATTGCTATGTAGAAAATCACATAAGTGATTGGCAACTACCTTCTCTAGGATCTTGGAGAGAAAGGGAAGGTTAGCTATAGGTCTATAGTTGGCTAAGACCTCAGGATCGAGGGTGGGTTTTTTCAGAAGAGGTTTTATCACAGCTACTTTAAATGACTGCGGTACATAACCTGTTAATAAAGACATATTGATAATATCTAGTAATGAAGTGTTCACCACGGGTAACGCTTCTTTAAGTAGCCTCGTTGGGATGGGGTCTAAGAGACAGGTAGATGGCTTAGCTGAAGAGACCTTTAGCATTAATTGTTGAGGGTTTATAGGATAAAAGCAGTCTAAGTATATGTTGGGTCTAGTCGTTCTTTCTAGCAGTCTGTCAGTTAAAGGTGAACCGTTAGAGGTTGAGGGCAAGAGGTGATGAATAGTATTTCTGATTGTTATAACTTTATCATTAAAGAAACTCATGAAGTCGTCACTACTAAGAGCTAGGGGAATAGATGGCTCAGTAGAGCTGAGGCTCTCTGTCAGCCTGGCTACAGTGCTGAAAAGAAACCTTGGGTTGTTCTTATTTTCTTCTATCAGTGATGAATAATAGTCTGATCGGGCATTTCTCAGGGCCTTCCTATAGGTTTTCAAACTGTCTTGCCAATCTAAACTAGATTCTTCCAATTTGGTGGAACGCCTTTTACTTTCAAGTTTTCGTGAGATTTGTTTTAATTTGCGAGTTTGGGAGTTATACCAAGGTGCTAGTTTCCTTTGCTTCATCATCTTCTTTTTGAGAGGAGCAACAGAGTCTAAAGTAGTCCGTAGGCAGGTCGTAGCACCGTCTACAAAATGATCAATTTGGGAGGGACTAAAATTAACATAAAGGTCCTGTGTTATATTAAAGCACGACATTGAGTTAAATGCTGTTGGAATATCCTCCTTAAATGTAGCTATAGCACTGTCAGATAGGCATCTAGTGTAGAAGCTTTTATTTAATTTCATAGTCGGGTAGTAAGAATTCAAAAGTTATTAAAAAATGGTCTGATAGTAAAGAATTCTGTGGAAATACTATTAAATCTTCAATTTTGATGCCGTATGACAGCACAAGGTCGAGGGTTTGGTTAAAACAGTGCGTGGGCTTATGCACACTCTGACTGAAACCAATTGAATCTAGCAGTGAGTTGAAGGTAGTTCTAAGGCTATTGTTGTCAACGTCCACATGGATATTAAAATCACCTACAATAAGTACTTTGTCTGATTTAAGGACTACACATGATAAAAACTCAGAGAATTCAGATAAAAATTCAGAATATGGACCTGGTGCTTGGTAGACAACAACAAATATAATTGGCTGTACTGTTTTCCCTGTTGGGTGTTGGAGATTAAGAACAAGGCTTTCAAACGAGTTATAATTTAGTTTAGGTTTAGGATTAATTAACAGCCTCGAGTCAAATATGGCTGCAACTCCTCCTCCTCGGCCTGAGCCTCTAGGAATTTGAGTATTATTATGACTGGGAGTAGTGGCTTCATTTAGACTAACATATTCTTCATGGCCCAGCCAGGTTTCGGTGAGGCAGAATAAATCAATTTGGTTATCTGATATCAATTTGTTTACCAATATTGCTTTAGACGACAGAGATCTAATATTTAATAGTCCACATTTGATTTTCCTATTCTGTTCTATCATTGCAGTGGTTGTTTTAATTCCAATTAGGTTGTTGAGTATAGCACCTCTTTTGTTAGCGTTTGGTTTAATCGGTCTCAGTCGGGGGACAGACACCGTGGTTATGGGATTATGAATGGGTGGCTGCTCCAAAGGGAGCACAGAGGGGCGTGTACCTCTGTATCTCTGATTACTGATATTATTGATTATAACTGGAATGATATAGCTGGTCTGTGGGTTAACAGAGTTATTTGTAAAGGAGTGAGAGCTTTTGGGAGAGTGTGTCTGGTCAGTGTGCTTGTGAGAGTGTTTACGGGATGCAAACAGTCAATAATAGCTCTGAGTATGCAGGGCGTGGTGCAAATTTCCATGTAGCATCTGGCTTCCGTGTGTATTGGGATGAATCCCATCCCTGCTAAACAGGAAGCCACATTCCCAAAACAGATTAAAATTGTCAATGAAATCTATCTTGTGAATGCTGCATGTGAGCTGGAGCCAGGTGTTAAGGGAGAGTAGTCTACTAAAACGTTCTTTAAGGGGCCGTTCGGTATTTATGGAATGGACCACCGGAGGTTTATTTTTTGCTGAGGGGAGGGTCATCCAACATTTTTCAGTCCAGAGGGGGGGGGGGGGTCACCCAACTTTTGTATTCATGAAACAGTAAAATGTCAAAGTGGCTTGTTTGGTGCATATTTTTCCATGTAGCTCCATGTAGCTGTCAGTCTCGGCCCTCCTTCGCTACCAGATGGTCTGACCCATGAATTTGCTGTGGGGCAGGGGGAGCTGCCCCCCATGGTGGCTGAAACGGATAATTGCATTGTTTAAAAAAATGAGTGAAATTATAACGTCTGGCATGATCAGATATTTTATAAATATCTTAACCCTTGTGTTGACTTCGGGTCACATTGGCCCGTTTTAAATTTTTGTTTTATATCAGAAAATATTGTATGTAGAAATAAGCGCTGAAAATGTGTAGAAGAAAAATTTAAAAATTTAAAACGTTGGAAAAAACAAAATCAAATTGTGAAAAAAGGCATCACAAATGTCAGAAAAAAAAGTGTTTTTTTCAAGGTTGAAACGAAGACAACACAAGGGTTAAATAACACAAAACAACTAAATGGTGGTAGGTAATACATCAGATTTCATATACTGCTTTGGTAAAAAAAATATTAGGCCTACCTGGCTGACGATGGGAGCAGCAGGACGCAAAAAACGAAAATGACTGTTGCACTATGTCTGGACATCTTGCCGTGCCAACGTTGCAATAAAGGTTTCCTAAATGCCATGTATATACATGTGATGTCAGCTTACTAATTGATTGCGGGTTTTGTGTAGATTTTGACATTTATACATTTATTCCACTTTGTTTAAACGCCGAAGTGGAGAAAGACTAGTTACGAGTCCATAGCAACCAGTTTGTGTGTTGAATGTTAGGCTACCCAGAGTGCCTTGCTGAATGGTCTCAATGTTTTATTGTTTTATTTCATGTGAACTAGAGGAGTAACTTAGTATTTGAAGTAATGCAGTAATGCAGGAAGTGTGCATTTAGTTTCCATGCTTATTGTGTTTCCACAACTATGTTAGCAAGTAAATCTACTGAAATGGCCACCACACCATAACAGAGGAGTGTGATACGTCAGATGAGAATGAAGAGGTTTAGTTATGTATGTCATGGCTGTAAAAAAAACAAAACATATGATGGGAATCTGTATGTATTTGCCAAGCGCAAACCAGTGCGGAATGTATCTTTAGAATGTTGGGGGAGGATCATCCGTTTTTTCCAAATCATTTTGGAGGGTCATAGAAATTGTTTTTACTGCCGAGGGGAGGGTCATGTCTTTTTTGGCTTAAAGTCCCAAAGCTCCTCCGGTGGCCCCTTAAATAAATAACGAACAGTCCCTAACAACCTTCATCAATCGAACTTATAAAGAACAATGACCTCCTGTCCATGGTCTAGTTTAAATGTTTCTGCAGGTTCAGTGACACCAGTGTAAAATAAATACATCTTGTATGCTGTTTCACACTTGGCTAATACCAAATGTCTTAATCTAAACCAGTTTTTTGTGTGAATGTTGTACCTGGATACATTATGGCCAACTTTCAGCCTCGGTCGACCTATTTAGAGGAGCGCTCACAAACCCATTGAGGACAAGCTTAATAGGACAGAAAATTGAGGACTAGATAAAGTATCATCATTAAATGTTTTTAATTAGGTAACAAAAAAAAAAACTGAGAGCCCCGGCGGGGGCAGCCACGTATAATTGCTGTACTTCTTGAAGTCACGTATCTATTTAAACCTGCATCTTTCTGAAAGGGAGTGCACTGACTCCTCCTCCCACTTCCTCCTGACATTGGATTTCCTCTCAGGCCCTTGTCTTAGACAGGTCCACCATGTCTGTGTGGCAGGCAGTCCAGTGACCCATATCTAGTTTCAGAGGCACACTGACCCACAATGGTGAAGAGAGGAGTCCCCTGAAATTCAGGCGAGCCGTTGCATTGAGTCTGACCAAATACTAACATTATACTGTATGACAGAACACATACGTTTCTTGAACAGAGCATATCGTGTAATGATGCAGATCAACATAATTCAACAATCGATTTAAATTTGAAACATATATGGTTGACGTTTTAGGGTGAAAAAAAGTTTTTGAAAAATAAATCAGATATTAGGCATGGAAATCACTTAGTCCTGTTGTACTGACTCCCATTCCCATAAATATGTATGGTCTTTTAGATTTTGTATTGGAATTCATATGTATTCACTACTTTGTTGTGTTAGTGACTAAAATGGTCATACGGTGTGACATGGAAGTTATTGTGTGTAAAATTATAATGGGGTATATTTTTTTTATTTGAGTTAATGTATCATAATCTTCTATCATTACTTCATCAAGATCTAGCATTTCCTTGTGCAAATGTATTACATTGTACAGTATATTTCTTCATCAATACACAAAGTAAGGCATTTGTCCTTTCTTTCAATAAGCTTCATATTAATTTTGACATACCTTGATATAAAAGAGAGAAAATGCTTGTGACTTTTGCCGACCTATTTCATATCTGTTCCATTTAGATTTGTATGATTTAGACCCCAAAAGCCTTTTTATTTTCATAATTTCTTGATGTCACACCAAATGATAAACCACACCACATAACAATCTGTTAACGCAAAAATGTGTATTAGACCTATATGTATTTCACAAACAACAAAAGACAGTTTAAGAAAGGTATATCACATAAAGGTTCACTGTTAAACATCACAACTGTGTAAAACAGAATGTTATAATATTGTATAATACTTGGGTTCCCTGAGTTTTTCTCTTCTGGATGGTGGGCTTCAATCTGAATGTTTGTAGTTCCCCTATGAGTTTATTCACTTCATATCTGTTAAAAGACAAATTCAACAATGTATTCAGATATTTAAAAACATATCCTGCATTATAATCAGATTAAATTGCTGCAATTACGTATGGTGATAAAGACAACATTAATATTACTGTTGTCTTTAACACCAGGATTTATTTTCTCAGACTACTATTGATATTTAGAATGTCAAATATGTAGCTTTTGTATCGAAGGCTGTAGTGTGACTGAGTGTGTGTGTGTGTGGGGGGGTGATTTCTGTGTTTTATGTGTGTGTTATTCACCATACATGTAATAGGTGTACATCTTAAATAATAAATGTTAAAAATGTTAAATATTTCAAAATATATATTACACTTAACTATTAGTTAAACATATGTATGAAAAAAAAACATATTTATGTAAGAAAATGCAGTTTATATCATATAGTGTGACAAATAAATCATATGGTGTGACGAGAAAACCTGGTCACGCCATATGATATGGGGTCACCCCATATGATATGGGGTCATGATATGGGGTCACGCCATATGATATGGGGTCACGCCATATGATATGGGGTCGCGCCATATGATATGGGGGTCATGCCATATGATATGGGGTCACGCCATATGATATGGGGTCATGATATGGGGTCACGCCATATGATATGGGGTCATGATATGGGGTCACGCCATATGATATGGGGTCACGCCATATGAAGTTTCATGCACTTAGCAGAACAATGAGTCTTGTGGCTACATGCTGGCACCAACATGATATGCTCACTGCAGCATGGTAACATAGATTTAAAGGTAATATTAACAAAAAAGTTATTTACTTTTGACATTTTCCTGTAAAATGAGTCACACCAAAAGACAGTGAAAATGGGTACTGAAGTAGGAGTGCTGGAAATACTTGATTTATTGAAAGAAATATGAGTGATAACTCACCTGGAAAACTTTCAATGTCCTTCTGAGATGTTACTGGTTATTATACTTCCTGAATGAAGAAGGACCTCCCCCTATCCCTAAAGGTCTCCAGACAATTGCCCATTTAAAAAACAGTATTTACGGTCACACCATATGATATCGATTTTGGGACAAAATCTTTTTGTTCAGGGCTGGTTCAAAATATTATGCCTGGACTTTTAAAACAGCAGACTTACAAGTAAACATATGTGGTATTAATATGTACTTAAATAAGGGGTTTTATTCAAAATCAAACTTTATGAAATGGGCTTAGTACAGTAACGCCATATGAGCTTTTCCTGGTTTGGCTGGAAATTGTGAAAAACAGGAATATGACTGGCATGAATGGTCTATATGTTAATATAAAACAATACAACCACATTTATTTACAGATTAGACATTTTGTTACTTATGTTTGACACTCAGGACCACAAAAAGGCCATGTCACGTCAACCACCCATATATGATCCTGTTTAGCTTGCAGAAATGTAATTGCATAATTTAATGTCTCTTTGTTAGCATTTTAAAACAAACATTATCTCACACAGTATATAAAATAACCAGCTTCCATATTTATATGTGTGAGCAGATGCAACACAAGGGATAAAAAAAATATCTGTCTTCAAAATGGAAATGATTTAGCTGACCTCATTTTGGTCTAATTTGGGCCATTTCACCATGCTCATTTACATTGACTGGAACCTGAAAATGATTTCTATTTCTGAAGCAGTTCCATCACATTCTTTACAGTTTAAAGTTCGCAATAACGAACCCACCATGTGATGAATCTCTCTGAGACTGAAACACCCCCTGAGAATTGGAGGATGAAGACCAAATTACCAGGAGACTTGAAACCTTCCTCTGGGCACGTTGTTACTAATTAAAATAAAAATAGCACGCCATGGGGTATGGTTCAACGCTTAAATTAGGTTGCTATAGGCATAGAGGGTGCTGACAGAATACATGATTTCACAAAGTTGACACAGTTAAAACACTACACCATGTATACAAAACTTCAATTTGTAAAATATTTGTGGACATCCAATTTACACCAACACGCAAGTTTAGAAGAATACATTGAGATTGAGTGACTGAAGAAATGCTAAGGTGGCCATTTCAATCAGGAGAGACTTTGTTGCAGATATGCAAAGATTTATTGAACATATGCATAATATGAAATGTACAGAGTCTTTGGAGATTAGACTCCATCGTTATAAAGTAATTTTTAAAGGGGTAGAGAAGCCAAGACATATCCCCCCGATGTAGCCTAGACACTGGTGATGGTGGAGAAGGAACCCGGAGACTGAACGAAGGAGATGTCTGCCGGAAGGGGACTCAGGGTGCCGTGGGTGACGATGACCAGAGGTGGAAGGGGACTCAGGGTGCCGTGGGTGACGATGACCAGAGGTGGAAGGGGACTCAGGGTGCCGTGGGTGACGATGACCAGAGGTGGAAGGGGACTCAGGGTGCCGTGGGTGACGATGACCAGAGGTGGAAGGGGACGAGGAGGGTTGCACGTTTGCCTTAAAAGACAGCTGACAGCACGGAGAAGACATTTAAAGCAGACTGTCATGCTCTGATTGGATCATGAACTTTGTGTCCAATTGGTTGGTTTACTGAAAAGAGAACGCCTAAACAGCTGAATAGTTTTAGGAAGAGAGCGGTGATTAGAAGTCTTCCTGAAATAATTTACTTTGAGCTCCATATCAGCATGAAAAACAAGCATCTGTAAGACAAAAAAAACCACCTGTCTTTATTTAAATAGAACAATGATTCATCAAAAACCTTCTAATTTATGTGGGGCAGATGTGGGTGTACAAGCGCCGCCCAGGGGTGTCGGCTTAAGGTGTGTCATACTTGATCTGGGTACAAACTAAAGCTGACTGAGAGTCTCCAGTCAGTGTTCATCACATCAGTAGACAAGACACATTGGATTTCTGTCAGGTAAGAACTTTAACTGCTCATCTCTTCTTTTCTTTGTTTTACTTTCGGGTGATATCACTGGCTTCAGTGGGCAAATCTATATGCACCTGTATCAAATATGAATTGTCGAATGTATTAATTGTCATTATGTTATTATGCAAGTTGATGTAAATAGAACTGCACTGGGGACAATAAAAAGTATTTGGACTTCATATTTGATCTTATTTAAGTGTTTTTACTTGCAGCAACTCTAAAACTTCACTTGATCTTTTACACCATCAAAATGTCTGTTTATCAGTTTCCTACCTCGTTAGTCTGTTTCTTGGACTACTCTGACATGTGAGTTTCACCTCTAAGGATCAATTTTAAAAAAAGAAACCTTATCTTAATAATTATGGTATTTGTTCACTTATGAGTGGTTTAATTCATATGACCTACAATCATAGCGTGTACTCAATCTTTTCTTTTCACTATCAAATAATCATGCACTCAAAGTTTTATGGTTGGTTTGAATATGCAGACACTTGATGGTTTTCTTTTTTTTTAGAACTACATCTACAGAAGTTGAGCAGGTTCAGCACTTATGACCCAATTAAGGCATTTTATGTCTTAACAAACTTCATAGATGAATAATTTGTCTTTTTATGGTTCTTAATGTGAAGAAAAAAAAGTACAATCATGAGGTTGCATCTTCTACCAAAGGCTGTAGGACAATCAGGCACTCGGGATGACACACCAGTCCCCCACACTCTCCGAGGCGCAGAAGAGGGAGCTCCATGAGACTGCTCTACGCATAGTTTCTCCAGGGAAGGGCATCCTGGCTGCAGACGAGTCTGTCGGTCTGTACCTTCCTTTACTGCAAACTGTAGACAATATGTATGCCATTGATGTTACACTGAGATAATCACACTCAACAGTCAGTCCTGTCACTGATAAACATCACCCAGTTCATAGAGTGCATAGTATGGTTATTAACATCTCAAATGCACAACACATATGTTAATTTCAGGCAGCATGGCTAAGCGGCTGGCTCAGGTTGGGGTGGAGAACACAGAGGAGAACCGCAGACAGTACCGGCAGATTCTCTTTAGTGCAGACGATCGCATCAACAGCTGCATTGGAGGGGTCATCTTCTTCCATGAGACGCTGTACCAGCACACTGATAACGGCATAGCCTTTGTCAAGATGATCAGGGACAGGGGCATCATGGTCGGCATCAAGGTGTGGTAGTTTAGTTCCAAATAACATAAATGTGGAGCATCAAATTGTACCAACCGGTGTGGTGTTAGGTGGATTTAATGATCAAATGTGTATCATTATGGCAATGCATTCTGTGCTGATTATTAGTTGTTTCTGTATATGAGAATTTGACGTGATTGTCACTTCACTGTTCCTTATTCCTCAGGTTGACAAGGGTGTTGTCCCCCTGGCAGGAACTTGTGGAGAAACCACCACACAGGGTCAGACACAAACAACTCAGATCACTGCCGACATCACTCACATTCCCCAAAGGAATGCATATTACAAGATAAACTATCAATCTTTTTTTTAACCTATTCCACAGGTCTGGATGGATTGTCGGAGCGCTGTGCGCAGTATAAAAAGGATGGAGCTGTCTTTGCAAAGTGGCGCTGTGTGCTTAAAATCAGTGACACCAATCCATCTAAACTGGCTATAACAGAAAATGCTAATGTTCTTGCACGCTACTCCAGTATCTGCCAGCAGGTCAGAACCTCATTTTATAAACCATGTCTTTACATGTATGTTATGCATCTGTTTTGTTCTGATAATCTTTTCCCTTTGGTTAGCATGGCATCGTGCCCATTATAGAGCCGGAGATTTTGCCTGATGGAGATCATGACCTGAAACGCAGCCAGTACATCACTGAGAAGGTGGGTTTCTTTTTTTCTTACGTACAGCATGTGCATGGGGTGTGTGAAATTGTTACTACAAGAGTAAGAAGTGAGACGGAGAGGTAGGGAAGTACCTGTCTGCTGTCTCCTTGGTGAAACTATCTGTGTGTTGCAGGTACTGACTGCAGTGTACAAGGCCATGTCAGACCACCATGTGTACCTGGAAGGCACTATCCTCAAACCCAACATGGTCACCTCTGGACACAGCTGCCCCACCAAGTATAGCCCAGAGGAAGTTGCTATGGCAACTGTCACCGCCTTGCGCCGCACTGTCCCCCCAGCTGTCACAGGTAACCCAGAACGCTGTCCTGTCTGGAGAGGATTTTATTTTACGCAAATATGTTTGACATTTGCAGCAGCAAAATTATATTCTTTTGTCCACCACAGGAGTGGCTTTTCTCTCAGGCGGTCAGAGTGAAGAAGAGGCCTCTGTCCACCTCAATGCCATCAACAACTGCCCTCTGGCCAAACCCTGGATCCTAACGTTCTCCTTTGGCCGAGCCCTGCAGGCGTCTGCACTCAGAGCCTGGAGAGGACATAAAGAGAATGAGAAAGCCGCCACTGAGCAGTTCATCAAGAGAGCAGAGGTACGTCTACCTCTTGATACTTTACTTTACTACCAGGGGTAGTATTCACCAGAGGTCCCACAATACGATATTAACACGATAATGTGTCACAATAATATTATTGCGATATAAAACATATTGTGATATTCTGCGATATATTGCAATTTGACACTCTGGATAAAATCAAAATCATAAATGACGAATTAATGAATGACCTTTTGTTCAACTTGGAATTATGTCCCCAAAGAAAAACTTTGTCAACATGTTTTATCTAAATAGATATATTTCTCTGTTTGTTCACCTCACTACAATTTCATTGCTGCAAAATGGGAAACTGAAAAAGCAATAGATTTAGTTATTCTAGTACCTAAAAAGTTCTCATGTGAAATTTTTATAATAAAAGGTTAATACTTGTTGTCTGTGTATCGATACAGTATTGACACGGAAAATATTGTGATAATACTATGCTGTATCGATTTGATCGTTTGTTTCCTATTCTGAGTTTGTTTGCTGTTTTGTCTTCTCTGTCCACAGGCGAACAGTCTGGCATGTCAGGGGAAGTACCCTGGAGGAGAGAACTACGGCGAGGCTGGCCAGCGCACCTATGGTTCCTCTCATGCATACTGAGTACATGGGGAAGCCACGTTTCAATTAGCAGTGTATTTTCTTCCATCACCATAAAAAGGAGGAATTATAATGTAGATAAATACGTAATTTCAGAATTCTGACACTCATGATGATGTTACATGAAAACAAATTCCTGCCTTGACAAATGAGGACAATAAGAACATGGCCTTGGGTATTTTTAAAGCATGTATTGAATAAACGATGTTTTGCTTTACTATTGTGATGGATGTACAGTGTAATCTTGTGACAGTGCCATAACTGAAGCATTTACTACCTAGTATCACAAATAACTAGCCATGTGCTGTAAGTAAATTGAATGTAGGCTGCAGAACAATATTGTTAGTTTGTTTCCAAAATAGTAAACATTTCTGACATATAATTCCCCTTAATATTATGTGGAAATATCTTCAGGTTGTGCAAAGCTTCTCTGTGTATGTGTACTTTAGTTTTGTTAGTAACCATGTACAATTACAAATAATGCACCAGAATTAGCTTCAAGCTAATTTGCCTCTGCAGTCTCTGGGTAGAAAGCACAGTCAGCACTGCAGTAACTTAGAATACAATGTGATGTTGTGTGTGTGTGTGTGTGTGTGTGTGTGTGTGTGTGTGTGTGTGTGTGCGTGTGTGTGTGTGTGTGTGTGTGTGTGTGTGTGTGTGTCATTTTGAATAGTATTCTCTAATGGTCTGATAAACATAGTTTAAATGTAAGCATTCAAGCAATAAAACAGTGTTCAGGTTCAGTCTGGTGTGGACATTTTGTTTTATGTTAATCAAAGATGATGTGATGTCTTCGTCCTGAAAGAAACTACACACAGTTAGACAAACTCACCGTAGGGTTTCCCCCCGAGGGAAATTCTTTTGAAAACATGCATGTAATGTAATGTCCCATTCTTTTCCTATAGACAGTAGTGTAAAGTATCTAAATATATTTACTCAAGTACTGTATACAATTTTGAGGTACCTATACTTTACTTGAATAATTCAATTTAATGTTACTTTGTACTTCTACTCTAATGAATTTCAGAGGGAAAAATCTCCACTAAATGTATTTGAAAACTTTAGTTACTAGTTACTTTACTTATTTACATATATTATAGTTACATATAAAGTAATTGAAATTAGCCCTACTTTACCAGCTGCAACTTTAAAGTGATACAATAAAATAAAAGTATATGCGGTATTCTGAAAGGGACCATTCTGCATAACGAGTACTTACACAGTTCTGAGTACTTCTTCCACCACTAGGCTACCTCTTGGTTTCTCTTTCAAAATTTATTTTTTTCTATTGATTCGGTCACATACATTGAGAAGTAAATACAGTGGATTTGAAGAGAATGGAGAACTAGTTTCCTTCTTATCACGTTTGAAAAATTGCTGAATTATCTTATTGTTCACGAAACAGTAGATTGTGTAATAATAATTTAAAAAGCAGAAACTGTGTCTATTTAATGAACCAGGTCAAAATATGTAATTAAATATTGTAGGTCTATATAGGATATGTACATATGTACATATTTTGCCTGGAATCAAGGTAAATATTGAATTAACAAAGGTTATGGGTGACGGCACAACTTTACAAGTGGTTGTTTATTCTTCTGTAATTACTTGGGATGATATCAGTGTTCCCAACTATTTTAGAGATAGAACTGCCCGCATTTTTACAGCAACATAAATTATATATAGCCTATTTATTGTAAAATGTTAACATTATTTTAAAAGCATAAGCATAAACCTTTACTATCTGTCCAGGGACTAGAGATGAAAAATTGCCTTGTTGTACATTTACTGCAATATTTATGAATATGCACTGTTGATATAAACCAATAAATAAAATTAGTTAAAGTGGACTATCGTTATATCAGTTGTAGACATATAATACGCTACTATAAAAAAGAAAAAAAAGATTGATTGTCATCACTACACTGGGTCATTTAATTTGGCGGACTATTTTGTAAGGCGGATGTGTCCGGTCTGGCTGCGGTGTTTCCGGTATTCAGAAATGTTTCTGTAAAGGAGCGCGGTCCCTAAAGAAACAGGGGTAGTGGTGGGCGCCTCGTCCGGAGTACTGTCTAACGTTACCCACTAAATATCCTAAAGTTTGCAGCGTAAAACGGCGTCCGTTTGATTGCTTTCTTCTCTCTGCTCGACGATTTGCAAGCTTGGAGTGTCGGTGTGGCTCCGCCGATCGTTAAAGATCTCGCAAACAACAGACCGTTAGCTTAGCTAAGTAGCGAGCTATCATTAGCTACCATGTCGGGTGTTGTACGAGGCCCCGCTGGGAACAACGACTGCCGGATATATGTGGGAAATCTTCCTCCTGATATTCGCACAAAAGACGTGGAAGACGTGTTCTACAAATACGGGACAATTCGAGATATCGATCTGAAGAACCGGAGAGGGGGTCCGCCGTTTGCCTTCATTGAATTCGAGGACCCCAGGTAACGTAAAGGAGCTAACGTTAGCGGTAGGCCAAAGGCCATTGTGTGGCTAACCAACTCGTGTGCTAACGCGGGCTTGGACCATTCCCTGGACTCACTATACCTTGTTATCGTAACGAAACATGGCGTGTGCTGTTCCGGTTTCGATTTTGTTTGAACGTCACTTGTTTATGACGTCTATAATAAAGATCCAGCCTGTTTAACGTTAACATTACTTAGCCCTTGAATGTCCATGTAACGGTAGTTAACGTGACACTTGGCATCGTTTTTGGTTAGTTAGTCAATGCACCAATAACGTTGCGCTTGATTGCATGCTATTTATTACAGTGGCTTTTCGGTGCAATTAATGAATATCAAATTATGTGTTTCTCTTTGCACAAATTGAGGAAAAATTACTGTAACGTTAGTTGCGTGCACGCCTGCACGGATTAGCAGCCGTAAACCAGATGAAGCTAGCCGCCAGCATGGCTGCATTCTCTCCATAACGTTATGTGTATTAAAGCTCGCTGCCCGCCCTTCATGTGTCAGCTAACGTTTAAACTGTAACGTTTTGTTAACAGGGACGCTGATGATGCAGTCTATGGGCGGGATGGGTATGATTATGACGGCTACAGGCTGCGTGTGGAGTTTCCTCGGAGCGGTAGGGGCTCCAGAGGCGGGTTCGGTGGGATCGGTGGAGCTCCCAGGGGCAGATATGGGCCCCCATCCAGACGTTCCGAGTACAGGGTCATTGTGTCGGGTAAGTAGTTATTTGGCTAATATACAGAAATCTTACTATTATACAAGCATATCGCTTGGACTGCTGTCTGAAGGATGGTTTGCTGAATGCCCCTTTCTTGTGTAACTTTTTAAAGAGTGTGTGCAGTTTTAAGAGTTTAGATCACAACAAAGTTTGAAGAAAGTTAAGCTTCACTTTAAGTGTGCTCTGCATTTAGGACAGTAACATAGGATAAATATGGCTCATACATGCAAACATACATTATCGATGTTATAAACCCTGGGGTGACTGTTAGTCTTGTCCATCACATTTACTTTCGACAATTGCGAATAATCCAGTTACAGTCAGAAGGGTATTTAGATAACAACATCTTTATTAATTTGGTGCATGTACCATTAAAAAAAATAGAATTTGCAGATAGTTTATGCAGGAAGGCAAGTGTAAGCAGTGGGATATTAGCTGTTGTAATAGTTGTTGTGGTGTTACTGGAAGTAAACCGTGTCCTCACATTCCGCTGTGGCTGTAGGACTCAATTAATAATCTTCACAATGTAAGACTTGATATGATTTGATTTTTTAATAGTAGATGAGGACAATGCTCATTGATCAACATATACAAATAACTGTAAATGAGCCAGAGTTAGCCTTGAAGGTTAGTTTATCTGTGGTCCCTAAGCAAATGATTAGAAGGAACCCTAGAAATAGATTACATACATCTAAATCTATATATAGAAAATATGCGCACTAGTACTGTACACACAACCAATACATTATGCCACAGTACAACACATGGTACTTTGCTACATTTCCTACTAAATAAATTATAGTATTACCAAACTGTCAAGCTGAACCAGTTTCCACCTGTCTGCATTTTAACATGTCTTCTTTAAACTACATTTGGTCTGATTGAATTGAAATACTCCAGTATCGCTCAATCCTACAGCTTTTGTTTGGTCAAAAAAACAGTTGTGTAATTCTGACACGTGTTGAATTTTTGGCACATAAATCTGGAAAGTTCACCATACGTCAGCTAACATAACTTTGGTTTAAATGTTTCAGGACTCCCTCAGAGCGGCAGCTGGCAGGACCTGAAGGACCACATGCGTGAAGCAGGCGACGTGTGCTACGCTGACGTTTTCAGAGATGGAACCGGAGTTGTAGAATTTGTGCGCAAAGAAGACATGACCTATGCCGTCCGAAAGCTGGACAACACCAAATTCCGCTCGCATGAGGTATGTGTACTGATTTGATCAATTGTCATGGATAATGTTTCTTTGCTGTGTTGAGGTGAGTACTTCCCGGTATGCTACATGTTTGAAACACACCTGGCCCTCATTTCCATCTATGGTATTTCCACCATAGGAAGGAATGTTGCCTTTTCAATGTCAAGTTCTCTTGTGTCCGCCAGGGAGAGACTGCTTACATTCGTGTGAAATTAGACGGTCCCCGCAGCCCAAGTTATGGAAGATCACGCTCCCGCAGCCGTGGCAGTCGGAGCAGGAGCCGCAGTCGCAGCGCCAGCCGCAGTCGCAGCAATTCCCGGGGCCGTGGCAGAGGATCGCCCCGCTACTCGCCTCGTCACAGCCGCTCTCGATCCCGTTCTTAAACCTTTCTACCACCGATGTGTTGCCCTTTTGATGTATACCCTCCTGTTTTTACCTCTTATGAGTTTCTCCTAATGTCAGCAATTGATTTTTAATTTTTGCATTTCATGTCCCGATGTCCTTGTGGGTGATCATGGTATGTAGATGTACCCCCCTCCTCCTCTTTCACCCTTTAACCCCCCCACCCTCTCCAGCTGCTTTGTCATTTTATTTTCTCTCTCTCCCCCTTTCTTTCTGTCCTCTGAATTTTTTCAACATTAGGAATTGTGCTGTTGAACTTCAGAAATGTTGAGTTGTCATAAACTGCACTCAATGTTTTTGCAAGTATTGAAAATTGAGTTTTATTTTTGTTTTATTTTAAAAAACAACACAGCTTTTCTTATTGGATATGTGGGGTGGGCTGTTTGGATGGGGAGCCCAATGCTTAACTGTATTTTACCCTTGTGTCTTCCTTTAGACATCTGAAGAGAAGGATTAAAGTGATTTGGAATAAAACCATTGTGGAGCACATTTCATTTGTATGGTCAGGATAGGACATCTAATTGAGGAGCAATCAGGTCGAGGCAATGGTACGCTTCATATTCCATAAATTGAACGTTTTCATAGGATGCTATTTCATGCATGTCATACTTAACAAAGCCATATGTGCTGTACTTTGTTTATATATATATTTATATATATATATGCAATTTTTAACATGCTACTCTGGCTTGTGACAGAAATAAGCAGTCCTAGATCAAGTGTTGTGATGTAAGTGTAACATCTTTGCTGTCAAATGTAAAAAAAAAAAAATCCTGAATCACTACTTTTGTTGCAAAAAAAGTCCCACTTTTAACTTTAAATGTCCTCATTGGTTAAAATGTTTTAACTTAAGGGAGCGATAGTTTTTGTGCTCAGTGGCTTTCTTTTTTTCTTGATCTGACATGAGTGCTCAAAAATGGAAAATTAGGCCCAAAATTCTTGACATTTTATTCTAACAGTCTCCCTCTGATTTTCTTCCTGGTATTTCAAGGTTTTGATTGGAGGAGTGGCTCAGTGGATCCCAATCCTTGGAGCTGGATGAGTGGATCGATTAGGGAAGGGATAGGCAAGGATGGATGCTCGGAACGGGATCAGTTTTCCAGGATTCAAATGAGCGTTTGATTTCAGAACTAATTAACTGGAGTCCCAGAGCAACTTTTTTTTTTCTATTAGGCCCCCTAATGCCTATTTAAAGTTTTTCAGTGGTAATGGCTTTATTTTACAAGAAAACGAAACTGAGGACCAGGAAGTTGGATCAAAGGATGGAGTCGTAGATGCCTGGTATGAAGGAATAAAAAAATTGGGGAGGTTGGGATGGGGTTTTGTGTGGGAGTAGTTTGTATGTTTTATTTTGCTTAATCTTGCTTTTTCTCTTAGCATTTTCAATAAAACACTTTCAAACAAGGCCACTTTAGTTTGTTTTTATTTGAAACATAAACCCAAATATCAATTCATGTGACTATTGGTATGTATAAATGACTTTTAGTGCTCTATTTTTCGTAATGGTAAAACTAGAGTGTCTACCTGAATTAATAACTACAAGTGATCAATTAAAAACCATATATTTGTAAAGCTGAAACCAATGTAATGGGAAATTAAGCTTTTGTATAAAAGCAACACTGCAGCTCTAGATCCACCAACACAATATCAGCGCATATGTTTAGCATTCAAAGCTCCAGTGTCTCAGCTGTGACGACAGCTGATGAAAAGCCTGTACACAACACGCGCAGAGCCAAATGATACCTACCCACTGCCAAGGTCTCGTTTCCTTTTAGCCCACAGTTAGTGGTGTATACTGTCAATGATGCATTATGGGATGAAATAAGATGCCGGCAGACAGGAGCTGGAGAAAAACGCTTGGAACACACGGGAGGCTGCAGCTCAGCCAATGGCAGGGTGCAGCATGCAGCACAGGGGCGGGGAGCTGCTGGAGCACAGCACAGACAACCAACCTACCTACATGCTTATTGTGTAAATCTTTTTAAAGCAATTAGCCGCAGCATCATCTAAAGCGTCTACCCCTGGCTGGGTGAAATAGCCTACATATTTTTTGAAAAGAGTGTTTTCGTTCGGCTCAAGAAAAGGTGAGTTGCAGATTCCCTAATGTGAAAAACATTGACTTGTATGTCTTGACATATTTCTGATTCGAGTTTCTCTCACGATGGTGAGCTTTGGTATATGCCTTAATGTATTTCAACTGGTTAGACATGGAGACTGTACTGGCATGAATAACAGCAGACGCATTTTTGCCTCAGCACGTAATTGGATACATTTTGATACTTTTGGTGTCCTGATGCAGAAGCTGCATTTATCGGAAAGTGATTTTTGCCAAGTAATTTAACTCCACCTGTATCAAGTTTCGCAGCCAATCTATGCAGCACTCAGGGAATCGTTTAGTTAGGAATATACAGATAACAACACGAGTCTAAGTTATGACTGAGGAATCAGTGCACATGATAGAAAACGCGGTACCAAACGGCCAATCTTCTGCGTATGATTGATGCTTTTGCGATGCTCCTACTGGCCTAAAAGCCATCCCCATCATCACCACGTGCGGTGTTAATTTTCAGTGCAGTGAACGCGTTTCTTTTTCTTCCTCAGGCAGGCATCATCATCATCATCATCCTTAACCATGACTGACAGGAAAGCTGTGATCAAGAACGCAGACATGTCCGAGGACATGCAGCAGGACGCGGTGGACTGTGCCACCCAGGCCATGGAGAAGTACAACATAGAGAAGGACATCGCAGCCTACATCAAGAAGGTGAGACAGGATGCTCCTCTGTACGCTTACATCATTGGCACATGATGTGCAAATGCAGAACCTTTTTATTCTCAGATCTATTTTAGTTTCAGTGTGGAGAGGCTCTTATGATCACGGTTGTAGCCAGGAGTCCCCAAGTCCCCCCCAGCCCACTGAGTTTACCAACATTTTGACACTAAACGGAAGGTGTCCACAATATTTTATGTACACTGATTTCCCAACATGATCTAAATCAATCAAACAGTATTTGTATGGCGCTGTCACCACAGGCCAGCGCAATTCAAAGTGCTTTTACGTGTGAATGACAAGCTAATAACACTAGTTATTAATATAAAAAAGAGAAATAAAATATTGAAATAATGACAATAGAGAAGGCATTGGAGAAAAAAAAGATACCAACATCAAAGGTGCTCTAAGCGATGTTGGGTGACGTCACTTCTTGTTGACGTTCAAAGTATTGTCAAACAAAACGGAGGCTAGGCTCGTTGTCGTCTAGGACAGCTCTCCTCTAGCTAACTTCCCTCTTCATGCTTCTCTCTCCTCCACTCCCCACCCCTCTTCATGTGCACCACCCCCAAATCTTTCTTGTCGGTTATTGGCTGGAACACTGGAACTCTGTTTATGTTTGGTGGTGCAGGTTGACGCAGTTTGTTTTTGTTGGCGTTTGTGGAGCCTGGGCTGTCTACAGAGACCGTGTTTTTTTTTTTTTACAGTGTGTTCAGGGGACAGGCAGCTAGCGGATAGTGAGGATATGTTTTTTACAGTGTGTTCATGGGACAGGCAGATAGTGAGGAGATGTTTTTTACAGTGTGTTCATGGGACAGGCAGATAGTGAGATGTTTTTTACAGTGTGTTCAGGGGACAGGCAGCTAGCAGATAGTGAGGAGATGTTTTTTACAGTGTGTTCAGGGGACAGGCAGATAGTGAGATGTTTTTTACAGTGTGTTCAGGGGACAGGCAGATAGTGAGGAGATGTTTTTTACAGTGTGTTCAGGGGACAGGCAGATAGTGAGATGTTTTTTACAGTGTGTTCAGGGGACAGGCAGCTAGCAGATAGTGAGGAGATGTTTTTTACAGTGTGTTCAGGGGACAGGCAGATAGTGAGATGTTTTTTACAGTGTGTTCAGGGGACAGGCAGCTAGCAGATAGTGAGGAGATGTTTGCTGTATGTGACAAAAAATGTTGTAGCCTAAAAAAACGTGTGACATCACCTTTAATGACCATAAAACATATTCATCAAAATATGTATAAAGGTTTTAGGTTTGTTAATTCTTGATACTGTAATGACCCTTTCAGTCATGCTGGGATCAATACAGGTTTATCCTATTTATTTGTTGGCCTAAAATAAGAAGAAACTTTATTATTTGTCACATACAGTCGTACGGTACAATGTAGTGGAATTCCATCCCTGTGTTATACCCTAAGCATTAGGAGCATTGGACAGCCAGTTCAGGGACACTTTGACATTTGGCCGGAGGAGCTGAAGCCGCAACCGCCAATCTTGTGTTTTAGGACCGACCCACTCTACATCTGAGCCACAGCCACTCCTAAAGTAGTTAACCTCCAAATTCCTAAGGATAAGAGGTGAAATTATTTGACAATTAACAGAAACTAATCACTAGGGGGTGCACGATTCAGAAAATGTCACGATTCGATTCAATATCGATTTTTCAGGCTCAAGATTCAATTAAAAATCGATTCTCGATTAAATAAACAATTCACGTATGTAAATGTAGTTACCTTTTCCATGTGATTGCAGTAGACATACAATTAATTAAAAAAATATGACTAGATTTTTGGTATTCTATGAATTGATTTTGAATCGGTAGAGCTTGAATCGCGATTAGAATGTGAATCGATTTTTTTTTTTTTTTTTTTTTTTGCACACCCCTACTAATCACCAACTTTTTGATAATCATTTTTTATTTTCCAATCAAAAATACCAAACCTTTGCTGGTTTCAGCTTCTCATATGTGAGGAATGGATATGCTTTTTTTTCATAATGAGAGCAAATTCAATATATCTTTAGGTTTTAGACTGTTGGTCGAATAAAACAAGCAGATCAAAGATTTCACCTTGGGCTCTGGGAAATTCTCATGACCATTTTGCAATATTTCTAACTAATTCAGAACACGATCAGCAAATGAATTTCTGAAATAATTCAAATAAAACCTAGATGAAAACCTTACTTCAGTAGCTTCAATGGTAGTTGTGGCCTTAGTCGTGATATGTAAGGTAGGATTTGGGCCTGTATTTTACTGGTTTACACTAATCTTCTTTTGACCTTTTTCAGGAGTTTGACAAGAAGTACAACCCCACCTGGCACTGCATCGTCGGGAGGAACTTCGGCAGCTACGTCACCCACGAGACAAAGCATTTCATTTACTTCTACTTGGGCCAAGTGGCTATATTGCTCTTCAAGTCTGGCTGAGAATTTCCTGAAGGGTGTTGAGGAGGTTTTCTCCCTGAACCTAAATTGGAAATGCACTGGTGGCTGATGTCTCCCATACACTAATAACGACATACCATAATGATGCAAACCAGGCCGTGCGCAAATGCATGGACTATACACTATTAAATGTATGTTACAGTAAGTTTACTTTTCGATAGTTGCCATTTGAATGCAACTGAAGTAGTTTTTGTTGATACTGTTAAATTCTAGGTTGTAAAAGATTTCAACGTGGCCCTCGATTGTAAAATAAAGGAAAGCTGTAGAATGTAATGGTGCATCTGCTTTCCTTCACAAGTGGCATTGCCAGAACCTGTTATGAGACTCCATCTGTGGGTTTAGATGGTAAAATCATACTGCGTGCACCAGTTTAACACTTCATTATCCAGATTTTAACACGGGAACATGGAAAGAAGTCGATGAATGGAGCAAAATAATCTTTTCACATGATGAGTTACTTCACGGCATTCCTTTGATTTCCAGGAGAACAAACAGCATGAGTTCAGTTCATAGTTCAGTTTCTATTTTACTAATTTAAAAGGAATTATGTCTGTACATGCAAATACAAAACCTTTAATGTTTATTTGGATATAAAATAAACTATCCAATGGATTTCAAAAAAGATGTCATCCAACACACTTGACATTTTGGAACCAACACAAGCCAGTGCATGCATTTCCAAGAATGTTTAGTTTGTCAAGTTTCACTGTGAGGCACGGTAGAGCAAATAAAGCTCACAAAGTTCTTTAGCCTGTAATGTCAGAGTAATAACACTACAGCTGGTCACCCAAACCTCCCAACTCACCTACCTTGATATCAGTCCTATAATCCTGTGTTTCTGCATGCTTGGAGGATAATGACCACAATTTCTTTAACTGTCATCAGACCCAAACAAAAGCTCACCTTGAAGATAAATAGTTTTTTTTTAAACTTTTGAGTATGTAGATATTGGACTGACTCGATGTAAAGCAGTGTTGGGAAGGTGATTTAGAGACAAACATCTGCAGTCAACTCTACCAAGGCTATCAACACCCCTGTGTTTCCGATTTGCGTGTCTTGTGTGGCTCGTAATACTTTCAAGTTGCATTTACCTCTGACCTTTATTTTTGTATTGTCAGTGTCATGCCAGACATGCAGGAAAGACGAAGCATTTAGGAGTTCTTAAAGCAACTGCAAGGAGGCGTATTCCTTGTCTAGCACACTGATTTTTTTATTTTGTCGTGTCAGTATAATTAATTGGAAAGGGCAAAGCTTAATGTTTGGATTCTTTAAGAGGGCAGTTTGGAGGGATTTAGTCATGCGGTTGGATAACACCACACATTTCTCGCTGTGTTGTAAGACAATGTTTTAAGTTGCTCTCTTGCTTAATCCAACAATAGGTAAAATGTGTATCTTTCAAATGTTAGCTTGGATTGACATTGAGGGAAGTCTTCCTAACTATTGTCAATGTTAACTGATTTAGTATTGTTTTTCTGGCATGCATTTTTGCTGTGTATATGTAGGAGCCGTTACAATGCTGTTAAATTTGCACAAAACGTGTGCCTGTCATTGCTCTCAACTGTAACCGGCTTGAGTACAATTGCACTTCATTAGAGTTATCCAGTAGGTTGCTACAGAACCAAAATCGTATAAACTCGATAAAATAAAAATTAATTGTTGACTTATTTTGTCGTCGCCCATTTTTTGCTGAAAACAATTGATTGGTTGGTGGACAAAAAATAAATCTCTTCTTCAGAATTAATTATTGACTTAAAGGACATAGTTCAACATTTTGGAAAATGCATTTATTCAGTAGCTTGTTAGCTTAGCACAGAAATGGGGAAAGAGCTAGAGATATACAAACGAGATATAACTTGTAAAATAGTGAGCTTTAGAGGTGCAGGTAGGGAGATTGGGTTACCTTGTCCATAGACTTCAGAGGCAAAGTGCAGCACAGGTGTTCATCATCATCACCTGGGTATCTCTTTATCTCAATGGTTGCACCTTGAAAGATCAGCAGCAACGAGGTCAAAGTTGAAATATCAAGCAGTGCGCCATGTCTAGGGTAGCGCTTGCTTCGAGTTATCAGACCACGGTGGGGTACCCAGCTGTCTTTCAGGACCGTAAGCCTCCCGTAAGCTAGAATTTAAAGGAATAGTTTGATAATTCTGAAAACACGCTTATTTTCTTTCTTACCAAGAGTTAGATGAGTAACGTTATTGATATCACTCTCATATCCGTCCCTGTTCTCCGCGCTTAAGCTGCCTACACATGATAAGAGAAAAATCTGCGGGGTAGGGCCCAGAGCATAGTGCAGACACTTCAGAGGCAAAGTGCAGCACAAGGTATACATTAGGGGTGTGCAAAAAAATCAATTCAACGAATTCGCGATTCAAGCTCTACCGATTCAAAATCGATTTATAGAATTCCAAAAATCAATTCATTATTTTTTTAATTGTATGTCTTCTGCAGTCACATGGAAAAAGTAACTACATTTACATACTGTGAATCGTTTTTTGAATCGAGAATCATTTTTGAATCGAAAATTGATTTTTAATCGAATCTTGAGCCTAAAAATCAATATCGAATCGTGACGTTTTCTGAATCGTGCACGCCTAGTATACCTCATCGTTTCTTCTGGCTATCTCTTTTAATGGTTGTGCCTTGAAAGGTGAGCAGCAACAAAGTTGAAATAATTTAAAGTTTGAGTCGAGCACTCTGCAGCAAGTTCGAGCTGTGTGCCACCCCAAGGGTCAACAGTCAACATTTTTTGGGCCAAGGACCCCTAAGCTGAAAAAGAGACGGAGCAGGGACCCCTTACTATACATTATGTATAGAATTGAGTTGCATATTAAACTGGGCCTACAATAATGTGTAGGGCGGCCAAGAGCCTTTAGATATACCTTTTTATGGGGCATACAATACTAAGGTGTTAAAATTATAATTGTTAACATATTCATATATTTATACATCATGTTTCAATGTTAAATTGTGGAACAGTAACTGTATCTGTGGATGGCTACCTTACCTATAGGCCAGTAAGCTTATCATAAATTATCTTTACAAATAATATGTTGGATTGATGTTAATGTATATTTTCAGACACACACACAAATATATATATATATTTATATATTTTATAAAACAATGGCACAATGAGCGCAGAACAGATTTACCGTGGATCATGTGTAGGCGGCTTTACGCTGCGGCCTGGACGCCTGCGCGGAGGGTGTGAGCACTGAGCCTATTACCTCTAAGATTTTATAACACTAACAGATGCAATGATTGGCTACAGATAAGAAGAAGTCAATTTTTGGAGTCGCTCTGACCGTTTTCACCGCAATCAGTATAAACGACCACACAGTTTGCAGCGACCATGCGCTGACAGAAGAAACCTGTTTACGCCTACAGCCTGCCTCCTCCTGGTACTCTGCTCCAGTACCAGGGCCATAAAACTAAACCAAATTAAAAGTATTTAACATAAAAATGTGTTGTAGTGTACTTAATATTTTGTTATTTTCCTTCTTTAAGTCACCAGAATGCAGGAAACAAAATATTGGAAACAAAATGTTTTGGTTGGAAGAACCCCAGAACCCTCTTTGGTTTCAAAATCCTACTGATTCTAGCTTCTATACTGTGAGAATTAGGCTTTTTTAGATAATCATAGATAGCATTTCTTTGAGTTTTGGAGTGTTTGTTGGACATATTTAGGTCACATTAAGTCACATTGGACGCTAAGAAAATGTGATGGCCCTTTTCTGAAATCTAATGAGGTTCAAAACAGACCTTGAGACATATCCTTACAAAAATAATGCTGCCATAATTCTATTATGCTTTTGCTACTTGTTCAATTCTACAATAAATCACAACACAATAGACAAACAGAATGGGACAACAGAGATCCATACAGTGCAAGCTGACTGAACTAAATGGATAATAAAGAGAAGAACATATTATGTAGATTTCACTATTCCTGCGTTAAAGCTGCAAGGCTGTAGTGTTGGATTCACTGTGTGTTTACTCTGAATAATGGAGGCTCAAGTGGTCTTGTGTGAAAAACAGTCCATAGCTACAAGTGTGTGAGACCTTCAGTCAGAGATGAGGAGCACAAAGCTCGTAAGTGGGACATCAGTTGTGGTGCTGGTTAGCCATATGGCTCGCCAAGACACTTATCTATCTATCAATGCTGCGTTCAAGTCATTCTTTTTTTTGTTTTCCACATTTCCCATATTCTCAGTAATTTCTTAAAGGGACACTCCACTGACTTTAAATGTAATTTTTGCATCATGCGGAGTACTATCCTGATGATCATTGCCCTAGTGGAACAAGGAATCATGATGTTTACTGTGAGCTGCAATGTAAAATACAAAAACATATTTTTATTATAGAATCAAGAAAATAACCCTAATTATGATTTTTTTTATTTTTTTAAATAAAGCCTGCAAGTCTTTTATTCCCTAAACCAGGGGTTGGGAAGTGAAGAAAAATGAAAAATGTGGGTGTTTAACAGGGTCTAACAGAAAGACGCTTTCAAGTTGCATTATGGTATGCACAGTAGCATCTGTTTTTGGAGAAAAGACCCATAAGTAACGATTTGAAGTCCGGATATCTCGACTTTTGTAGCATACATTTTGACCATTCTTTCTTTAATATATCTTTCTTGCAAGTCCCCCAACAGTATGTAAGTGAAATACTACATAGTAGTACCACTTTAAATCTAGAAAATTACAAATCAGAATAAGCTGCTAGATTCAGACAAATTAATAATGTTTTGCTTCCCAGTTGTAGCATTTCAGTCCTTGTAGAGAATTGCCCGTTTTGTTTTTCTATTAATGCTGCACAAACTAGTGGTGTCCAACAATGTGTCGTCTAGAGCCATGTTTAAATACTACATCAGCTGATTTCAGTGATAAACAAACCTTCAGTCAGAGTGAACTCAGCGTGCAGAGCTGGTGCTGTTAGGCTGGCATGAAAACTTGTGTACACGTCTGCACGACAAACAGGAACAGGTTGGACCTCAGTTTCAATCCCGAGATTATGTATCAGGATCAGGGCTGATGTAATGGTGTGCATTACAATGGGATGTAATCATAGAAAAATTACATATTTTATGTTTTTCTTCAGTACAACCTACAATATGACCAACAGCTGAGATCTTTTGTTCTGTTTCAATGCTGTGGCAGTTGTCTTCTCATTGACAAAAAGGAGCATGAGTTGTGTGTGCCATGTTTTGAGTTTGTGCTGAAGTTATGTGATGTCTGTGAGTGGACAGCTGTAGAAACAAGAGCATGCAGAGCCATTGGAGCTGAGAAAGCAGACAAATTAAAGGACAAGTGACTAATGAATAATTTCTAGAGACAGACTGAGAGCAAACTGAGACACTCTGTGGAGTTAACTGGAACAGTTTGCCTAAATATTAGAAAATAATTTGTGCCATTCCCACATCTACATGCTTTTGAGGGAAAAAAATAATTGTAACACATGAATGTCCTGGTTTTTTAGCTCCCTTTTAGTGAGTGATATAAATAAGGAATCAAAGCTTTTATTCGGTCTGTTTCCAATCCAATCCAATCCAACTTTATTTATAAAGCACCTTAAAAACAATACTGTTGACCAAAGTGCTGAACACAGTCTATACATAATACAATAACATACAACAGAGGCACAACACAAAATAACAAAACAGTAAAAGAAATGCAATAATACGAAACTCAAAATCAACCCTCAAACTGAGTTAAAAGCCAAAGAAAATAAATGAGTTTTAAGACGAGATTTAAAAACAGGAAGGGACTCAGTCAGTCTGATGTGCAAAGGCAGCTCATGCCAGAGTCTTGGAGCTGCCACAGCAAACGCACGGTCACCTCTGGATTTACGTTTGGTCTTGGGGACGACCAGTAGTGCCTGGTCAGCCGACCGGAGCGAACGAGAGGGGATGTAGGGCACGAGCAAATTAGACAGGTACTGGGGGGCCAGGCCATGCAGACATTTAAAAACAAATAAAAGAATTTTAAAATCAGTGCGAAAGTGCACAGAGAGCCAGTGGAGGGATTGGAGGATGGGTGTAATATGGTCAAATTTTCGAGTTCCAGTTAAAAGATGAGCAGCTACATTTTTAACTAGCTGTAATCGTGCCATATTTGATTTGCTAATACCGGTGTAAAGTGCAATGCAATAATCTAAACGAGTGGTGATAAAAGCATTGATTAAAATTTCAAAATCATGTCGAGATATAACCGGTTTGACTTTGGCTAGTTGCCTCAGCTGGAAGAAACTGGTCTTCACCACTGCACCAATCTGCGCATCACGTTTTAAACGACCATCCAGCTTGACTCCCAGGTTTGTAACCACAGGGCTAATGTCTCGTGTTAGACAAACCATATCAACAAGAACCGCAGCAGCTGAGTTACTAGAAGCAAATAACACAAACTCAGTTTTACTCTCATTTAAATATAAAAGATTCATAGCCATCCATGCTTTCACTTAATTCAGACACTCTGAAAGAGTTTTTGACTGACTTAGCAGTACATATATTTGGCAGTCGTCAGCATAGAAATGAAACGAAACATTGTGACTTATGAGAATTGACCCAAGAGGCAGCAGGTACATTGAAAAAAGTAGCGGCCCAAGGACAGACCCTTGAGGAACTCCACACGACAGAGGAGCCACAGAGGACACAGAATCACCAACCTGAACTGAAAAAGTTCTGCCTTCTAAATAGGACTTAATCCATGCTAAGGACCACCCCTTAATGCCCACCCAGTTCTCCAGTCGAAACAATAAAATGTAGTGGTCGACTGTATCGAACGCAGCCGTAAGGTCCAATAGCAGCAGAGCAACAGTATCACCAGAGTCTGAAGCCAGAAAAATGTCGTTGAAAACCCTCAGCAGAGCTGTCTCAGTGCTGTGGGCTGACTTAAACCCAGACTGGAAGATTTCAGTTATACAATTATCATTTAAAAATGTGCTCAGCTGCAAATAAACAACTTTCTCCATAATTTTGGAAAGCATAGGGAGCTTAGAGATTTACCAATAATTTGAGAGTTCAAGTCGGGTTGAACAACTGCTTGTTTAAAACTCATAGGTACGACTCCAGTAATTAAACTGACATTAACAATATCAAGTATACAGGGCGCCACTATAGGAAAAACCTCTTTAAAAAGACGTGGGGGAATCACATCAATGGGGGAGCCAGTGATCTTCATTTGAACAATAATATTTTCTAAAAAAGGCAAACTAACAGGCTCAAACTGGTTCAAGACAGCAGAACAGTTTACAGAAATGCCAGGGTCATACAAAGGTGGACCAATAAGGGCCCTAATGCTCTCCACCTTATGGATAAAAAAGTGAAGAAACTCCTCACACACTTTTGATGGGTTCTCCAAACACTGGAGTTGTGGGGCATTAAGAACACTTTTGAGGCCATTAAAAAGAACTCGAGGATTATGACCATTAGAAGAAATAATGTTAGAAACATGCTTGGTCTTTTCAGCTTTTACAATGTTTCACAGAAATACTGAATAATGTAAAACAAAACATTAACTCACACTTTAAAACAGAAGTGCGTCAGAGGCTTGTCTGCTTTTTCACCAAACCTTCACTGTTGTGTTCCACTCTTGTTTTTCCCATCAGCGTATCCTCCCCCTCCACATACCTGCCTGCCTCTCTTTCATACTGTAGCCTCTGGCTGCCTTCATCCATCTTCCCACACAAAGCTGTAATTCTTGGTCAGAGCACATTCACATGTAGACCACACAGATAATTGACTGGATAAAGAAATGGCAGGATTAAACATTTAGATGATGATAATTCAGTTTATGTTTGAACTGTGGCCTTAAAACTTCCTACTGACAAATATTTATCAGATTGTAGATCTCTTTGTTTCTGGTTTGTTAAGTGAAAATGATCATGTTGCCTTTTTCTAACTATTCTATACTTCTATTATGATGTAAAAGCAAATCTAGCTCCAGCAGTCTCACACTGTTCAATTCCCACCAGGCATTCAAATCTAAACATCCTTTTATTACAACATATTTCTATCCTTATGCTTATAAATGGTTGTATAGCTCCTCACACGTTCTTTCTGAAAAACATTTGAATAGCCTAAATTGCACAAAATAGTGGTTGTTTTGGCTCTGGCTGAAAATATCCTCCTGCTTTGTTCGCTCTCATTGATGTGGTTCATGTTTGTGCTCTGCAGATGCCTCATAGACAGTGAGATGACCAGTGGGCGGACTTTACACCGGCATAACAAGGAGGCAAATGACTCAGACTCAAACATCAGGGATGTTGATAAAAAAAGGTGCCACATTAATATGTTAATTTCAGTAGCCGTGTACATTGGGAACAATACAGATATGAGAATGAACACTTCCTTGCTTTATCAGCCTGTATTTTCTCTACTTTGTATACTGTTCCATGTTGATTTCCATTGGAAGCTGCAGAATTAAATTGTCTATATGTAACTTTCAGTTAGTGTTGATTCTAGCGGCCCCTTTGGACTAAAGCACTAGTGTTTTTACCACACCTGCTGTCGTAAAGCTCTTTTCTTTACGGTGCTGTATTACCCACTTTATATTACCGAGTTAGCGTTACGGGGAGGTCATATAGTTGCGATGAATGTTTTGCTCAGACAGAAAGTCATTCATTTACAATAAGAGAATAACTTACAGATGCATTGTTGCATTTCCAGTGTTGCATACTTAGCCTGGATGTCTCGTGAGCTACACCAGGTATCCCTGTCACTGTGTCACCAGCCAAAGCATTAAGAGATTGTTGTAGCAACCAACGTAATAATAACTTAGATTAATATAACGCATTTCATGAAACCCTCGGACGCTTTACACAAGTAACGTTACAGGGGACAAGGGAAAAGAAAATAGTAAGCCAACACAAACACGGAGTAAAAGGAATAAAACGTCTGTTCTAAATGGAAGGGGGACGTGATTTAATGTTGCCTACTGACATACAACCACATTGCACATTCTAAAGTTCTTTTATAAATGAAATAGACATACTACATACCTGAGGGCCAATTCGGGGTGGGTTTTGAATCATTAACAATCCCATGATTGTCTCTATCTGGTGAAAGGCAGACAGAGTGTGACTCGTGTTATAGCCCGTTGTCGTTCCCTTTCCCTTTTACCTTTAAGTTGTTCTTTGTTTAATTTCCTTCTTTCCTGTGATGGTCCTGCCACAGTATCAGCCATAACTACAACAGATAACTTCTAACTTAACATTACAATACAATTAGGCCTATATAAATCTCCTGCTACCTATCTCCTGCATATTCACTAACGCAGGCTTTTCTGGTGTTATTGTTAGTTACGCCAAAATCTGTGACCCGTCAGAATGTGTTACTGTAGCTCCGTCTACCTGCCGAAAATCCTTCTGTGACTTTGCGGGAAAAATCTGACCCGGGCAAACGCATTAATAAAAACTACATAAACATAGTGTTCTTTTCACTGTTAGTCTCGTTTGCTGTTACAGGTCATTTATGATCATCAGATGAAAAGTTATACAGTTTCAGAAACATTTAAAAGTTACATATAGTCACTTTAAGGTATGTTATTAAGGTGAAATAGACAGGTAGGCTACTTGAATTAAACTCATAGACACAAAATAACACTAAATAAAAACACATCATTGAATGTTGCCACCACAAAGACTTCTGTTTATGCTCAATGATCATATGGTTTTGGAGGACAATAACACATTTTTTACCACAGCACTGAAGCCCCTGGTCCTTCTGTTTTAAACCTGAAAAGATTGAGCTCATATTTAGAGTACCCCTTCAGACACATTTTAAAGTTTGAAAAAATACTCTGCTATATTAAATATTTAGTGTAATATTTATTACATGGTTTTCCCATGTAAAAAGTAAAAAAAATACTCTAAAATACTCTTTCTCCCTCACTGAGAAATTCTGGATCTGGCTTCATGCCCCTGCTCACCAGCTGCTTTCGCTAGGTTGAACGGTGAAAAAGCAGTGTGCATCAAGATGGCTAGAAACATCGGAGAGATTCAGCCATACATGTTTGACCCTCACGCCAGGTTCAGACAGGAGGCGGGAATTCCGCTGCCAGCCTTCTGTCTAAACCATGGACTAAACCCGCCATTAGATCCAGACTCAGATGAGGAGTCTGTTGTGCACCAAAATCGGCAACTAGCAGACGTATCAGAATGGTTAGCGTTGTTAGCATCTTTGATTTTCTTATGTTGTTTGTTAGCATGTAAGCTTGTAACTGGCAGTGGCTGACAGCTACAATGACAGTGTGTTTCCGCTCTCTGTACTGACAGTCCATTCTGCGCTGGAGGTTTCACGCAGCGATTGGCTTGCGAATCTGTGATGTATCAAACTTGCCCAGGATACGTTTGAATCTCAGATTTCAGGGAAGTACACAGACATCTCGCCCTTCAGGAGAGGAATGTGAAAGCACCTCTCTCGTGACTAACCTTTCACAGATACAAGTCAGTAAAGTCTTGGTCAGACATTTTAGGGGAAACTAGTCTTGCAATGCCAGACCTTCCTCCACAGCACTGCGAAGGAAGGTCTGGCTAGTCCACACAGCATTCCTGGATGGGAGAAAAACGTGCTCTGGTTTATTGACATTTCTTTAAACCAATCACAGTCGTCTTGGGCGGTGTTAAGTTCCGGACGGAGCCACGGTGCCTCTGCTAAATAGCCTCAGGAAGGAACTTGTTTTGGTGGAACATGTGGACGTTCAAAAGTAGTTTTAGTCGTGCAAGAGAAAACTCAGATTGGACAGATAGTCTAACTAGCTGTCTGGATTTAACCTGCAGATATCTGAGGAGCAGTTAACCATAGTCCTCACAAATCCACCAGAGGTTAG